>CM023537.1:49527607-50127607 GCA_013350335.1 Chimonanthus salicifolius | reverse complement strand
CAAAGAGAGAAATAGTAGCACTAAGGCCAATCTATGGCAATCTTCTCCAAGCTTTTCAGCTGCTTCATGTCTTCTTCTTCTTTGCGCATCATCTCGTCGTCTGAAGATGCTGCAGGTATCCAACTTTAGAAATCAAAATCCAAACCCAAACCCAAATCCAAATCCAAATTCAAACCTCCAATTCCAGTTGCTTACTTTCCAATGAATTCCTGTTTGTCTTTATTGTATACTTCAACTCGCACCAACATCTTCTCTTTGAAATCTCCTTGCGCTGAAACTTTACACCATATCCTTTTAGATGCATATAAAGGAATTATTTTTTTTCAAAAAGTAATTATTTTCAATTAAATAGAAATATTTAACTATTGTTGTTAAAAATAGTAATAAAAAACATCAATTTCCTTTCCATGCATTCAAGTGGAACCTATATACTATAGTTTGTGCGCTGCATGGCTGCTTTCTTATTTTGGAGTGTGATGATGGGCAGCTCAATTGTTGTTGCTGGACCAGTTGCAATTTCGATGGATATAAAAAATTGGCTTCTCCTGTGTGATGAAGGAAATTAGAAATATGTTAGGATGTAATTTGTTTTAGTAATCTCTTCAAGGATGTAAATACAAATTCTTTCTTGTCAGAAAAATATTAAAGTATAAGACTAAATCATACTTGTTACTTTAAAATCATTTTTTCTATTGTGTTGTCCAATTGAAAAAACATGTTTTCCATTCCATAATTCTTCATCCCTTTTTATAAATGATAAAAGAGAATTACGAACCACATTGTCCACCATACTCTCCACTAAAAGAATTGCATTCTTACCTCTGTAATCGAAGGCTAGCAATCCTCTCATAGGCATTTTATATAACCCGAAATTTGCCCATTTTTCCCTTCGAATCGGCTGCCGAACCTTTCGCTTTGAGTGATTCTAAGGATTCGGCGAGCCGATTCAAAGGTTAAAATAGGCAATACAGTAAAATCTATGTTGGGTTATACAAAATACCCATGAAAAGATCGCTACCTTTGGAAATTTTTTATTGGTTATTTTTTTAAATGTTGGATGTTTGCTGATAAGACTTGCGGTGTAATCCACTCTGGAACCAAAGCTGCCTTTGGATTGGGGGTAACCCCCCATTACCACTGTTTAGTAGCTAAGGGCAACTTTTTACCCTTTTTACTCCTCTTTCTCAATTTTTGAAAATCCTTTTTAAGAGAGTGGTTTTCATATTACCCCTCCAAAATTTACCCCCATCCAAACTCATCTCAAGACTGTTAAATCTAGACTGGGGTATTCGACTCAACTCGAGATACTCAAAATACCAACTGTAGTGACTCAAGCAGTCATGATGGATCCAAAAAATTAAAATAAAATGAAAAGTTCTATAAATATTTAAAATAAAAAAGTTAAAATATCTCCGTATAATCACATGTTAGAGAACTAGAATTTATGAAATGTTTTTATATAATTATATAAAATATAATAATATTAGATTAAAATATTTCATGCCCTGTTTCATATCTAGGATATTCTCACTTAATTTGATCCATCTAATAAAATCTCGGGTCTTAAAAACTTAGAATTGATCTTTTTCAACCAATTTTAATTATTTTCTTATAGGGTCCATAGAATCTGGTTTTTATCCAGCCTGATTTGCACTGTTGAGAAAGATTTAGATCAAGACCAAATAATTAAGATTAAAACTGCAATTTTAATATTAATGGTTGTGATAGGTCTAGTCTATTGGGTTTGATGAGTATGAGAATGGAAACTAGGTTATGCCAATTAATCACCTTATAATAATGGATCTCTATTACATGTAAAGTTTTTGCTTTATCATAGTAAGCATTTGATCTTCAAATATTTTTCCATTACAAATGATGGGTCTTAAGCCCTATATATATATATAACAAAAATCCAATTAAACTAACGAGCAACTTATTAGTATTCGATTCCTCTAAAATCTAAAATCAATATATTTTTTTTCCAAATAAAAATGATAAATATTATACAGATGAAAATTTTGGTGTAAAGGATATAAACTATAAAAATTATAGATATAAAACATCAAATAAAAGCACTATTGTTGATACAATCATGATATTCTTATCTAAAAACAAAAATATTTAAGATAAAATGAGTTTAAAAGAAAACAATAAATAAGAGTGCATAAAAGAAAGCATATGGGCAGACATGACAAAAAAACATATAGAGTTCAGGCGAAGAAGTATTCTTTAATTAAAGAAATCTATTTATGCCATCTAAGTTGATTTAAAAAAAAATATTGTTTCTCCTATTTAAAAACTAACTGTATAAATTAAAATTAGACTTGATTTAGGCTGAAATCGGGCCGGGTCGGATCGGGTTTTTTAAAACCCAACCCGGCCCGAGTTACTAATATATGGAACCCAACCAGAACCGACCAAAACTTTTGACCCGGACGTCTTGACTTGACCCAATCTGAATTATAACCTGACTCAACCCAAAACCCGACCCGTCCCGCATTTTGAACCTACTTTAGCCTACTTTTTACCGGGTCGCGTTAACTTAAAAATCTCTCAACCCAACCCGACCCGAATTCAATGCGGGTTTCTGACTTCTCAACCATTATTTTCAGATCGGGTCATGTGGCCTCGGGCCAAAACTTGACCCGAGTTTCACCCTTAGACTTAATGAGTTACAAAGTGGATCAAATTTTAGTCATAAACTCTACTTAGTCTTAATAGTTGACATCACTAGGTGTCTTTGAATTTTTAATGATGTTTAGTGATTTGAACTATTAAGAGTAGTGACAAAAAATTAAATTTGAGGTTGAAAGTTGGCCGACTTGCATCTCATCAAGTTTGCTTTCAATTTGTATTATTGGGTTTTTATAATGTGTTTACCGAATTATTTTTCCAAAAAAGAAGATAAATAGATTAAATGTGAATCATTATTTCTCTGCATATAAATACATGTATTAATTTTTTTAATGTATCCACAGACGAAAAAAATGATATAATAGTAGAGATATATCAAAAGAATAACATGGTTATAATTAACAACCATATGGAATAAAACATTAGACCCAAACAAAACAGGCTGGCCTAGAAAATTATCATAGCTAGGTTGATGGTTGAAACCTTGGCTATAGATGCTTGTCCATACAAATTTATATTTGTACATATAAGGAGTAAAATATTTTATTTTAATTCATTAAATTAAGATGTAATAGTGACATCTCTATTTTTAATAATAAGGGACACTCGTGTACCTTTTTCATTTATTTTCAGACAAGTTCAATGTCATTTGTTATCAAAATATCGGTGTCTCCATCAATTTCCAATCAAATTATGTGTTTTTTTAACTTTTCTAAAATTTGATCAATTTATTATTTTAAACTTTTGTGGCATCTAAAAAATGGTCAACTTAATTCGATCAAAATAATTTTATGTCCTTTTATTCAAATATAGCCTTTCTAAGAAAATCATATTCACAATTATTCAGCCCTAATAAGAATGTACACCTTATTAACCAACTTCTGAAGAACATATCTATAGTGTACAACGTATGTAAGAAGTCTGCATATTTATTTTGGACTGTATTGTATTTTTCCATTCAATACACAAATCAGTGTCTCTCGTATGTGGTGTATATTGTTCTTCTCTCTCAATTAGGTTTTGTTTTTTACTCTCACTTCCTATTAAGATGGTGATGATGAGTTTCTATGAATTAAATACAGTTTTCTTTTGTTCATTTCATTTTGATTTTCTATGAATTATAAAAAGTCTATTATTCCTCTAGGATTTCTCATGGCACTCTTGTCAGTATTTTACACCAAAAGAATCTCAATGTGAGTATTAAAGTCCGAACATGATTATTTGCCCAAAATCACACAATTAGGCCTAATTTTGAGTGACAGTATTACATTCTACCATCTTTAAAGAAATTGTTCCGAAATTTAAGCGACCTACGACTTAGGACATCGTATCAAAACTCACATGGTTCATCATCCAATGGCACAAGCTAACAATTGAGTCTATCCTCAAACAAACCCTATTGCCCATTTCACATGGTTTGAGAGTTGAACCATGCTCTGATACCAATTGTGACGACCCGCCCCGAGATGGACACGTGATTTTTTTTTTTTTATAAACACAATAGAAATACGTATACTGGGCATATCTTAAGAGTTAATTAATATAATCTCAATATGATTTCACAGTGACATTTGAAAAAATTATCCCACCAATGAGTATAAAAGCACGAACATGATTATTTGCATAAAATCACACAATTAAACTTAATTTTGAGTCACAATATTACAATGTCAAAAGCCTATTTAACAAACTTGAGAAGCCAGTAAAAGAATTGAATGTCCTACACATATTGTGAAGGAGCTTTACCTTAAAATGTTTAAATTTGTTGAAGCTCAAACTATGCCTCAAAATGTTTGGCTGTGGTCATTAATCATCTATTTCAAATTTTGCAGCAAACCTTGGCATCTATGCAAATTTCAATTGCCATCTTTGCGTAAGAGTTGCTGAGGCATGTGCTCCACCAGGAATAAGATACTCTTGAAGCATAATGTATATGGGTTGACATCTTTGAGAAGTGACATCCCTGTGATGGTTGAGTCACTATTGAATATGGGCTTGGATGTGATGGTTAATTTAGAAAATTTGATTCAGGAATGATGTATTAGTTTCTGATATTTAGCTGAGGACGGTATGCTGTTGAGTCTTGCCATTAAATTTTATGACAAAATAAAATTATTATGAGAAGGATCATTGTAATATTTACCTTGAAGAATATTTGTTACTTTAGTAGGTGTCTCTTGAACAAGAAAACTTTTGACTTTATTGATAACATTCTCTAATAAAAAGTAATCTAATTTCTTTTGTGATTATGATGATCAAAGATTCTTTGTGAATAAAAGATGTATTACATAGTTTTAGAGAAATTAGAGTATTCATTTTCAATAGAGAGATTATATATTTATCATAATACAGATTCTATTTGATTAGATGTGATGGATATAAGACTTTATTAATGATATAAATCAAGGGAAATTTCTCAATCTGATCATGACAATTTTTTTTAAAAAATATGGTATGAAAAATCAATAGTTTTATAAGAATCAAAGAAAGTCTAAAGAGACTAATATGATGAGATGAGACACAACTTTTATAAAAAAAATATCTTTATCATTTCTTACATATTTTATTAGAAAATATGTGATTCATCTCAATATTTAAAAAGCTCCCTAAATAAGAAATTATGAAAAAACCACCTTAATATTTTTTAACAATTTTTTCATCATATAAAAAGTTTCTTAAAAAGATTCTTTTAAAATTTAAATATAAGTATATAAGAAAACTTGTGTGGGGTGATGTTAGTGGCCCATTATCCTATACTCCTAACACTATAAAAATAAATCTTTTTAATATTTTGATTTGTGAAATTGGCCATAAGTCAACACGAGAGGCGCAGCTACTAACTATTTGATATTGTTTAAAAAAATATATATTTTTATACCAGCTAAAAAAAAAGAAAAAGGCTTTACATAGCCGAAATTTTCACGCGTACGTCTGATTAAAACATCAATGAGCCAGAGCCTTTCTCAAGCAGTTGAAGAGGCTCGCCGGTCTTTCTTGTGTGAGTCTTTGTTTTGAATTTCCCCACCAAACCTCTGATCCAGTCCAAACGGTAGGTATCCTCTCGTGTCCGCAACCTACCACCACTCACCAATCACCATCATACAAAATCAGTAGTTGGGTTGTAGCTAGGGATAGATTTTGCTTTTGAGGCGGGAACAACTAGATTGTCTGCGTTATCACTCAGTGAGAGAGAGGCAGAAATGGAAGAACCCAGAATTCAAATTCCAAGAGTAAAATTGGGTACTCAGGGATTTGAGGTAAACTCACTTTTCCTCACCCTTTTCATGCCCATCTCCACACTCTCTGTGAACCTGCAAAATGACATTTGGTTGGTCATCAGATCCCAAATTCATCCTTCTTTTTATTTATTTATTTATTTTTTCAAATGCTACTTGCTCTGTATTGGTTGAGGGATTAAATACTTGTGTTTGCCAAATGAGACTTAACTGTTGCATTATTTTGTTATTTTGGAGGAAGTGTTCTATTTTTCTTTTAATTGGGACGATTCTGTTTTCGTTTTAATGACAGTTTTGTGATTTATTTTCTATTTGATTAGTTCAATTCTCATTGAGTCTAAACAGCGTTGAATTTGATTAGCAAGAGTTTGATGAAGGAACTTTGTTATTTCTGTAGCGCGTTTTTAACTACATAGACTTCTATATCTCAAATTTATGGCTGTTAGTGAAGAGGAACATGGCTGAATAGAGGAATAATTAAATATAATGAATGCCATTCATAGTTTTGTTATATAGGTGAACCAATCTGTAGTGTGTAGGGTTGCATCTCCCCCAACCCCCTTTTCCCGATTTGTAACTGGCTCAAATATAAGATGGGTATGGTGATATTGAACCGTCGAATGAAGGGGGCAAAAAAAAAAGACAAAAGGATCCTCAACCAACAGGCCCTTTCAAAAGTGTGCAGAAGTTGTTATCAGGTTCCATAATGGGGAACACAAGTCATTCCATCGTTAGTACATATTTAGTTCTCAGCTTGAGCCTGGCGCACTTCTTTTACCACTGCCACTTCTCTTAGAATGCAAAATGGAGAGCTCTTAAATCTTTTACTCAGAATCCTGTCTCTTGTATTTGCAAACTGCTTCCTTGTTCATTATTAAATAGTGTCTTTGGTGAGCTACCACTCCACATGAGCTCATGCTGAAATTGAGAAGGTCAATACAGTGGAGGGTAAAATTGAATAGAATGTTACCATTCATAAAAAAAAAGTATAGAAAGATAGCACATGTTAATGTAGTAATTGTCATGTTTGCTATATGAAGTGATGAAGCCTGGAAGATAAGATAGATGAGATGATTGCTTTTCTATGAGATTTTTTAAACAGTATCAGGTTTATTTCTGCTAGTAAGATCTTTCATGTAAAGAAAGTGGGAAAATTGAAATTATGTGGGAATGTTAATATGGTACCTTATATATATATATATACACACACTAGCAACAAGCATAAATAATGAGCTGTGGTAGCTTACATGATTATTTTAAGGGGTTCCTTATCAGTTTCTTGATGGATCCCTTATAAATGATTTTGTTGCTTAGAGTTTATCCATCCTAATTATAAATGATGCCTGAAGACACTGAGTGGCCAATTGCTAAATATATGTTCTCATCAGTTTTCAGAATTCAACTATTTCATTTGATCTGTCAGAAATCATGTTCTCTGTTGCTCCACAATCTATATAGGTTCAGTTTCAAAGTACTACATTTCCATGCAATATCAAAAATCATATTTTCTATTACTCACAATCTATGTAGGTCAGTCATTAATATCTTGATAACGAGATTGTTTAGCTATTGCGATGGTATACTACAATTTGCACTATCATCCAACTGTTTGTTAATGAAAGAGCAACCCACCTGCACAGAATTATAAACATAGCTTGAATTATTCAACTATTACATGGATACTGCTAATATAAAGGAGCAAAATAATAAGTTGAATTGGCTTCTTATCATGCTCCTCTCACTAACTTCAATTGCAACCTAAATTCACGTTCATTATATTGACGAGTTGGGCCTTTGATTAGTTGTTAGCAAATCAGTTCATGTTCAATGATCAGTTGACTGAGATAATATTAGCCACTAAATTTTTTTTAAGGATATAGATTTTGCATCAGTTGAGCTGAATGGGGTCCAACTAGGGTTGCAACTCGGGTCGGGTGGGTCGGGTTTTGATATATATGGAACCCAACTCGACTGACCCGAATTCTCCACACTCGACCCGAATTTTAACCCAACCTGCATTCTAAACCTATTTTAGCCGGGTTGGGTCGGGTCGGATCGGGTTAACTTGTAAAATCCTCAACCCAACCCGGCCCGGCCCAAATTTCATGCGGGTTTTTATCTTCTCGACCCGACCCGCTGGCCTGAAAATCTCAACCCGACCCGCATGAATTCTCAGGTTGGGTCATGCGGGTCGGGCCAAAACCCGACCCGAGTTGCAGCCCTAGATCCAACCAATATGTTAAAAATCAGATGATATGATGCACTGGTTTCTCCATAGAAGGGATGTATTATGGCTTTAGATGCCAAAACAGTTGCATCCTAAGAATTTTTTGATATCATTAGTCATTTCTATCTAAATTATAGGCCTGTTTTGTCTATTGATTGCTCAAGAAAATACTTCAGTTCATTTTATTTTATTCCAAGATGGGTCTGTCTGCCTATATGCATTGGTTTCAAGCTGAGCTGCATTAGGTCTTTGATGCATGGATTTCATATGCATATCCAAAATTGAGGCATGGACAAGTGGTGCATGGTGGAGACTGTGGACTATTATCACAATATTTTTTTTGATAACATGGGTATCCCAACCTCACATGGTAGGTGAGACTAATTCCACGTATACATGAAGCCACCCGCATGCCTCGTGTATCAGGTGAGATGGAAGGAGTTGATCTTTAGATCTCTATTCTAATGCTAAAAGCTTAAACCAACTAAGCTACTTGTGCATGTTTGTTGAGCTGATTCTTACTTTTGGTCTATTGATTCTTTTCCCCAGTTGCACCTTAATAGTTACTTATTTGTTCTCCTTTTATGTAATGAAACTATCCTCTCTTTTTTTTTTCGAATTTATTCACATGTCATTTTCCTCAATACTTAAGAGTTGAAATATTACAAATAGCAGGTATTGGGAGGGTAGATCAGTGAAAATATGGAGGGAGGGATAAAAGAAAGACATGAGAGTGGAATGATAGACTATGGTTTATGATAGGGCCAACTTGAGAAGAAGAATTCGAAAAGCCTACCCTAGATAGATGAGATTTTGGCTTTGATGATGATGATGATGATTACATGTCATTTCATTAATCTCTAACATTCGTATATCCTTCATCATTCAGGTATCCAAATTGGGTTTTGGATGTGTGGGACTTACTGGAACATATAATGCTCCTTTGTCTGAGGCAGATGGAATTTCAATCATAAAAGATGCCTTTGGGAAAGGGATCACTTTCTTTGATACAGCAGATTCTTATGGAGCCAATGCTAATGAAATACTTGTGGGAAAGGTATATGCTTCACTTCATCATGTACATACTCTTTTTCTCATTGTGCCTGTGTAGTTTAGGAACTCACCATTGATTTAAAAACTGAATGTGGGGGTCACTTCTTTTTGGTTAAGTTCTCCATATGTTTGATAAAATGGATATTTCTTCATGAAGTAGAGGTAAAATCCAATGAAAGCTGATACACAAAAGGAAAAGAAAACCAAAAAGAATGATACCCATGTTTTAAAAGTTCTTATCCAAAGCAAGCATCATCCTCATAGCATTTTCTCCTTTGATTTCATAAATCATTAACGAGTTGTGTATGGGCTAGAACATGGACCTTTTGGTCTATGTTCTTAGTGTTTTCAATAGCACAGAAAATGAAGAGTAGGCCAAATGAGTATTGTGGATAACATGTTCATGTTATTATTATTATTATTATTTTTAGTTACAAACTTATAATGCATCTAAGGGTATGTTTGGAATGGCGCGCATGGAAATTAGACTGTAATTTAACAATGTTGGAGGTATGCTGCTTGCTTTGAGCATTTGGAAAAGAATAGATGCTTGAGGCAGTTGTACTGAAATATCATTTGGTGGAATAGTAATTCTTCCCCAAATAAATGCTGCAGATTGACACCAAAAATGGCTCATGATAGAAAACTGAAGCATTACACCAACTATGGTTTAATTTTCCAAACCACCCTAAATGGCAAAATATTCAGTACAATGCAGGATTTAATTACATAGATTACAGTATACAAACAAGCTGAGCTGCAGTATAAGTTCTCATCATCTCTTAGAAGGAGTATTCCTCTGAATTGTGGCTTCTTTGGTCCTAACGGAAGTAAAATATAATCTTTCAGGCATTGAAGCAATTGCCCAGAGAAAAGATCCAATTGGCGACAAAATTTGGAATTGTAAAGCTGGACAGGACCACTTTTCATGTTAATGGTGCACCTGAATATGTTCGTGCATGTTGTGAAGCTAGCCTGAAGCGTCTTGGTGTTCAATACATTGATCTCTACTATCAGCATCGAGTTGATAAGACGGTGCCTATTGAGGAAACTGTAGAGCTTCTTTTCTTTGTTCTTCCAGATATCACTCTCTCTCTCTCTCTCTAGAAAAATTCATAGTCTTTGTTTGCAAGGAAATCACTAGGATATATTCCAGACCATTTGTAGGGACTAATCTTATTTGGTATGTTCTATTTGCACAGAAGTCAGGGTCAACCACCCTGTCTGCAACCTAGTTCATATCTTATTTGTATGTTCTATTTGTAGGGACCATTAACTTTTGAGTATCCAAAAGGTTGTACCATGTTCATACTTTATTGTCAGATAAATTTTCAGATTGAACATTCTGTCTACTTCATTTAATTAGTATAAAATATGGGAAGTGATAGGACGACATGTTTTTTATAACAAGGGACATTAGGTTTGTTCTTTTTCCCATTTGTCACCATCTAAGTGGTGAAAAGGTACACCAGTGCCTTTGTTATTAAAAAGCTAGTGTTCCTATCATTTCCCTCAAATATATTATAATTGCTCCTTTTCCTCTGTCCTTGTTCATAACTGTGATGTTGATGGAAGAACTGTAACTGATCATTTGTGATTGGAATCAAAATGCAAGGCAGATAGGAGAACTTAAGAGGTTTGTGGAGGAAGGAAAAGTAAAGTATATTGGGTTATCTGAAGCTAGTCCTGATACAATTAGAAGGGCCCATGCAGTGCACCCGGTAACTGCTGTTCAAATGGAGTGGTCTCTTTGGACACGTGATATCGAGGCAGAGATAGTCCCAATTTGTAGGTATATTATTCAAAGACTCAAAATTTCTTTTAGCTATACCATTGAACAAACATAAAGCATCTTTAAACAAAAGTCAAAAGATCATTCAAAATTATTGGGCAGCCAACTCGTTTTCTTGCAATTTGAAAGAGATAATGCTTCCAACAATGCTAAAATTTCTAAATGGCTTGTGCCACCTGAAACATATCTTAATGGTTCAAGCTACTGAAACTACCTGTAGGGGTTGACTTTTGCACACTATGTGCCCCCTTGCACTTCCTACTTGTTTTGGGAGATTAATGAAATGAGATACTACACTATTCTTGGAAATAAGATTGTAAAGATTAGGAGTATAAGTGCATCCTAAACCTCCACTAGTGAGGGACCCTATTATTTTATGATAGCAGTAGTATGTGCTACTGAAATTATGTAACATTATCATAATATTTGTAGAATTTGGCATTTCGTGTCAATTCAAAGACCATTCTTCATTTGAATTCAAGAAAGAGAGAGTTACATGTTATATCTTCGACTAAACTTACCCCTCTTGAAATAGTTGTCACTTGAACCATTAAGCAGGGTATCTTTGTCCACTATGAATTATGTATGCCTCCATGTTAATTAAGGGAGGTGGAATTATGAGTAGAGTTTATTCTAATTATTGCATTCTAACTCTTTCAAATTTTCTGTTTTGCTTTTCTCAAAGAGAATGGTCATTAGTGACTTAAAATTGTGATTTAGGATATTCAAGTACTGGCAAGCATAGGTTACTGGTAATGATACTGAAATGGGTCATGCATGGATGCCTGCAAGATAAAATTTACCAATTTTCTGCTGTATGATGGAAGAATATGTCTGTATGGAAGGAAGTATATCATTACCCATATCATACATGATAAAAATACATGGTAGTATCCCAGCTCTATGTTTCCATGTCAGTATATGCACCTGAGCATCACTAATCATGATGACCATAACACTGTTGACTTAAGTCCTGTCTCCTTGTATAGTATTTTCCATTTTGTTTCATTTTCCCTTGTCGTGTTAAATATGTACTTGATGCATTTTGATATTTAAATGCGCATGGCGACATTTGAAATGCAGGGAACTTGGTATTGGGATAGTTGCATATAGTCCTCTTGGTCATGGATTTTTTGGTGGAAAGGCAGTTGTGGAAAGTATTCCAGCAAATTCTTTCTGGGTATGGACCTTGGTTTTATCATGTCCTGTTTATTTGATCTTGTTCTTAGAGTTGCATTGCTTATAACAAATACTTAATTGTCTCACAAATTCCATGAGTGCAGGCTGTTGATTATGGTTTCAAATGTCTTGCAATGCCATGGACAAATCTTGGTTTTCAAGGAATAGGAGTATTAAAAAAAAAACGAATATACTGCTATCCCTTGAATCAGCGCATTGCTGCTCCAAGGCCATGATATGTTGGATTCAATGTTTATTGGCCCTAAGCTTGCACTGAATGAATCTTAGATATTTATGCTTAGGAAGATCCATAAAGAAAACTATACATTGTCCCTTACAAAAATTGTAACATTAGATGTCTCACAATTGAGTGACTTCCATTGATGTTGATTGTTAATAATGATGGTTTACCCTAATTCACAGCCTTTTTTTTAATCTAATGCTGGTCTTTTGTGTAGGAAAGCTGGGTTTCCCTTTTTTTTTGGAGGAAAGTTATCTACTTTGGGAATAGGAATCATAAGAATATTGTGATTTTTTTTAAAGGAGAAATCAACTTAGACAAGGCCTGTGGGGAGGGGACATTAGAGGTTGTATTTAAACCTTCTCAATGGTGTAAATATTTATCATATTTACAAAATGAGGTAAGATTTTGTTGAAAAACAAACAAACCATGGAGTAGAAAAACACAAGAAATTACATAAAAATGCACAAGACTTGCATGGTTATCTAACGAGTGATTTCACTATCTTTGAGAATAGGGTTACAATGCTTTCTTTTTCTTGCCTCTCTCAATATATATATGAATACCCATAACCCCAGAAATCGCTCAAAAATGAAAGATATAGACAGTACTTGGTAAAAAAAATTCAAAAATACCCTTACTCAGAAAAAACTTTTTGAGTCGGGGCTCTGTCCCCCAACCTGTTCAAGGGGCACACTACCCCCTTAAATCCCCCAACTCAGGGGCCAAATCCCCAGGAACACCTGATTGGGGCCCAATGTCCAACATGGCCTGGATCGCCACAAAATATGAGATATTATCGCAACATATTTTTAATTTTTCTCATAAACTTGAAAGTTGGCATTTATCAGTTGTAGCTAAAAAGATAATTGGACGGGTCTGATCTCCATACACCCACAAAATATAGCTGAGCGGCATTGTTGTTTTCAATTTAAATAGCTACAGGGTCCTAGTGAGAGGTATTTTGATGTGTGGAGGGGGCGAGAGTGGGGGTTGAAAATATATAGTCATTCTATAGTTAGTACTTCACTAGATTTCTGACCTCTCTGTATCTTCTATAAGGTCCATTATAACTCCCTATTTCCCCTGTCTTGTGCACAATCTGTTGTTTCTTTGGGGCTCAATAACAAATGTCAACCAAAATTTTTCAGTGTGACCAATATTTTTGGAAATATTGAACAATATTTAGAAATATTCTGAATTTTTTAAATATCGGCTGAAATTTGTAACTCAGGTACTTCGGGTCAAGTTTTATAGGAACTATTATTTCACTGGTACACCTTTATTACATTGGTAGATTTATCAACTGAACTTACAACAATTTTGTTTGTTTCCATTTTAGAGTACACATCCAAGGTTCATGGGTGAGAACTTGGAGAAGAACAAGAAACTCTACAATCTTTTTGAAAAATTAGCCACAAAGCAGGGGTGCACCCCAGCCCAATTAGCTCTGGCATGGCTTCTCCATCAAGGTGATGATGTAGTTCCTATCCCAGGTAAGCGTCTAACTCTATTTCATTAAAATTCTACACCCATTCTTTAATCCATGCTTTTTTTCACGTGTACCAAGCGGCACAAAAGTTGGATGAACTTAACTGACCTAAAATAGTGGGCCCTGGGTGATGTATGCTTTGATGCTTAGATGCTAGAACAGGGTGATTGATGATCTTATCAAATATCTACAGGGACAACCAAGATCAAGAATCTAGATGATAACATTGCCTCCTTGAATGTGAACCTCACACAATCAGATTTGCTAGAACTTACAGACACAGTGCCTATCGATGAGGTAGCAGGTTGTTGCAACAATGAAATAATATGTTCAGTCTCATGGAAATTTGCAAATACACAAAGGAGAGATGGAGGCATTGCAAAGGAAGAACCTACAAATTCAGTCTAATATAATCCAACTGATGCAGAGAATGAATGCCACATTTCGAGACTAAGATATGTTACAAAATAGGAGAGAATATAGGTGGGTTAACAGGTCTTTTTTCTTATATGGAGCATTCATGTAATGATGTAGCCTTAGTCTTCAGCCCATAAGATTTCTAGTCATTTGGTATAAAGTTATGTTATGTATGAGATTTAGTCATCTAAATACTTGTATAGCAACTGCTCATTTCACAGCGTTTAATATGATTGTTACACCATAAAATTCTATGGGATTGAACCTAAGGGAGGTATTAAGTTTGATTCACGCTCAACACTCTTTTGAGCCACTCTCCAAAGTTGCACAGCTCTAATAACTAATCGGGTTAAAATGTTTCCTGTCTAAATATTTTTATTGTCTATAAAAGGTCCCAATAAACATAAAAACAAGACAGACATCACCACATATATTTCCTCCTTTATCAAATCCACTTGCTCTCTCAATCATCTTAGCATTCACTAAAAGCAAAGAGAGAAATAGTAGTACGGAGGCCAATCTATGGCAATCTTCTCCATGCTTTTCAGCTGCTTCATGTCTTCTTCTTCTTCTTGCATCATCTCGTCGTCCAAAGATGCTACAGGTATCCAACTTAAGAAATCAAAATCCAAATCCAAATCCAAATCCAAATTCGAGCCTTCAATTCCAGTTGCTTACTTTCCAATGAATTCCCTTTTGTCTTTATTGTAGACTTCAACTCGCACCAACATCTTCTCTTTGAAATCTTTTGGAGCAGGGGTTGGGGTTAGGGTTTGGGATTGAAGATGATTATTATTCTTATGATGTGATTATTGATGACAGTGAAGGAGATGATAATAGAGATGAGTTCTTTGAGCAGAATCAGGGTGATGAATTTATCGAATTTGTAGAATTTGCTCCAATTGAGTTTGATTCAATCAGGGGTAGCCTTCCAGCTGCAAAATCAATTGTCCAGAATCTGCCAACGGTCATCCTCAAGAATGTCATTTGTGCAGTTTGTCAGAATGAGATTTCATTGGAGGAAGAAGCAAAGTGCCTCCCATGTACCCACCATTTTCATGGAGAGTGCATTTTACCTTGGCTGGAGATTCGGAACACTTGCCCTGTATGTCGATTTGAATTGCCTACCGATGATCCTGATTACGAGCATTGGAGAAGGCAGAGGGGAACTTGAGTTGGTGGCCTTGACATGAGCATCTGAACTGTACAGATTCCGGATTTTCAAATTGTAAAGAACCAATTTTGCAAAGAGAACTCAACCAGATTGGATTATGATAGTGTAGACCTGAAACTGCAGTATATGTTCATTTCATTTTTTTGATGTGGAATGCTGATATAAATGTAAACAAAGCCACTGGGAATGTACATTGATACATGGCTGTTATAAAGGTACTTTGTAATGCATTTTTAATTCTGTTTTCATGAAGTTCTTTTTCAATAGATAAGGAGAATCATAAGTTTTTTTTTGTCTCATCCATGTTCTTCTGTTTGGTGCTGAGTTTAAAATTTTCATAATGAATGGTTCTTGCTCATGAAATCAGTGTCTCTTGTATGAGATGTTTGATTGTGCTTCTCTCTCACTTGGGTTTTGTTGTTTTGTTCTTATCTCACTTCATATCAAGGTGGTGATGAGTTTCTATGTATGAAATTCAGTTTCCTTTAGTTCATTTCATTTTGATTTTCAAGAATATGAATTATAAAAAGTCTATTACATTCTTTCAGCTGAACTGGGACTTCTCATTTCTCATCTATCCTAGTGGAGGAACAAATTGTGTTTTTATGATTTGCTTGTCAATTGCCAGACTAGGCCCTCTCATCTCAATACATCACCTGGCACCTTGAATTTAAGCACCCATGTTTCTAGCATATTTGAAATAAAACACGGGTGATGTATTTATTGAGATTCATAATTGATTGTTACTCTGAATTTAAGGGCACCTAGAAAAATAACACTCAGATGGTCTTCTACTCTTTTATTTCTTCTTTAAGAAAGAAACTTGTTACTCTGTCTCTTACCATTGGGGCTATTTATCATTTTCTTTGGAACTGTAGCTGAAGGAGGTTTCAGTGGCTTCTGTTTTCCAAAGGGGTAGGGATCGGAAATCAAATGAATTTCCAGCAAGTACTTCATTTAAACGAAATCCTTCCTGCTGGAAAACATGTAAACTGCAAATGAGTGAAAAAATGGGCCGTTGAACCATCTTTTACTTGTCATTGATGCAATCTTTGAAACTTCAAAGAGATGCCCTTCACTCATGAACCTCTACTTTCTCCTTTCGAGTCTGCAGAGTATCATATATATGAACCACTTAAAGTTAATGAACCCCCTAAATTGTAGTTAGTTAGATATAAATTTAGTTATAGATCAAAGCAAGCATGACTTTGCTTTACATGGGACCCAATAACAGTATCCCTACTTTCCAAACAGTGAATGATACCTTGATTTCTGTTCGAGTTCTCTTAATAAATAACTTCGTTTCCATGGTTATCTCCTTGGTTCACTCGTCCACTACCCAAGCAGTGGTATTCTTGGTGCCACCTTCAACTAGCACTGGATCATGCAACTGTTTGGTCAAAAGTAATCCTCTATTCTGGGTCATGCCTTTCACAATCAAAACTCCAGTTGCAATTCAAGTGTTTTACATGTCAAAGCCCCATAATCCAAGGGTATAATAACCAGCCCCATAATCAGATTCTGAAGTTGTCACGGTTTTTCGAGAAGAAACCCATGTTTTGGCCAAGTCAACTGAGTCAGTCAAATTTAGGTACTTAGGAACTTCTAATTCCATCAACTCACAATCATCTATTCCTTATAAGGGTACAACTTTGGGTCTAATTAAAGTCATCATGAAAATGTCCAAAAAACTTTGGGTTCGGGTTGACCAAGCTCAGGTCAGATTCATTGGGCCCAAAATATTAGGCTCGAATTGGTATTTGAGTCAGGCCCATGCCAAATATATGAAAGTCCAAGTTTGGCCCGAAAGCTACATTTTATAAATTATGATTTTTTTTTAAGTTATATATAATTTTTCTATCATAGAATTTATATTCTATAAAATTATACGAAAGAAATTCCATTTTAAGCTCAAAGAAAGCTACGCCTAGATAAGCCTGCATACACATTTTGGATTTGAAATCGGGTTCAATTATACATATGCAATGCAAGTTAGGCTCATTTTTGAGTAACTCAGGTTTACTTGGATTTGGGCTCTTTAATTGTAATTTGACTGGATCCGTTTACTGGACCTAAGACGACTGCGCCCATTTTAATAAATGACTCGACTTGATCTAACTGTTTAATAGATGACCCAACCTGAATCCATTTATAAATGGGTAGACCTTCCTGATCGGACGACTATTACCACATCTATATGCAACGCACCAACGATAAAAGATCCATACCCATTTAAGGGTCAGTCTTTCTATGTGTCTTGCCAAAATTTTTTTTTTATAGTTAGGTAAATAGATAAATCCAACTCAAAGGAGAAATAGTCCCAAATCAATTAACCTATTTAACAAGAACCAAACTTAAATAGACCTAAACCAAATAAGACTCCACCTGAACCTAATCTAAATAGACCTAAACAAAATAAGACTCGACCTGAACCTAATTTGATTGACTGTTGCAAGGTCTAATTTTTTAAACAACGAGAATTATGTGTTTCCAAAATTGAGTTGTGTTGAGCTGCAGTTTTCTTTCCCTTGTCTGGAAGAGGCTTAATAAGCCTAAAGTTTCAGTGTTGCATAACTTGGGAAACCAAAATGACCCAAGCATTTTTGGCACCGCCTTAATATTAAATGTTATCTACTAAAATTATTATTATTTTAGTTTAGATTTAACCATTTATAATTTTTATTTTGTACATCTTCACTATTGAAATAAATATAATATGTCAAAATATTTATCCAATAATTCATTTTTAACTTTAAAAAATCAAGGGCTAACCTCATTTATTGGATCACAAACTTGACAATATGATGACTCTCATGATCATCTATTTCTCTATATAATTTTTGTAATCATGGTATTAAACCCACCATCAAATACACCAAACAACACATCATAATACTCAAGACTTTTCAACCTGTGCATCTATCAAATCAGAAGGGTTTTTCATCTCTTCGATCCATTATCTCAAAATTGTTGAAATGTGCTCCATTTTTCCATCTTCTCCACTATTTGTTACTATTTTTTTTTATCTTCTTCTACTCCTCACCCATGTATTGAATTGGTCTTGAACTGTATCACAATTACAGTCAAGCCACTATAAAATTGAATTTGATTTTTTATACTATTCTATTATTAATTATTTTGGCACAACAAAATCCATGACTATAATCTAGGGGTCGAAATATTGGCCGCATATCGGCCGATAATTTTCTCGCTCCTTCGATATTTGCATTTTGGTCCGAAAATTTTATGTTAATTTCAGAAAATTTGGGGCTTCTTGGAAATGTAATTTTTTCATTAAATATCGGTCATATAAATATTCAAATTATTTATTTAAGTTTCGAATACGATTAATATTAAAATTAACAATAAAATGAAGAGAAATGATAAAAAAAATTCTATCACTTGTTAACCTAACCTCTATGCATGTTACATCCATCTCAAATTCCAATTGTAAATGTCATTGACAAATTCATCTTAAATTGTACTTCTTAAATTTAATTTGACCCTAGCATTTATGATCGACATCTAATTAAAGAAATATTTTACCATCAATAACATAAGTCTCTTAAGAAATAAAAGTACAAAATAAATATCAAAATACAAAATTCTAGAAAGTAAGATCCCAATTTTAATAAAATTCTATTAAAAATTATGAAAAAGTATGTAAGAAATTTATAATTTAGTGATTAGTATTATGATTTTTTAAAATTTTTGTTGTATTTTAATCTATCTAATTTTTAAAATTTTTAATCTTAGAGGCAAAATTTTTAATGGATTTAAAGATAATATATTAAATCTAATAATAATGGTCGGTGCTAATATTTCAAAGTTGAAAACTTGAAATCACTTAAGTTTCACCAAATACATCAAAACTGTAAAAAATTGTAAAAAATATGTAAAACCGTGAAAAACAGTTAAAAACTGTGAAAATGGCAATATTGTTTTTTTTTTTTAAATCGAATAAATTTTAAATACCGATTTTTATACATATTGGCCGATATGGTGACCGATATTGCCGACCATTTATCTGTCATATCGGCCGATAAACTTTATGTACGACCGATACATAGCGTATCGGCCGCTATGGTGCGGTCCAGAAAATCAGCTACATATCGGCCGATATTCTATGTATCGGCCGATATCTCGACCCCTGCTATAATCACTTAATCAAGTTTAATTTGGAGCATAAGTAGTCCATGATAGTAATTTGCATTATTCCCATTCTCTTTATTCAACTTTGCTTCAAGTAAAATTTGTATCGTGAATTATTGGAATTGGAAGTAGAAAATATTATCTAAAAGTAATTTTTTTTTCTAATGAAAACTTTTCTAACACAAACTAACTGAATATGAACAAACATTTCTATGTATTTGATGATGGATAAAGTCGGATTTAACGCTTAGATTGTCATACTGAATTTCTCAAAACCAACTCTCAGTGACTTTCAAGAAAAGAAAGATAGATATTAATTATAATAGCATAATTTTGACAAAAATCAAAATTTACGAAAGAATTTAGGTATTCAGTCGACGAAAGACGAACGTGGAATTGTTATTCAGAATGCAATGATTCAAGTAACTAATTGAGATCAATGAACCTACCTTCGGAAGAGAGAGTCCAGAGTCCAATTCTCACTCCATCCCAAAAGACCACTTATCGTAGAATTGCTTGGTGTGTAGAGGTAGGGATCATTTTTAAATTTTTAAATAACCATATCATGTTGACTAATTTGAGTTAACTTTTTAAATGTTAAGATCATTTTTTACTTAAATTAACTATATCATCATTATTATTATTATTTGAAAATTTTCATCACCTTTTTATGTCACGCCCCGACATGAAGGGTGGGCCCGGAATGGGACTGAATTTTTTTTTTTTTTTTGAAAGATAAACTAAACCAACTCACAAGCATTCTAACTGGGCCAAATCAACAGTTACGCCCAGAGGTCACACATGATCCCAACATGTGGACTCAAACACATACCATAAGTCTACCCCACATAAGAGACATAATAATATCATCAACACATAACATGAAAAAATCAACCATTGATTTCAACATTCAAAACATTGTCTCAAACCACTACAAAGGCAACATAGCCTAGTACATCAATTTAACACAAATTAAGTACCACATCCGGTACTTAATAAAAGTCAACGGTTCCAAGAACCAACAGGAAAAGATCAGGGTATTCCCCTCCGGGGGAATCCCAAAACACTGCTTCAGCTTATCCACCCTAAGCTTGATAAAGAGGGTCCTCCTCATCGAGTTCATCACCTGAGAGGTAAGTGGTGTGAGCTAACTAGCCCAGTGAAGGAAATATAACAATACAGTTTAAGTAAAATAACAGGTTAGCAACAGTTCAATAATATCACATGCTTGATAACAATAAGCATAATCTCATGTAAAGCATCAACATCATCAATTACTGCTATCATCCACCGTAACGCTTGCGGACTACGCTGAGACCAGTATTAAGTCCCGACACGGTCAAAATACATCCTTGCAAGTACATCTCCAGCTCTGACTTAACCGATACTGACACCCTCAAGTCAGCAACTGACGACAGCATGGTCCGCCCATGGTCCAGTAGACAAAACCATCTCTCATATGGCCGATATTGGTTCAATAGCCCAGGTACGTGGAAGCAGTCTTACATACTCATACGATCAACATCGTAATATCACAATCATCATCAACACTCTTACCATAGTGCATTATGTCTAGGCATATGAATGGGTTCATCAAAACTGAAACCACTCATTGCTCAATACTCATCTCATCATAAAACCTGTTTACAAAATTTGCAGAGTTAAGTTCCCTCACCGTGATGTGTGGTTTACGCGGTCTCTGTTCAAACAATACACAAGTGTACAATCAATATACATAACAAATACGTACACATACGTAGTATTTGGAAATCATACATTTTCCCACAAAATATCCAAGGTTCATGGAATTGAGTCTCCTACTTGGTTTCTATCCTTTTTAGATTAATATAATAATAGAAAGGGGCTCAGTCCAAAACTTATATTGTCTTCTGGGCATTGACCAGATTGACTTATTGAGTTAGGTCTAGATCCTCGGGTCACTTCTCAGTTGTCTTCTGGATAGGACCAGATCTGACATTTTGAGTTAGACCTCGAGGTCACCTAGTGCCCGACTATAGTGTCGGCCTGAAAGTGAATCACTCAGTGCCCGACCAATAGGGTCGGCCTGGAAACGGATACAATAGTATTTACACTATAAATAATAAGAGAAAAGGGGTTAGTACATTTTTTAATTAACAAGGGGGTATAAATCATCACATCATTAATCACATCAAATAATAATCAAGATTAGACAAAAACAACAATCAAATAATATTTTATCACTTAGAAACTGGGTCCCTCGGAACCGGGTACAGTGGCTTCGGATCATTCGAACCACACCTAATCTAGGTCACTGAGCTCGGAACATGGTCTGACTTCGGATCGTCATAAGATCGGGTCTCGGACCTTCCGAAGTCCATCCGAACCGATAAAAATAGAGAAAACAGTCTCGGTGGGTCTGTATTCTCGGAATGTCCGAAGTCTGGGTTCGGAACGTCCAAGTGGGTTAGGTCCTTCCGAGCTTGGCTCGGTACTTCCGAAAAGGGTCTCGCTTGCCTCGGGCGTAACTAGGGTTCGGGTGAAGCTCAGAACGTCCGAGGGTGAAGCTGTCGGACCGTCTGAAGGTTCGGACCGTCCGAAGATAGGCTCTCGGACCTTCCGAGAGTCATCTTCCCCACTGTCTGCAACAGCAGGCAGTGACGGCAGTCGGGCAGTGAAATACGATCCCGAAAATGGCGGGTCTCCCGGACTCGGTTTTCACATCCGTCTGGTCTGATGGACTCCTCTGGGAGTCCTCTTTCCATAGGGAATGGTTTGGAGCCTTGAAGCTCACTGGGCCAACGGATTTTAACAGTAAATCCTCACGGGTATATGAAACCCATGGTTTTCCTTAGATTTTGAAATAGTTTTTCTCACTGAAAACAGAGCCAAATTTAGAATTTCTTGATTCAAAACCGATTGAAATTGAAAGGAGAATGCAATGGATACCTTTGCTTCGATTCCTGGTTTGAAAATCTAGATTTTGAAAAGCTCCTTTAAAGGTTACGGTTACTGGAAAACAAAAACTAAGGCAGGGGGGTCCCGGCTGAAATCACAAAGAGGGAAAGCAGAAGATTTGCTGGGAGTTGAAAACCGAAGGCTAACTCCGGTTTCTATCGGGCCGAGCAGCCACTGCATGCAGCTGCATGCGGCGTCTGTTGACGCTTGCAACAGTAAACCGTCGGGTTTTCTGCTTGGTTGCAGATCAGTCCCCCAACAGTTTCCAAATTGCAGACAAGTCCCCGGTTTTAATAAAAACCGATTTTAAAACTAAAAGTAATAATTTAAGAACTCAAAATATTAATCCAACTGTACAGATAGGTGGGGTTTTGAAAATCTTGGTCACCATAAAAATTTTAGATTTTAAATCTTAATAAAAATCATTTATTTAAATAAGAACCATAATTTTTTCACTATTTACTTAAATAAACAAATGCTAAAATAATAAATTTAGAAACCTCATTTTGAAGTGAAATGAAATAACTAGACCATTCTTAAAATGGTCTAACACCAAATACCATTTTCAAAATTTATCTCTTTTCCGAAATTATTTAAAATAATTAAAACTCCCTTTCGGGGTTTCGACGGGCGGGTTTTAAATGCCATTTTCTGAACATCAATTCATTTTAAAATCAGAAATGCAAATCCTTTATTAAAGAAAATATTATCAATCTATAGTAATCACTCATCAAAAAAATTTATAAAACAAACACAACAAGTGGTAAATTACCAAAATGCCCCTCCAACTGAACGAGCTGGATCACTAAGCTCACGAGCTATGATTGGGCCTCAACTGGGTTTCCCTCGAAGCCCTAACCGTAATCCTCGAGATTAACCGGTTAAACAGGATTATCAAGCTAAAACACGCCTAATCTGGAGTAGGGTATTACATCCTACCCCCCTAAAAGAAAATTTCGTCCCGAAATTTAAAACAAACTCTACCTTCTTGGCCTGTGAACAAGCCAGGGTACAGCTTCTGCATCGTTGCTTCAGGTTCCCACATCTCATGTTGCACGTCGCGACGTTGCCACAGCACTCGCACTAGAGGTATGACTTCCTCCTGTGCTCTTGAGTCTCACGCTCTAGAATCTTGACTGCGCTTCTTCAAAAGTTAGGTCCTCTGACACTTCGATCTCTTCAAAACTGATCACATGCGACGGATCAGGCTCGTACTTCCTTAGCATGGATACATGGAATGTACTATGCACTCTCTCCAAAGCCTGAGGAAGATCCAACTGGAAGGCCACTTCACCTATCCTTTTCAAGATCTCAAAGGGTCCAACATATCGAGGTGATAGTTTTCCCTTGCGCCCGAACCGCTGCACTCCATGACGTGGTGCCACACGTAAGAAAACTCTGTCCCCAACTGCAAACTCCAAAGGTCGTCGCCTTTTGTCGGCATAACTCTTTTGTCTGCTCTGGGCTATCTTGAGTCACTGTCTGATCACTTCAACTTGCTCTGACGTCTCACGCACTAGATCAGGTCCTAGCAGCGCTTTGTCTCCTACCTCTGTCCAACAAAGAGGTGACCTACAAGGTCTGCCACACAGAGCCTCGTAGGGTGCCATCTGCACACTAGAGTGATAACTGTTGTTGTAGACGAACTCGATCAATGGCAAGTGATCTTCCCAACTCCCCTGCATATCCATCACACAAGCTCTTAGCATATCCTCTAAGGTTTGAATGGTTCTCTCTGACTGACCATCCTCTGAGGGTGAAAAGCAGTGCTGAAGCACAGCTTAGTCCCCAACTCCTCTTGCAATCCTTGCCAAAACCTTGACACAAACCTCGGATATCTATCAGATACAATGGATACAGGCACTCCATGCAATCTGACTGTCTCTTTCAAATACAGTCTGCTTAGAGTAGCCAAAGAATCCTTCTTCTTGATCCGCAAAAAGTGAGTTGACTTCGTCAATCGATCGACTATTACCCAAATAGCGTCGTTCTTCTTAGGAGACTTAGGAAAACCAGTTACAAAATCCATCGTGATATGCTCCCACTTCCATTCAGCCACTTCTAAAGGTTGCATCTTTCCGCTAGGTCGTTGATGTTCTGCTTTCACTTGTTAACAAGTTAGGCACTTGGACACAAAATCTGCTACCTCTCGCTTCATACCTTTCTACTAGAAAAGTCGTCGCAAGTCACGATACATCTTTGTTCCACCAGGATGCACCGCAAAGCGAGATCGATGAAAGTGATCAAGCACCTTTCTCCTGCACTTGTTCGACTTTGGCACAAAAAGTCTATCTTTGAAAGTAAGACTTACGTCCGCCTTGATCTTCCAATCCTCTAGAGTCGCTCCTCCTAGAAGCTGAGTTGCCAACTCCTTTGCTTCTGGGTCGCTCTGTTGTCCTTCCAACACCAATCTAACTACCTCGGGTTGCAGAACCAAACTATGGATTCTCGCTGACCCGCTTCCTTCGATCAGCTCCAGATCGTACTCGGACAGAACTTCGAGCATCTTCCACTGCAAGGATACCATTCTCGCCACGTCGCTGTGAGACTTCCTGCTCAAGGCATCGGCCACTACGTTGGCTTTCCCTGGGTGATAGGAGAGACTGAAGTCATAATCTCCCAGGTACTCCATCCATCTACGTTGCCTCATATTCAAGTCTTTCTGAGTGAAGATATACTTGAGACTATGGTGATCAGAAAATACATTGAACTTCTCACCATGTAAGTAATGTCTCCACAACTTTAACGAGAATACAACGGCTGCCAACTCCAAATCATGAGTCGGGTAGTTCTGCTCATGTCCCTTCAATTGCCTGGAACCATAAGCTACTACCTTCCCCTCTTGCATCAACACACAACCCAAACCAAACTTGGACGCGTCGTAATAAACATCGTAACCTCGTCCTTGCTCGGGTATCACCAACACTGGAGAAGTCATCAACTTCTCCTTCAGCTCCTGGAATGCTTTCTCACAAACTTCGCTCCACTCGAACTTGACGTTCTTCCTCGTCAGTCGAGTCATCGGCACCGCGATCTGAGAGAAGTGCGGGATAAACTTTCGGTAATATCATGCTAATCCCAGAAAGCTCCGGATCTCGAACACGCTCTTGGGGCTCTCCCAAGTCTTCACGGTTTCTACCTTCGCTGGATCTACCGAAATTCCTCTTGGAGACACCACATGTCCCAGAAACTGCACTTAAGTCAACCAAAACTCACACTTGCTCAGCTTAGCAAATAGTTGATGCTCCCAAAGAGTCTGAAAAACAATCCGCAAGTGACGCTCATGCTCCTCTTCTGACGACGAAAAGATCAAGATATCGTCGATGAAGACTATCACTAACTCTCACAGATACGGTCGAAACACGCGATTCATCAAGTCCATAAACATGGCTGGCGCGTTCGTCAAACCGAAAGGCATCACAACAAACTCGTACAAGCCATACTGTGTCCGAAAAGCAGTCTTTGGAATGTCTTCCTCTCGAATCCGCAACTGATGGTAACCTGACCTCAAATCGATTTTCGAAAAACACTTCGATCCCCTCAAAAGTTCAAAGAGGTCGTCTATTCTAGGCAACGGATACTTATTCTTAATAGTTACCTGGTTCAGCCGTCGGTAATCTATACACATCCTCATCGATCCATCCTTCCTTTTCACAAAGAAAGCAGGTGCGCCCCACGGCGAGTTGCTCTAACGGATAAAACCAAGCCTATGAAGCTCTTCTACCTGCGTAGCTAGCTCTCTCTGCTCTGCCGGCGCCATCCGATAAAGTGCCATGGAAAATGGAGATGTTCCTGGTTGTAGGTCTATAACAAACTCTATCTCTCGGCGTGGAGGTAGCCCAGCCAACTGGTCAGGAAAAACATCCATAAACTCACACACCACCCAAGGAGTAACAGACCCTACACCACCTACATCTTCCCAACCCATGCTTGCCACCACACTACCGGGATATGCCCTAAAGCCAGAGAAAGTGACTCTCATCTTTTCATAGAGTACTAACTTCTCCATAAACCTCTCACCGGTTGAGGAGACCCCACGAATTCTCCTCTGAGAGTAGTCTATCAAGACTCCAAAAACAGACAACCAATCCATACCAAGGATGATGTCAAAGTTCGTCATTTCTAGAACCAGAAAATCATAGGACAACTCCATTCC
Source organism: Chimonanthus salicifolius (assembly GCA_013350335.1). Classification (NCBI taxonomy): domain Eukaryota; kingdom Viridiplantae; phylum Streptophyta; class Magnoliopsida; order Laurales; family Calycanthaceae; genus Chimonanthus; species Chimonanthus salicifolius. The sequence continues at coordinate 50,100,917 of CM023537.1, read as the reverse complement.
GCTAATCTTCAAAACACAAGATCTACACTCTTGGTTTGCCAAAGCCTTCTTACCCAAAGGTGAAACTACCAAAAGCGGGTTAAATACTTCTACCGGTTTCAAGCCCAATCTAACACAACAAGTTCTAGAGATAAAGGAATGCGAAGCACCGGTATCAAATAACATTCGAGCTAAAAGACAGAAAAGATTGAGGGTACCTTCCATCACCGTGTTCTCCACTGGCTCTTCCTTCTGAGTCCTTATTGAGTAGACTCTCCCTTGAGGACGCCCTTGTCCTCTCCCCTGACCGTTCTGAGGTGGTTCGTTCCTCGATGCCACTAAACCTTTGGAAGCCTATTGAGAACCTCTACCGACAGACGGCTGCGCCACAGAGAAAGAAACTCCGGCGCCTTGCGAAGGTGCCGTTTTACCAAAATAAGGGCAATCCTTAAACAGGTGCCCGGTCTGCTGGCAGTGAAAGCACGCTTTCTCTCCCCTGGATTGGCAAAACTTAGAAGTATGCCCCGGCTGATTGCAGGTGTAGCACACGACTGGCCGAGAGTTAGACCGACTTGACTGGCCCACACTAGGTTGACTCTTCTTAAAGAAGGGCCTCTTCTGCTAGTTGAACCTCGCCTTCTTGTTGGAAGAAGGTTTCTGGGTGCCATCAGTGCTCCAGTTGATGGAGTCTACCGCTTCCACCTTTGAAGCTCACTCGATAATCTCCTCCAGAGTGTTGAACACTAAGCTGGCCACTTGCCGCTGCAGGAAAGGTCTAAGTCCGTTCTCGAAGTGCTGGATCTTTTCCTCTTCATTGGCCGCAATCCACGGCACAAACTGCATCAAGTCGATGTAGCGCATGGCATACTGTGCCACGGTGTCTGAACCTTGCTGGATATTGAGGAACTCTCTCTTCCTCGCTTCCTTCACCGTCTTCGAAAAGTAACGGGCCAAAAAGGCTGCAGAGAACTCCTCCCAAGTCATCGGCTCGTGATTACGAACCAAGCTCTTCGCCTCCCACCATTCGTAGGCATTCCCTTCAAGCCGGTAAGTCGCCAAGGTCACTCGCAAATCGTCGGCGATTGGTAGGGTGTTGAGGATTCGGCTAATCTGAGTTAGCCAGTTCCTCGCAGCGCTGGGGTCTTCTGTTCCCGAGAAACTAGTCGAGTTCAGACGCTTGAATTCTTTGAGAGCCGAGGTGGCCCTCTCTTCTGGCGTTCGGATTGGCGGACATCGCATATTTTCAGCTATCTGCAGAAATGCTTTAACCGCCGCTCGTATCGCCTCGTTGGGTAGGTTACGGGGTGGAAGACCAGTCCTCCTCCCACGGTAATTGACTCCATTTGCATTGGGTCCTGACATCTGTTATTTACACTTGTAAATATCATTAACCAATTTTAAGATCTTTATTAATGCAAAACACACAAGTTGCAATAATCTCATTAGAATTAATTCAAAATTTAAATACAAGTACAAGGGTTAGAAGGGTATGAAAACCCTTCAAAACAACAAAACTCAACCCTTACAAAAACAAACTCCCCGAAGCCCCCAACAACACTAATCTAATCTTCCGAAGAAGATCCTGCATCATCACCAAAGTAATAGAAGTTGTCCGGACAGGCCTCAGACTTGTGTCCGAACCCTCCGCAAGTCAAACAGGGTATAATCGTTGGTCCTCCTACATAAGGACAATTTGTCCTTGCATTCCCATGCCAGCGGAGTATCGCAAACAGGGCAAATTACACCGAACGGATAGGAGCAGTAGGTAAAGTTGTGCCCCTCCTAATTGCAGAGTTCACACATATAATCCGGGTACTCGTCCGAAGGCGGAGTAGCCGGAATATACTCGGGCGAGTTGTTCTCCCCTACTGACTCCTCAGGAATCGAGATATCTCCCTCTTCTTCTATAGGCTCAACACCAACATCGTACTCTGGAGATGCTACTTCTATCTCTTCTCCAGGTGCAATCACATCGAAGTTGGGCACACCGGAGTCATCTAAAGAATCCAAGATGATTGGGTCGCTAGGGGTCCCCTGAAAATACTCTGTATTGCCTGACATATCTGTATCACCAAACAAGAAGATGTCAAAAACAATAGCAATACTAAGGTAAAAGCAAGTCTAACCAGGTAGTAACCCATCACAGTTCTAGAGTTTGAGCCTACGCTCTGATACCAAGCTGTCACGCCCCGACCCGAAGGGTGGGCTCGGAACGAGATTGATTTTTTTTTTTTTTTTTTGAAAGATAAACTAAACCAACTCACAAGCATTCTAACTGGGCCAAATCAATAGTTAGGCCCAGAGGTCACACATGATCCCAACATGTGGACTCAAACACATACCATAAGTCTCCCCACATAAGAGAAATAATAATATCATCAACACATAACATGAGAAAATCAACCATTGATTTCAACATTCAAAACATTGTCTCAAACCACTACAAAGGCAACATAGCCTAGTACATCAATTTAACACAAATTAAGTATCACATCTGGTACTTAATAAAAGTCAACGGCTCCAAAAACCAACAAGAAAATATCAGAGTATTCCCCTCCGGGGGAATCCCAAAACACTGCTTCAGCTTATCCACCCTAAGCTTGATAAAGAGGGTCCTCCTCCTCGGGTTCATCGCCTGAAAGGTGAGTGGTGTGAGCTAACTAGCCCAGTGAAGGAAATATAACAATACAGTTTAAGTAAAATAACAGGTTAGCAACAGTTCAATAATATCACATGCTTGATAACAATAAGCATAATCTCATGTAAAGCATCAACATCATCAATTACTGCTATCATCCACCGTAATGCATGTCGACTACGCTGAGACCAGTATTAAGTCCCGACACGGTCAAAATACATCCTTACAAGTACATCTCCGGCTCTGACTTAGCCGATACTGACACCCTCAAGTCAGCAACTGACGACAGCATGGTCCGCCCATGGTCCAGTAGACATAAACCATCTCTCATATGGCCGATATTGGTTCAATAGCCCAGGTACGTGGAAGCAGTCTTACATACTCATACGATCAACATCGTAATATCACAATCATCATCAGCACTCTTACCATAGTGCATCATGTCTAGGCACATGAGTGGGTTCATCAAAACTGAAACCACTCATTGCTCAATACTCATCTCATCATAAAACCTGTTTACAAAATTTGCAGAGTTAAGTTCCCTCACTGTGATGTGTGGTTTACGCGGTCTCTGTTCAAACAACACACAAGTACACAATCAATATACATAACAAATACGTACACATACGTAGTACTGCATCAACCGGAGCACTGATGGCACCCAGAAACCTTCTTCCAACAAGAAGGCGAGGTTCAACCAGCAGAAGAGGCCCTTCTTTAAGAAGAGCCAACCTAGTGTGGGCCAGTCAAGTCGGTCTGACTCTCGGCCAGTCATGTACTACACCTGCAATCAGCCGGGGCATACTTCTAAGTTCTGCCAATCCAGGGGAGAGAAAGCGTGCTTTCACTGCCAGCAGACCGGGCACCTGTTTAAGGATTGCCCTTATTCTGGTAAGACGACACCTTCGCAAGGCGCCGGAGTTTCTTTCTCTGTGGCGCAGCCGTCTGTCGGTAGAGGTTCTCAATAGGCTTCCAGAGGTTTAGTGGCATCGAGGAACGAACCACCTCAGAACGGTCAGGGGAGAGGACAAGGGCGTCCTCAAGGGAGAGTCTAGTCAATAGGGGCTCAGAAGGAAGAGCCAGTGGAGAACACGGTGATGGAAGGTACCCTCAATCTTTTCAGTCTTTTAGCTTGAGTGTTATTTGATACCGGTGCTTCGTATTCCTTTATCTCTAGAACTTGTTGTGTTAGATTGGGCTTGAAACCGGTAGAAGTATTTAACCCGCTTTTGGTAGTTTCACCTTTGGGTAAGAAGGCTTTGGCAAACCAAGAGTGTAGATCTTGTGTTTTGAAGATTAGTGGAGTGGAGTTGTCCTATGATTTTCTGGTTCTAGAAATGACGGACTTTGACATCATCCTTGGTATGGATTGGTTGTCTGTTTTTGGAGTCTTGATAGACTGCTCTCAGAGGAGAATTCGTGGGGTCTCCTCAACCGGTGAGAGGTTTATGGAGAAGTTAGTACTCTATGAAAAGATGAGAGTCACTTTCTCTGGCTTTAGGGCATATCCCGGTAGTGTGGTGGCAAGCATGGGTTGGGAAGATGTAGGTGGTGTAGGGTCTGTTAGTCCTTGGGTGGTGTGTGAGTTTATGGATGTTTTTCCTGACCAGTTGGCTGGGCTACCTCCACGCCGAGAGATAGAGTTTGTTATAGACCTACAACCAGGAACATCTCCATTTTCCATGGCACTTTATCGGATGGCGCCGGCAGAGCAGAGAGAGCTAGCTACGCAGGTAGAAGAGCTTCATAGGCTTGGTTTTATCCGTTAGAGCAACTCACCGTGGGGCGCACCTGCTCTCTTTGTGAAAAAGAAGGATGGATTGATGAGGATGTGTATAGATTACCGGCGGCTGAACCAGGTAACTATTAAGAATAAGTATCCGTTGCCTAGAATAGACGACCTCTTTGATCTTTTGAGGGGATCGAAGTGTTTTTCGAAAATCGATTTGAGGTCAGGGACTGCTTTTCGGACGCAGTATGGCTTGTACGAGTTTGTTGTGATGCCTTTCGGTTTGACGAACGCGCCAGCCATGTTTATGGACTTGATGAATCGCGTGTTTCGACTGTATCTGTGAGAGTTAGTGATAGTCTTCATCGACGATATCTTGATCTTTTCGTCGTCAGAAGAGGAGCATGAGTGTCACCTGCGGATTGTTTTTCAGACTCTTTGGGAGCGTCAACTATTTGTTAAGCTGAGCAAGTGTGAGTTTTGGTTGACTTAAGTGCAGTTTCTGGGACATGTGGTGTCTCCAAGAGGAATTTCGGTAGATCCAGCGAAGGTAGAAACCGTGAAGACTTGGGAGAGCCCCAAGAGCGTGTTCGAGATCCAGAGCTTTCTGGGATTAACATGATATTACCGAAAGTTTATCCCGCACTTCTCTCAGATCGCAGCCCCGATGACTCGGCTGACGAGGAAGAACGTCAAGTTCGAGTGGAGCGAAGCTTGTGAGAAAGCATTCCAGGAGCTGAAGGAGAAGTTGATGACTTCTCCAGTGTTGGTGATACCCGAGTAAGGATGAGGTTACGATGTTTATTGCGACGCGTCCAAGTTTGGTTTGGATTGTGTGTTGATGCAAGAGGGGAAGGTAGTAGCTTATGGTTCCAGGCAATTGAAGGGACATGAGCAGAACTACCCGACTCATGATTTGGAGTTGGCAGCCGTTGTATTCTCGTTAAAGTTGTGGAGACATTACTTACATGGTGAGAAGTTCAATGTATTTTCTGATCACCATAGTCTCAAGTATATCTTCACTCAGAAAGACTTGAATATGAGGCAACGTAGATGGATGGAGTACCTGGGAGATTATGACTTCAGTCTCTCCTATCACCCAGGGAAAGCCAACGTAGTGGCCGATGCCTTGAGCAGGAAGTCTCACAGCGACGTGGCGAGAATGGCATCCTTGCAGTGGAAGATGCTCGAAGTTCTGTCCGAGTACGATCTGGAGCTGATCGAAGGAAGCGGGTCAGCGAGAATCCATAGTTTGGTTCTGCAACCCGAGGTAGTTAGATTGGTGTTGGAAGGACAACAGAGCGACCCAGAAGCAAAGGAGTTGGCAACTCAGCTTCTAGGAGGAGCGACTCTAGAGGATTGGAAGATCAACGCGGACGAAAGTCTTACTTTCAAAGATAGACTTTTTGTGCCAAAGTCGGACGAGTGCAGGAGAAAGGTGCTTGATCACTTTCATCGATCTCGCTTTGCGGTGCATCCTGGTGGAACAAAGATGTAACGTGACTTGCGACGACTTTTCTAGTAGAAAGGTATGAAGCGAGAGGTAGCAGATTTTGTGTCCAAGTGCCTAACTTGTTAACAAGTGAAAGCGGAACATCAACGACCTGGCGGAAAGATGCAACCTTTAGAAGTGGCTGAATGGAAGTGGGAGCATATCACGATGGATTTTGTAACTAGTTTTCCTAAGTCTCCTAAGAAGAACGACGCTATTTGGGTAATAGTCGATCGATTGACGAAGTCAGATCACTTTTTACGGATCAAGAAGAAGGATTCTTTGGCTACTCTAAGCAGACTGTATTTGAAAGAGACAATCAGATTGCATGGAGTGCCTGTATCCATTGTATCTGATAGATATCCGAGGTTTGTGTCAAGGGTTTGGCAAGGATTGCAAGAGGAGTTGGGGACTAAGCTGTGCTTCAGCACTGCTTTTCACCCTCAGATGGATGGTCAGTCAGAGAGAACCATTCAAACCTTAGAGGATATGCTAAGAGCTTGTGTGATGGATATGCAGGGGAGTTGGGAAGATCACTTGCCATTGATCGAGTTTGTCTACAACAACAGTTATCACTCTAGTGTGCAGATGGCACCCTACGAGGCTCTGTATGGCAGACCTTGCAGGTCACCTCTTTGTTGGACAGAGGTAGGAGACAAAGCGCTGCTACGACCTGATCTAGTGTGTGAGACGTTAGAGCAAGTTGAAGTGATCAGACAGTGACTCAAGATAGCCTAGAGCAGACAAAAGAGTTATGCCGACAAAAGGCGACGACCTTTGGAGTTTGCAGTTGGCGACAGAGTTTTCTTACGTGTGGCACCACGTCATGGAGTGCAGCGGTTCGGGCGCAAGGGAAAACTATCACCTCGATATGTTGGACCCTTTGAGATCTTGAAAAGGATAGGTGAAGTGGCCTACCAGTTGGATCTTCCTCAGGCTTTGGAGAGAGTGCATAGTACATTCCATGTATCCATGCTAAGGAAGTACGAGCCTGATCCGTCGCATGTGATCAGTTTTGAAGAGATCGAAGTGTCAGAGGACCTAACTTTTGAAGAAACGCAGTCAAGATTCTAGAGCGTGAGACTCAAGAGCTCAGGAGGAAGTCTATACCTCTAGTGCGAGTGTTGTGGCAACGTCGCGACGTGCAACATGAGATGTGGGAACCTGAAGCAACGATGCAGAAGCTGTACCCTGGCTTGTTCACAGGCCAAGAAGGTAGAGTTTGTTTTAAATTTCGGGACGAAATTTTCTTTTAGGGGGGTAGGATGTAATACCCTACTCCAGATTAGGCGTGTTTTAGCTTGATAATCCTGTTTAACCGGTTAATCTCGAGGATTACGGTTAGGGCTTCGAGGGAAGCCCAGTTGAGGCCCAATCCTAGCTCGTGAGCTTAGTGATCCAGCTCGTTCAGCTGGAGGGGCATTTTGGTAATTTACCACTTGTTGTGTTTGTTTTATAAATTTTTTTGATGAGTGATTATTATAGATTGATAATATTTTCTTTAATAAAGGATTTGCATTTCTGATTTTAAAATGAATTGATGTTCAGAAAATAGCATTTAAAACCCGCCCGTCGAAACCCCGAAAGGGAGTTTTAATTATTTTAAATAATTTCAGAAAATAGATAAATTTTGAAAATGGTATTTGGTGTTAGACCATTTTAAGAATGGTCTAGTTATTTCATTTCACTTCAAAATGAGGTTTCTAAATTTATTATTTTAGCATTTGTTTATTTAAGTAAATAATGAAAAAATTATGGTTCTTATTTAAATAAATGATTTTTATTAAGATTTAAAATCTAAAATTTTTATGGTGACCAAGATTTTCAAAACCCCACCTATCTGTACAGTTGGATTAATATTTTGAGTTCTTAAATTATTACTTTTAGTTTTAAAATCGGTTTTTATTAAAACAGGGGACTTGTCTGCAATTTGGAAACTGTTGGGGGACTGATCTGCAACCAAGCAGAAAACCCGACAGTTTACTGTTGCAAGCGTCAACAGACGCTGGATGCGGTTGCATGCAGTGGCTGCTCGGCCCGATTTTCGGGCCATTTCTCTATAAAAATCGGCCTTAGCCTTCGGTTTTCAACTCCCAGCAAATCTTCTGCTTTCCCTCTCTGTCTCTGTTTTCCCTCTCTGTGATTTCAGTTGGGACCCCCCTGCTTTAGTTTTTGTTTTCCAGTAACCGTAACCTTAAAAGGAGCTTTTCAAAATCCAGATTTTCAAACCAGGAACCGAAGCAAAGGTATCCATTGCATTCTCCTTTCAATTTCAATCGGTTTTGAATCAAGAAATTCTAAATTTGGCTCTGTTTTTAGTGAGAAAAACTATTTCAAAATCTAAGGAAAATCATGGGTTTCATGTACCCGTGAGGATTTACTGTTAAAATCCGTTGGCCCAGTGAGCTTCAAGGCTCCAAACCATTCCCTATGGAAGGAGGACTCCCAGAGGAGTCCATCAGACCAGACGAATGTGAAAATCGAGTCCGGGAGACCCGCCATTTTCGGGATCGTATTTCACTGCCCGACTGCCGTCACTGCCTGCTGTTGCAGACAGTGGGGAAGACGACTCTCGGAAGGTCCGAGAGCCTATCTTCGGACGGTCCGAACCTTCAGACGGTCCGACAGCTTCATCCTCGGACGTTATGAGCTTCACCCGAACCCTAGTTACGCCCGAGGCAAGCGAGACCCTTTTCAGACGTACCGAGCCAAGCTCGGAAGGACCTAACCCACTTGGACGTTCCGAACCCAGACTTCGGACATTCCGAGAATACAGACCCACCGAGACTGTTTTCTCTGTTTTTATCGGTTCGGATGGACTTCGGAAGGTCCGAGACCCGATCTTCGGACGATCCGAAGTCAGACCATGTTCCGAGCTCAGTGACCTAGATTAGGTGTGGTTCGGATGATCCGAAGCCACTGTACCCGGTTCCGAGGGACCCAGTTTCTAAGTGATAAAATATTATTTGATTGTTGTTTTTGTTTAATCTTGATTATTATTTGATGTGATTAATGATGTGATGATTTATACCCCCTTGTTAATAAAAAAATGTACTAACCCCTTTTCTCTTATTATTTATAGTGTAAATACTATTGTATCCGTTTCCAGGCCGACACTATGGGTCAGGTACTGAGTGATTCACTTTCAGGCCGACACTATAGTCGAGCACTAGGTGACCTCGAGGTCTAACTCAAAATGTCAGATCTGGTCCTATCAAGAAGACAACTGAGAAGTGACCCGAGGATCTAGACCTAACTCAATAAGTCAATCTGGTCAATGCCCAGAAGACAATATAAGTTTTGGACTGAGCCCCTTTCTATTATTATATTAATTTAAAAAGGATAGAAACCAAGTAGGACACTCAATTCCATGAACCCTGGATATTTTGTGGGAAAACGTATGATTTCCAAATACTACGTATGTGTACGTATTTGTTATGTATATTGATTGTGCACTTGTGTGTTGTTTGAATAGAGACCTCGTAAACCACACATCACGGTGAGGGATCTTAACTCTGCAAATTTTGTAAACAGGTTTTATGATGAGATGAGTATTGAGCAATGAGTGGTTTCAGTTTTGATGAACCCACTCATGTGCCTAGACATGATGCACTATGGTAAGAGTGCTGATGATGATTGTGATATTACGAAGTTGATCGTATGAGTATGTAAGACTGCTTCCACGTACCTGGGCTATTGAACCAATATCAGCCATATGAGAGATGGTTTATGTCTATTGGACCATGGGCGGACCATGCTGTCGTCAGTTGCTGACTTGAGGGTGTCAGTATCGGCTAAGTCAGAGCCGGAGATGTACTTGCAAGGATGTATTTTACCGTGTCGGGACTTAATATTGGTCTCAGCGTAGTCGGCAGGCGTTACGGTGGATGATAGCAGTAATTGATGATGTTGATGCTTTACATGAGATTATGCTTATTGTTATCAAGCATGTGATATTATTGAACTGTTGCTAACCTGTTATTTTACTTAAACTGTATTGTTATATTTCCTTCACTGGGCTAGTTAGGTCACACCACTCACCTTTCAGGTGATGAACCCGATGAGGAGGACCCTCTTTATCAAGCTTAGGGTGGATAAGCCGAAGCAGTGTTTTGGGATTCCCCTAGAGGGGAATACCCTGATCTTTTCCTGTTGGTTCTTGGAACCGTTGACTTTTATTAAGTACCGGATGTGGTACTTAATTTGTGTTAAATTGATGTACTAGGCTATGTTGCCTTTGTAGTGGTTTGAGACAATGTTTTGAATGTTGAAATCAATGGTTGATTTTTTCATGTTATGTGTTGATGATATTATTATATCTCTTATGTGGGGTAGACTTATGGTATGTGTTTGACTCCACATGTTGGGATCATGTGTGACCTCTGGGCGTAACTGTTGATTTGGCCCAGTTAGAATGCTTGTGAGTTGGTTTAGTTTATCTTTAAAAAAAAAAAATTCAGTCTCGTTCCGGGCCCACCCTTCATGTCGGGGCGTGACATAAAAAGGTGATGAAAATTTTCAAATAATAATAATGATGATGATATAGTTAATTTAAGTAAAAAATGATCTTAACATTTAAAAAGTTAACTCAAATTAGTCAACATGATATGGTTATTTAAAAATTTAAAAATGATCCCTACCTCTACACACCAAGTAATTCTACGATAAGTGGTCTTTTGGGATGGAGTGAGAATTGGACTCTGGACTCTCTCTTCCGAAGGTAGGTTCATTGATCTCAATTAGTTACTTGAATCATTGCATTCTGAATAACAATTCCACTTTCGTCTTTCGTCGACTGAATACCTAAATTCTTTCGTAAATTTTGATTTTTGTCAAAATTATGCTATTATAATTAATATCTATCTTTCTTTTCTTGAAAGTCACTGAGAGTTGGTTTTGAGAAATTCAGTATGACAATCTAAGCGTTAAATCCGACTTTATCCATCATCAAATACATTGAAAAGTTTGTTCATATTCAGTTAGTTTGTGTTAGAAAAGTTTTCATTAGAAAAAAAAATTACTTTTAGATAATATTTTCTACTTCCAATTCCAATAATTCACGATACAAATTTTACTTGAAGCAAAGTTGAATAAAGAGAATGGGAATAATGCAAATTACTATCATGGACTACTTATGCTCCAAATTAAACTTGATTAAGTGATTATAGCAGGGGTCGAGATATCGGCCGATACATAGAATATCGGCCGATATGTAGCGGATTTTCTGGACCGCACCATAGCGGCGGATACGCTATGTATCGGTCGTACATAAAGTTTATCGGCCGATATGACCGATAAATGGTCGGCAATATCGGTCACTATATCGGCCGATATGTATAAAAATCGGTATTTAAAATTTATTTGATTTAAAAAAAAAACCAATATTGCCATTTTCACAGTTTTTAACTGTTTTTCACGGTTTTACATGATTTTTTACAATTTTTTACGGTTTTGATGTATTTGGTGCAACTTAAGTGATTTCAAGTTTTCTAACTTTGAAATATTAGCACCAACCATTATTATTAGATTTAATATATTATCTTTAAATCCATTAAAAATTTTGCCTCTAAGATTAAAATTTTTAAAAATTAGATAGATTAAAATACAACAAACATTTTAAAAAATCATAATACTAATCACTAAATTATAAATTTCTTACATACTTTTTCATAATTTTTAATAGAATTTTATTAAAATTGGGATCTTACTTTCTAGAATTTTGTATTTTGATATTTATTTTGTACTTTCATTTCTTAAGAGACTTATGTTATTGATGGTAAAATATTTCTTTAATTAGATGTTGATCATAAATGCTAGGGTCAAATTAAATTTAAGAAGTACAATTTGAGATGAATTTGTCAATGACATTTACAATTGGAATTTGAGATGGATGTAACATGCATAGATGTTAGGTTAACAAGTGATAGAATTTTTTTTATCATTTCTCTTCATTTTATTGTTAATTTTAATATTAATCGTATTCGAAACTTAAATAAATAATTTGAATATGTATATGACCGATATTTAATGAAAAAATTACATTTTCAAGAAGCCCCAAATTTTCTGAAATTAACATAAACTTTTTCGGACCAAAATGCAAATATTGAAGGAGCGAGAAAATTATCGGCCGATATGCGGCCGATATTTCGACCCCTAGATTATAGTCATGGATTTTGTTGTGCCAAAATAATTAATAATAGAATAGTATAAAAAATCAAATTCAATTTTATAGTGGCGTGACTGTAATTGTGATACAGTTCAAGACCAATTCAATACATGGGTGAGGAGTAGAAGAAGATAAAAAAAAATAGTAACAAATAGTGGAGAAGATGGAAAAATGGAGCACATTTCAACAATTTTGAGATAATGGATCGAAGAGATGAAAAACCCTTCTGATTTGATAGATGCATAGGTTGAAAAGTCTTGAGTATTATGATGTGTTGTTTGTTGTATTTGATGGTGGGTTTAATACCATGATTACAAAAATTATATAGAGAAATAGATGATCATGAGAGTCATCATATTGTCAAGTTTGTGATCCAATAAATAAGGTTAGCCCTTGATTTTTTAAAGTTAAAAATGAATTATTGGATAAATATTTTGACATATTATATTTATTTCAATAGTGAAGATGTAGAAAATAAAAATTATAAATGGTTAAATCTAAATTAAAATAATAATAATTTTAATAGATAACATTTAATATTAAGGCGGTGCCAAAAATGCTTGGGTCATTTTGGTTTCCCAAGTTATGCAACACTGAAACTTTAGGCTTATTAAGCCTCTTCCAGACAAGGGAAAGAAAACTGCAGCTCAACACAACTCAATTTTGGAAACACATAATTCTCGTTGTTTAAAAAATTAGACCTTGCAACAGTCAATCAGATTAGGTTCAGGTCGAGTCTTATTTTGTTTAGGTCTATTTAGATTAGGTTCAGGTGGAGTCTTATTTGGTTTAGGTCTATTTAAGTTTGGTTCTTATTAAATAGGTTAATTGATTTGGGACTATTTCTCCTTTGAGTTGGATTTATCTATTTACCTAACTATAAAAAAAAAAATTTTGGCAAGACACATAGAAAGACTGACCCTTAAATGGGTATGGATCTTTTATCGTTGGTGCGTTGCATATAGATGTGGTAATAGTAGTCCGATCAGGAAGGTCTACCCATTTATAAATGGATTCAGGTTGGGTCATCTATTAAACAGTTAGATCAAGTCGAGTCATTTATTAAAATGGGCGCAGTCGTCTTAGGTCCAGTAAACGGATCCAGTCAAATTACAATTAAAGAGCCCAAACCCAAGTAAACCTGAGTTACTCAAAAATGAGCCTAACTTGCATTGCATATGTATAATTGAACCCGATTTCAAATCCAAAATGTGTATGCAGGCTTATCCAGGCGTAGCTTTCTTTGAGCTTAAAATGGAATTTCTTTCGTATAATTTTATAGAATATAAATTCTATGATTGTGAGTTGATGGAATTAGAAGTTCCTAAGTACCTAAATTTGACTGACTCAGTTGACTTGGCCAAAACATGGGTTTCTTCTCGAAAAACCGTGACAACTTCAGAATCTGATTATGGGGCTGGTTATTATACCCTTGGATTATGGGGCTTTGACATGTAAAACACTTGAATTGCAACTGGAGTTTTGATTGTGAAAGGCATGACCCAGAATAGAGGATTACTTTTGACCAAACAGTTGCATGATCCAGTGCTAGTTGAAGGTGGCACCAAGAATACCACTGCTTGGGTAGTGGACGAGTGAACCAAGGAGATAACCATGGAAACGAAGTTATTTATTAAGAGAACTCGAACAGAAATCAAGGTATCATTCACTGTTTGGAAAGTAGGGATACTGTTATTGGGTCCCATGTAAAGCAAAGTCATGCTTGCTTTGATCTATAACTAAATTTATATCTAACTAACTACAATTTAGGGGGTTCATTAACTTTAAGTGGTTCATATATATGTTACTCTGCAGACTCGAAAGGAGAAAGTAGAGGTTCATGAGTGAAGGGCATCTCTTTGAAGTTTCAAAGATTGCAGCAATGACAAGTAAAAGATGGTTCAACGGCCCATTTTTTCACTCATTTGCAGTTTACATGTTTTCCAGCAGGAAGGATTTCGTTTAAATGAAGTACTTGCTGGAAATTCATTGATTTCCGATCCCTACCCCTTTGGAAAACAGAAGCCACTGAAACCTCCTTCAGCTACAGTTCCAAAGAAAATGATAAATAGCCCCAATGGTAAGAGACAGAGTAACAAGTTTCTTTCTTAAAGAAGAAATAAAAGAGTAGAAGACCATCTGAGTGTTATTTTTCTAGGTGCCCCTAAATTCAGAGTAACAATCAATTATGAATCTCAATAAATACATCACCCGTGTTTTATTTCAAATATGCTAGAAACATGGGTGCTTAAATTCAAGGTGCCAGGTGATGTATTGAGATGAGAGGGCCTAGTCTGGCAATTGACAAGCAAATCATAAAAACACAATTTGTTCCTCCACTAGGATAGATGAGAAATGAGAAGTCCCAGTTCAGCTGAAAGAATGTAATAGACTTTTTATAATTCATATTCTTGAAAATCAAAATGAAATGAACTAAAGGAAACTGAATTTCATACATAGAAACTCATCACCACCTTGATATGAAGTGAGATAAGAACAAAACAACAAAACCCAAGTGAGAGAGAAGCACAATCAAACATCACATACAAGAGACACTGATTTCATGAGCAAGAACCATTCATTATGAAAATTTTAAACTCAGCACCAAACAGAACATGGATGAGACAAAAAAAAACTTATGATTCTCCTTATCTATTGAAAAAGAACTTCATGAAAACAGAATTAAAAATGCATTACAAAGTACCTTTATAACAGCCATGTATCAATGTACATTCCCAGTGGCTTTGTTTACATTTATATCAGCATTCCACATCAAAAAAAATGAAATGAACATATACTGCAGTTTCAGGTCTACACTATCATAATCCAATCTGGTTGAGTTCTCTTTGCAAAATTGGTTCTTTACAATTTGAAAATCCGGAATCTGTACAGTTCAGATGCTCATGTCAAGGCCACCAACTCAAGTTCCCCTCTGCCTTCTCCAATGCTCGTAATCAGGATCATCGGTAGGCAATTCAAATCGACATACAGGGCAAGTGTTCCGAATCTCCAGCCAAGGTAAAATGCACTCTCCATGAAAATGGTGGGTACATGGGAGGCACTTTGCTTCTTCCTCCAATGAAATCTCATTCTGACAAACTGCACAAATGACATTCTTGAGGATGACCGTTGGCAGATTCTGGACAATTGATTTTGCAGCTGGAAGGCTACCCCTGATTGAATCAAACTCAATTGGAGCAAATTCTACAAATTCGATAAATTCATCACCCTGATTCTGCTCAAAGAACTCATCTCTATTATCATCTCCTTCACTGTCATCAATAATCACATCATAAGAATAATAATCATCTTCAAAACCCTAACCCCAACCCCTGCTCCAAAAGATTTCAAAGAGAAGATGTTGGTGCGAGTTGAAGTCTACAATAAAGACAAAAGGGAATTCATTGGAAAGTAAGCAACTGGAATTGGAGGCTCGAATTTGGATTTGGATTTGGATTTGGATTTTGATTTCTTAAGTTGGATACCTGCAGCATCTTTGGACGACGAGATGATGCAAGAAGAAGAAGAAGACATGAAGCAGCTGAAAAGCATGGAGAAGATTGCCATAGATTGGCCTCCGTACTACTATTTCTCTCTTTGCTTTTAGTGAATGCTAAGATGATTGAGAGAGCAGGTGGATTTGATAAAGGAGGAAATATATGTGGTGATGTCTGTCTTGTTTTTATGTTTATTGGGACCTTTTATAGACAATAAAAATATTTAGACAGGAAACATTTTAACCCGACCAGTTATTAGAGCTGTGCAACTTTGGAGAGTGGCTCAAAAGAGTGTTGAGCGTGAATCAAACTTAATACCTCCCTTAGGTTCAATCCCATAGAATTTTATGGTGTAACAATCATATTAAACGCTGTGAAATGAGCAGTTGCTATACAAGTATTTAGATGACTAAATCTCATACATAACATAACTTTATACCAAATGACTAGAAATCTTATGGGCTAAAGACTAAGGCTACATAATTACATGAATGCTCCATATAAGAAAAAAGACCTGTTAACCCACCTATATTCTCTCCTATTTTGTAACATATCTTAGTCTCGAAATGTGGCATTCATTCTCTGCATCAGTTGGATTATATTAGACTGAATTTGTACGTTCTTCCTTTGCAATGCCTCCATCTCTCCTTGGTGTATTTGCAAATTTCCATGAGACTGAACATATTATTTCATTGTTGCAACAACCTGCTACCTCATCGATAGGCACTGTGTCTGTAAGTTCTAGCAAATCTGATTGTGTGAGGTTCACATTCAAGGAGGCAATGTTATCATCTAGATTCTTGATCTTGGTTGTCCCTGTAGATATTTGATAAGATCATCAATCACCCTATTCTAGCATCTAAGCATCAAAACATACATCACCCAGGGCCCACTATTTTAGGTCAGTTAAGTTCATCCAACTTTTGTGCCACTCGGTACACGTGAAAAAAAGCATGGATTAAAGAATGGGTGTAGAATTTTAATGAAATAGAGTTAGACGCTTACCTGGGATAGGAACTACATCATCACCTTGATGGAGAAGCCATGCCAGAGCTAATTGGGCTGGGGTGCACCCCTGCTTTGTGGCTAATTTTTCAAAAAGATTGTAGAGTTTCTTGTTCTTCTCCAAGTTCTCACCCATGAACCTTGGATGTGTACTCTAAAATGGAAACAAACAAAATTGTTGTAAGTTCAGTTGATAAATCTACCAATGTAATAAAGGTGTACCAGTGAAATAATAGGTTCCTATAAAACTTGACCCGAAGTACCTGAGTTACAAATTTCAGCCGATATTTAAAAAATTCAGAATATTTCTAAATATTGTTCAATATTTCCAAAAATATTGGTCACACTGAAAAATTTTGGTTGACATTTGTTATTGAGCCCCAAAGAAACAACAGATTGTGCACAAGACAGGGGAAATAGGGAGTTATAATGGACCTTATAGAAGATACAGAGAGGTCGGAAATCTAGTGAAGTACTAACTATAGAATGACTATATATTTTCAACCCCCACTCTCGCCCCCTCCACACATCAAAATACCTCTCACTAGGACCCTGTAGCTATTTAAATTGAAAACAACAATGCCGCTCAGCTATATTTTGTGGGTGTATGGAGGTCAGACCCGTCCAATTATCTTTTTAGCTACAACTGATAAATGCCAACTTTCAAGTTTATGAGAAAAATTAAAAATATGTTGCGATAATATCTCATATTTTGTGGCGATCCAGGCCATGTTGGACATTGGGCCCCAATCAGGTGTTCCTGGGGATTTGGCCCCTGAGTTGGGGGATTTAAGGGGGTAGTGTGCCCCTTGAACAATTTGGGGGACAGAGCCCCGACTCAAAAAGTTTTTTCTGAGTAAGGGTATTTTTGAATTTTTTTTACCAAGTACTGTCTATATCTTTCATGAGCGATTTCTGGGGTTATGGGCATTCATATATATATTGAGAGAGGCAAGAAAAAGAAAGCATTGTAACCCTATTCTCAAAGATAGTGAAATCACTCGTTAGATAACCATGCAAGTCTTGTGCATTTTTATGTAATTTCTTGTGTTTTTCTACTCCATGGTTTGTTTGTTTTTCAACAAAATCTTACCTCATTTTGTAAATATGATAAATATTTACACCATTGAGAAGGTTTAAATACAACCTCTAATGTCCCCTCCCCACAGGCCTTGTCCAAGTTGATTTCTCCTTTAAAAAAAATCACAATATTCTTATGATTCCTATTCCCAAAGTAGATAACTTTCCTCCAAAAAAAAGGGAAACCCAGCTTTCCTACACAAAAGACCAGCATTAGATTAAAAAAAAGGCTGTGAATTAGGGTAAACCATCATTATTAACAATCAACATCAATGGAAGTCACTCAATTGTGAGACATCTAATGTTACAATTTTTGTAAGGGACAATGTATAGTTTTCTTTATGGATCTTCCTAAGCATAAATATCTAAGATTCATTCAGTGCAAGCTTAGGGCCAATAAACATTGAATCCAACATATCATGGCCTTGGAGCAGCAATGCGCTGATTCAAGGGATAGCAGTATATTCGTTTTTTTTTAATACTCCTATTCCTTGAAAACCAAGATTTGTCCATGGCATTGCAAGACATTTGAAACCATAATCAACAGCCTGCACTCATGGAATTTGTGAGACAATTAAGTATTTGTTATAAGCAATGCAACTCTAAGAACAAGATCAAATAAACAGGACATGATAAAACCAAGGTCCATACCCAGAAAGAATTTGCTGGAATACTTTCCACAACTGCCTTTCCACCAAAAAATCCATGACCAAGAGGACTATATGCAACTATCCCAATACCAAGTTCCCTGCATTTCAAATGTCGCCATGCACATTTAAATATCCAAATGCATCAAGTACATATTTAACACGACAAGGGAAAATGAAACAAAATGGAAAATACTATGCAAGGAGACAGGAATTAAGTCAACAATGTTATGGTCATCATGATTAGTGATGCTCAGGTGCATATACTGACATGGAAACATAGAGTTGGGATACTGCCATGTATTTTTATCATGTATGATATGGGTAATGATATACTTCCTTCCATACAGACATATTCTTCCATCATACAGCAGAAAATTGGTAAATTTTATCTTGCAGGCATCCATGCATGACCCAATTCAGTATCATTACCAGTAACCTATGCTTGCCAGTACTTGAATATCCTAAATCACAATTTTAAGTCACTAATGACCATTCTCTTTGAGAAAAGCAAAACGGAAAATTTGAAAGAGTTAGCATGCAATAATTAGAATAAACTCTACTCATAATTCCACCTCCCTTAATTAACATGGAGGCATACATAATTCATAGTGGACAAAGATACCCTGCTTAATGGTTCAAGTGACAACTATTTCAAGAGGGGTAAGTTTAGTCGAAGATATAACATGTAACTCTCTCTTTCTTGAATTCAAATAAAGAATGGTCTTTGAATTGACACGAAATGCCAAATTCTACAAATATTATGATAATGTTACATAATTTCAGTAGCACATACTACTGCTATCATAAAATAATAGGGTCCCTCACTAGTGGAGGTTTAGGATGCACTTATACTCCTAATCTTTACAATCTTATTTCCAAGAATAGTGTAGTATCTCATTTCATTAATCTCCCAAAACAAGTAGGAAGTGCAAGGGGGCACATGGTGTGCAAAAGTCAACCCCTACAAGTAGTTTCAGTAGCGTGAACCATTAAGATATGTTTCAGGTGGCACAAGCCATTTAGAAATTTTAGCATTGTTGGAAGCATTATCTCTTTCAAATTGCAAGAAAACGAGTTGGCTGCCCAATAATTTTGAATGATCTTTTGACTTTTGTTTAAAGATGCTTTATGTTTGTTCAATGGTATAGCTAAAAGAAATTTTGAGTCTTTGAATAATATACCTACAAATTGGGACTATCTCTTCCTCAATATCACGTGTCCAAAGAGACCACTCCATTTGAACAGCAGTTACCGGGTGCACTGCATGGGCCCTTCTAATTGTATCAGGACTAGCTTCAGATAACCCAATATACTTTACTTTTCCTTCCTCCACAAACCTCTTAAGTTCTCCTATCTGCCTTGCATTTTGATTCCAATCACAAATGATCAGTTACAGTTCTTCCATCAACATCACAGTTATGAACAAGGACAGAGGAAAAGGAGCAATTATAATATATTTGAGGGAAATGATAGGAACACTGGCTTTTTAATAACAAAGGCACTGGTGTACCTTTTCACCACTTAGATGGTGACAAATGGGAAAAAGAACAAACCTAATGTCCCTTGTTATAAAAAACATGTCGTCCTATCACTTCCCATATTTTATACTAATTAAATGAAGTAGACAGAATGTTCAATCTGAAAATTTATCTGACAATAAAGTATGAACATGGTACAACCTTTTGGATACTCAAAAGTTAATGGTCCCTACAAATAGAACATACAAATAAGATATGAACTAGGTTGCAGACAGGGTGGTTGACCCTGACTTTTGTCCAAATAGAACATACCAAATAAGATTAGTCCCTACAAATGGTCTGGAATATATCCTAGTGATTTCCTTGCAAACAAAGACTATGAATTTTTCTAGAGAGAGAGAGAGAGAGTGATATCTGGAAGAACAAAGAAAAGAAGCTCTACAGTTTCCTCAATAGGCACCGTCTTATCAACTCGATGCTGATAGTAGAGATCAATGTATTGAACACCAAGACGCTTCAGGCTAGCTTCACAACATGCACGCACATATTCAGGTGTACCATTAACATGAAAAGTGGTCCTGTCCAGCTTTACAATTCCAAATTTTGTCGCCAATTGGATCTTTTCTCTGGGCAATTGCTTCAATGCCTGAAAGATTATATTTTACTTCCGTTAGGACCAAAGAAGCCACAATTCAGAGGAATACTCCTTCTAAGAGATGATGAGAACTTATACTGCAGCTCAACTTGTTTGTATACTGTAATCTATGTAATTAAATCCTACATTGTACTGAATATTTTGCCATTTAGGGTGGTTTGGAAAATTAAACCATAGTTGGTGTAATGCTTCAGTTTTCTATCATGAGCCATTTTTGGTGTCAATCTGCAGCATTTATTTGGGGAAGAATTACTATTCCACCAAATGATATTTCAGTACAACTGCCTCAAGCATCTATTCTTTCCCAAATGCTCAAAGCTAGCAGCATACCTCCAACATTGTTAAATTACAGTCTAATTTCCATGCGCGCCATTCCAAACATACCCTTAGATGCATTATAAGTTTGTAACTAAAAATAATAATAATAATAATAACATGAACATGTTATCCACAATACTCATTTGGCCTACTCTTCATTTTCTGTGCTACAGAAAACACTAAGAACATAGACCAAAAGGTCCATGTTCTAGCCCATACACAACTCGTTAATGATTTATGAAATCAAAGGAGAAAATGCTATGAGGATGATGCTTGCTTTGGATAAGAACTTTTAAAACATGGGTATCATTCTTTTTGGTTTTCTTTTCCTTTTGTGTATCAGCTTTCATTGGATTTTACCTCTACTTCATGAAAAAATATCCATTTTCTCAAACATATGGAGAACTTAACCAAAAAGGAGTGACCCCCACCTTCAGTTTTTACATCAATGGTGAGTTCCTAAACTACACAGGCACAATGAGAAAAAGAGTATGTACATGATGAAGTGAAGCATATACCTTTCCCACAAGTATTTCATTAGCATTGGCTCCATAAGAATCTGCTGTATCAAAGAAAGTGATCCCTTTCCCAAAGGCATCTTTTATGATTGAAATTCCATCTGCCTCAGACAAAGGAGCATTATATGTTCCAGTAAGTCCCACACATCCAAAACCCAATTTGGATACCTGAATGATGAAGGATATACGAATGTTAGAGATTAATGAAATGACATGTAATCATCATCATCATCATCAAAGCCAAAATCTCATCTATCTAGGGTAGGCTTTTCGAATTCTTCTTCTCAAGTTGGCCCTATCATAAACCATAGTCTATCATTCCACTCTCATGTCTTTCTTTTATCCCTCCCTCCATATTTTCACTAATCTACCCTCCCAATACCTGCCATTTGTAATATTTCAACTCTTAAGTATTGAGGAAAATGACATGTGAATAAATTCGAAAAAAAAAAAGAGAGGATAGTTTCATTTACATAAAGGAGAACAAATAAGTAACTATTAAGGTGCAACTGGGGAAAAGAATCAATAGACCAAAAGTAAGAATCAGCTCAACAAACATGCACAGGTAGCTTAGTTGGTTTAAGCTTTTAGCATTAGACTAGAGATCTAGAGATCAACTCCTTCCATCTCACCTGATACACGAGGCATGCGGGTGGCTTCATGTATATGTGGAATTAGTCTCACCTACCATGTGAGGTTGAGATACCCATGTTATCAAAAAAAATATTGTGATAATAGTCCACAGTCTCCACCATGCACCACTTGTCCATGCCTCAATTTTGGATATGCATATGAAATCCATGCATCAAAGACCTAATGCAGCTCAGCTTGAAACCAATGCATATAGGCAGACAGACCCATCTTGGAATAAAATAAAATGAACTGAAGTATTTTCTTGAGCAATCAATAGACAAAACAGGCCTATAATTTAGATAGAAATGACTAATGATATCAAAAAATTCTTATGATGCAACTGTTTTGGCATCTAAAGCCATAACACATCCCTTCTATGGAGAAACCAGTGCATCATATCATCTGATTTTTAACATATTGGTTGGATCTAGGGCTGCAACTTGGGTCGGGTTTTGGCCCGACCCGCATGACCCAACCTGAGAATTCATGCGGGTCGGGTTGAGATTTTCAGGCCAGCGGGTCGGGTCGAGAAGATAAAAACCCGCATGAAATTTGGGCCGGGCCGGGTTGGGTTGAGGATTTTACAAGTTAACCCGATCCGACCCGACCCAACCCGGCTAAAATAGGTTTAGAATGCAGGTCGGGTTAAAATTCGGGTCGAGTCGGGTTCTACAGTTCGGGTGGAGAATTCGGGTCAGTCGAGTTGGGTTCCATATATATCAAAACCCGACCCACCCGACCCGAGTTGCAACCCTAGTTGGACCCCAGTCAGCTCAACTGATGCAAAATCTGTATCCTTAAAAAAAATTTAGTGGCTAATATTATCTCAGTCAACTGATCATTGAACATGAACTGATTTGCTAACAACTAATCAAAGGCCCAACTCGTCAATATAATGAACGTGAATTTAGGTTGCAATTGAAGTTAGTGAGAGGAGCATGATAAGAAGCCAATTCAACTTATTATTTTGCTCCTTTATATTAGCAGTATCCATGTAATAGTTGAATAATTCAAGCTATGTTTATAATTCTGTGCAGGTGGGTTGCTCTTTCATTAACAAACAGTTGGATGATAGTGCAAATTGTAGTATACCATCGCAATAGCTAAACAATCTCGTTATCAAGATATTAATGACTGACCTACATAGATTGTGAGTAATAGAAAATATGATTTTTGATATTGCATGGAAATGTAGTACTTTGAAACTGAACCTATATAGATTGTGGAGCAACAGAGAACATGATTTCTGACAGATCAAATGAAATAGTTGAATTCTGAAAACTGATGATAACATATATTTAGCAATTGGCCACTCAGTGTCTTCAGGCATCATTTATAATTAGGATGGATAAACTCTAAGCAACAAAATCATTTATAAGGGATCCATCAAGAAACTGATAAGGAACCCCTTAAGATAATCATGTAAGCTACCACAGCTCATTATTTATGCTTGTTGCTAGTGTGTGTATATATATAAGGTACCATATTAACATTCCCACATAATTTCAATTTTCCCACTTTCTTTACATGAAAGATCTTACTAGCAGAAATAAACCTGATACTGTTTAAAAAATCTCATAGAAAAGCAATCATCTCATCTATCTTATCTTCCAGGCTTCATCACTTCATATAGCAAACATGACAATTACTACATTAACATGTGCTATCTTTCTATACTTTTTTTTTATGAATGGTAACATTCTATTCAATTTTACCCTCCACTGTATTGACCTTCTCAATTTCAGCATGAGCTCATGTGGAGTGGTAGCTCACCAAAGACACTATTTAATAATGAACAAGGAAGCAGTTTGCAAATACAAGAGACAGGATTCTGAGTAAAAGATTTAAGAGCTCTCCATTTTGCATTCTAAGAGAAGTGGCAGTGGTAAAAGAAGTGCGCCAGGCTCAAGCTGAGAACTAAATATGTACTAACGATGGAATGACTTGTGTTCCCCATTATGGAACCTGATAACAACTTCTGCACACTTTTGAAAGGGCCTGTTGGTTGAGGATCCTTTTGTCTTTTTTTTTTTGCCCCCTTCATTCGACGGTTCAATATCACCATACCCATCTTATATTTGAGTCAGTTACAAATCGGGAAAAGGGGGTTGGGGGAGATGCAACCCTACACACTACAGATTGGTTCACCTATATGACAAAACTATGAATGGCATTCATTATATTTAATTCTTCCTCTATTCAGCCATGTTCCTCTTCACTAACAGCCATAAATTTGAGATATAGAAGTCTATGTAGTTAAAAACGCGCTACAGAAATAACAAAGTTCCTTCATCAAACTCTTGCTAATCAAATTCAACGCTGTTTAGACTCAATGAGAATTGAACTAATCAAATAGAAAATAAATCACAAAACTGTCATTAAAACGAAAACAGAATCGTCCCAATTAAAAGAAAAATAGAACACTTCCTCCAAAATAACAAAATAATGCAACAGTTAAGTCTCATTTGGCAAACACAAGTATTTAATCCCTCAACCAATACAGAGCAAGTAGCATTTGAAAAAATAAATAAATAAATAAAAAGAAGGATGAATTTGGGATCTGATGACCAACCAAATGTCATTTTGCAGGTTCACAGAGAGTGTGGAGATGGGCATGAAAAGGGTGAGGAAAAGTGAGTTTACCTCAAATCCCTGAGTACCCAATTTTACTCTTGGAATTTGAATTCTGGGTTCTTCCATTTCTGCCTCTCTCTCACTGAGTGATAACGCAGACAATCTAGTTGTTCCCGCCTCAAAAGCAAAATCTATCCCTAGCTACCAACCCAACTACTGATTTTGTATGATGATGATTGGTGAGTGGTGGTAGGTTGCGGACACGAGAGGATACCTACCGTTTGGACTGGATCAGAGGTTTGGTGGGGAAATACAAAACAAAGACTCACACAAGAAAGACCGGCGAGCCTCTTCAACTGCTTGAGAAAGGCTCTGGCTCATTGATGTTTTATTCAGACGTACGCGTGAAAATTTCGGCTATGTAAAGCCTTTTTCTTTTTTTTTTAGCTGGTATAAAAATATATATTTTTTTAAACAATATCAAATAGTTAGTAGCTGCGCCTCTGGTGTTGACTTATGGCCAATTTCACAAATCAAAATATTAAAAAGATTTATTTTTATAGTGTTAGGAGTATAGGATAATGGGCCACTAACATCACCCCACACAAGTTTTCTTATATACTTATATTTAAATTTTAAAAGAATCTTTTTAAGAAACTTTTTATATGATGAAAAAATTGTTAAAAAATATTAAGGTGGTTTTTTCATAATTTCTTATTTAGGGAGCTTTTTAAATATTGAGATGAATCACATATTTTCTAATAAAATATGTAAGAAATGATAAAGATATTTTTTTTATAAAAGTTGTGTCTCATCTCTCTTTAGACTTTCTTTGATTCTTATAAAACTATTGATTTTTCATACCATATTTTTTTAAAAAAAATGTCATGATCAGATTGAGAAATTTCCCTTGATTTATATCATTAATAAAGTCTTATATCCATCACATCTAATCAAATAGAATCTGTATTATGATAAATATATAATCTCTCTATTGAAAATGAATACTCTAATTTCTCTAAAACTATGTAATACATCTTTTATTCACAAAGAATCTTTGATCATCATAATCACAAAAGAAATTAGATTACTTTTTATTAGAGAATGTTATCAATAAAGTCAAAAGTTTTCTTG
This sequence comes from Chimonanthus salicifolius, assembly GCA_013350335.1. Classification (NCBI taxonomy): domain Eukaryota; kingdom Viridiplantae; phylum Streptophyta; class Magnoliopsida; order Laurales; family Calycanthaceae; genus Chimonanthus; species Chimonanthus salicifolius. The sequence continues at coordinate 50,075,371 of CM023537.1, read as the reverse complement.
TTCAAGAGACACCTACTAAAGTAACAAATATTCTTCAAGGTAAATATTACAATGATCCTTCTCATAATAATTTTATTTTGTCATAAAATTTAATGGCAAGACTCAACAGCATACCGTCCTCAGCTAAATATCAGAAACTAATACATCATTCCTGAATCAAATTTTCTAAATTAACCATCACATCCAAGCCCATATTCAATAGTGACTCAACCATCACAGGGATGTCACTTCTCAAAGATGTCAACCCATATACATTATGCTTCAAGAGTATCTTATTCCTGGTGGAGCACATGCCTCAGCAACTCTTACGCAAAGATGGCAATTGAAATTTGCATAGATGCCAAGGTTTGCTGCAAAATTTGAAATAGAAGATTAATGACCACAGCCAAACATTTGGAGGCATAGTTTGAGCTTCAACAAATTTAAACATTTTAAGGTAAACCTCCTTCACAATATGTGTAGGACATTCAATTCTTTTACTGGCTTCTCAAGTTTGTTAAATAGGCCTTTGACATTGTAATACCGTGACTCAAAATTAGATCTAATTGTGTGATTTTATGCAAATAATTATGTTCGTGGTTTAATACTCATTGGTAGGATAATTTTTTCAAATGTCACTGTGAAATCATATTGAGATTATATTAATTAACTCTTAAGATATGCCCAGTATATGTATTTCTATTGTGTTTATAAAAAAAAATCACGTGTCCGTCTCGGGGCGGGTCGTTACAATTGGTATCAGAGTATGGTTCAACTCTCGGAACATGTGAAATGGGCAGTAGGGTTTGTTTGAGTATAGACTCAACTGTTAGCTTGTGCCATTGGATGATGAACCATGTGAGTTTTGAGACGATGTCCTAAGTCGTAGGTCGCTTAAATTTCAGGACAATTTCTTTAAAGATGGTAGAATGTAATACTGTGACTCAAAATTAGATTTAATTGTGTGATTTTGTGCAAATAATCATGTTCGGACTTTAATACTCCTATTGAGATTCTTTTGGTGTAAAATACTGACAAGAGTGCCATGAGAAATCCCAAAAGAATAATAGACTTTTTATAATTCATAGAAAATCAAAATGAAATGAACTAAAGAAAACTGTATTTAATTCATAGAAACTCATCATCACCATCTTAATAAGAAGTGAGATAAAATAAAAAACAAAACCTAATGAGAGAGGAACAATATACACCACATACGAGAGACTGATTTTATTAGAAAGAAGCATTCAATGTGTATTGAATGGAAAAATACAATACAGTCCAAAATAAATATGCAGACTTCTTACATACGTTGTACACTATAGATATTTTCTTCAGAAGTTGGTTAATAAGGTGTACATTCTTATTAGGGCTGAATAATTGTGAATATGATTTTCTTAGAAAGGCTATATTTGAATAAAAGGACATAAAACTATTTTGATTGAATTAAGTTGACCATTTTTTTGAAGCCACAAAAGTTTAAAATAATAAATTGATCAAATTTTAGAAAAGTTAAAAAAACACATAATTTGATTGGAAATTGATGGAGACACCGATATTTTGATAACAAATGACATTGAACTTGTCTGAAAATAAATGAAAAGATACACGAGTGTCCCTTATTATTAAAAATAGAGATGTCACTATTACATCTTAATTTAATGAATTAAAATAAAATATTTTACCCCTTATATGTACAAATATAAATTTGTATGGACAAGCATCTATAGCCAAGGTTTCAACCATCAACCTAGCTATGATAATTTTCTAGACCAGCCTGTTTTGTTTGGGTCTAATGTTTTATTCCATATGGTTGTTAATTATAACGATGTTATTTTTTTGATATATCTCTACTATTATATCATTTCTTTCGTCTTTGGATACATTAAAAAAATTAATACATGTATTTAATGCAGAGAAATAATGATTCACATTTAATCTATTTATCTTCTTTTTTGGAAAAATAATTCGGTAAACACATTATAAAAACCCAATAATACAAATTGAAAGCAAACTTGATGAGATGCAAGTCGGCCAACTTTCAGCCTCAAATTTAATTTTTTGTCACTACTCTTAATAGTTCAAATCACCAAACATCTTTAAAAATTCAAAGACACCTAGTGATGTCAAGTATTAAGATCAAGTAGAGTTTATGACTAAAATCTGATCCACTTTGTAACTCATCAAGTCTAAGGGTGAAACTCAGGTTGGGTTTTGGCCCGAGCCCACATGACTCAACTCGAAAAGCATGCGGGTCAGGTTATGAAAGTTGTGTCAGCAAGTTGGGTCGGGTTGAGAAGTCAGAAACCTGTATTGAATTTGGGTCGGATTGGATTGAGAGATTTTTAAGTTGACCCAACCCGACCCGATCAAACCCGACCCGACCCGGTAAAAAGTAGGCTAAAGTAAGTTCAAAATGCTAGTCGGGTTTTGGGTTGAGTCAGGTTATAATTAGGATCGGGTCGGGTCAAGACGTCAGGGTCAAAAGTTTTGGTCTGGTCGGGTTCCATATATCAGTAACTCGGACCGGATTGGATTTTAAAAACTCGAACCGACCCTGCTCGATTTCAGCCCTAATCAAGTCTAATTTTAATTTATACAGTTAGTTTTTTTAATAGGGCAAACAATATTTTTTTTAAAATCAACTTAGATGGCATAAATAGATTTCTTTAATTAAAGAATACTTCTTCGCTTGAAATCTATATGTTTTTTTGTCATGTCTGCCCATATGCTTTCTTTTATGCACTCTTATTTATTGTTTTTTTTTTAACTCGTTTTATCTTATATATTTTTGTTTTTAGATAAGAATATCATGATTGTGTCAACAATAGTGTTTTTATTTGATGTTTTATATCTATAATTTATATAGTTTATATCCTTTACATCAAAATTTTCCTCTGTATAATATTTATCATTTTTATTTGGAAAAAAAATATATTGATTTTAGATTTTAGAGGAATCAAATACTAATAAGTTACTCGTTAGTTCAATTGGATTTTTGTTATATATATATATATATATGTAATACCCCAACCCAATTTAGGAATTAATTATGATTAATTATGATTAATTAAATAATTTTTATCCGTTAATTATGAAATATTTTCCTCTAATCGTAAAGTGTATCAAATAAGTTTTTCAACGGATCTAAGTTTGACTTGATCCGAATCTGGTAACTCTTCTAATCAAGTTTCAAAGATATATGGGTGAGTTACGAATATAATAATAATATTATTTTAGGCTTAAACCTTAGCTGCTGTATAAAATCAGTCATTTGACTTAGTTTGAACTTCAAATTTTAGGTTATGCATTATTTTTAAATTCCGGACCTAATGACATGCCAATCTCGCTATAATTTCGCTAATTTATTTTACCCCTAAGTTTTAAAGTGGTAAAATCCCAATTTGACAGGGTAGAGGAAGTCCTAAAAATATATAGAGAGAGTCAGTACTCAATCTGTATTATAACTAAGCTGTTTATTTCTTTACACTCTAAAATAGTGAGTTTTTGATATTTATTTTAAGCCGTGAAATATGGGCCGTTGAATATTCTTTCACTTGGAAATTGTGATTTTTGACTTCAAAACCCTTTGAAACTTTAGAATATTTTTATCAGACAAATTTACTCTATCAAACTATAAGGTTGGATACTTTCAAAAAGGATCTTGAAGATTAGGAGATTTTCTTAAAACGGTGATTTTTAGCAAAAACACTGGGTTTTTGAGATAGATTTTACTCCAAATTTTAATACCATGCTCAGTTTTTAATACCTGACCTACTGAACTAATTGTATCAATTTAGTGAGACCCTGAAATACCCCGATAAAAGAAAGGACATAGATGTAAATAGTAAAAAGAATAAACTAATATTATATTATAAAATAATATCAGAAACATGTGAAAGATGAGTTTAAAGCTACGGATGTAGCTTATAGCTGTGTTGGAAGATTATAACACCGCCAATTGCCTATGCGGTTGGTGGTAGTTGGAATAGTAATTATAAAATATATAACAATAAATGCAGAGTTATTAAAAAACTTATAAACCTACGAATAGCTTAGGCAACCTGTATGATTAAAAAAATGCATACGGTTGCCTATAAATAGGTGTAATCGGCGAGGAAACCAGAAAGTAAAGAAAAAAAAAAACTCTTATGCCGTTTGCTCCCTCTCTCTCTTTCAAAAAAACAGCAAGCCCTCTCTCTCCCATTTTCTTTTCTTTCCTCTTTTCTTTTCTCTTGCTTTGGCCATACCAGCAGTAGCCGAACGATCGGGTTTCTTGAATTCTTTTAAAGGTTTTCAAATTTAGTCAATCTTATACAGAATTTTGCACCCAAGGTATCGAAATAATTCTATTTTTATTTTTATTAACTCCATAGCAAATTAAGAGTAAAATAGCTTGGTATTGGGGTTCAAAAAATGAGATTTTTTAAAATGGAGGAAAAATAGATTTCCTCTTAAAATTTAAATTTTACCCTCAAGATTTGTATTATTTCACGTTCAAAATATAATTTTTGACCCTAAGTAAAATCGGGGAAAAGATTAACCCCAGCTGACTATTGTGTATTTATTTTTCCGCCTTCTGTGTTTAAATTCCTGTACTGTACCCTCTGGGCCATATTCTCAATACGTCCTTCTTCTAGAAGACAATACGAGGATAGGGCACTGAGTACTTTTATTTACTTTACTGTCTCTGTACCCTCTAGGCCATATTCTCAATACGTCCTTCTTCTAGAAGACAATACGAGGATAGGGCACTGAGTACTTTTATTTACTTTACTGTCTCTGTACCCTCTGGGCCTCTCACAATACGTCTCCATGGTCCTTTCTCCAGAAGACAAGAGAAGGCACTGAGTACTTTATATTTTTCATTTTATTGTAATGTTTTGGATGGCTGACAACTAACTTTCTGACATAATTTAAAGGAATAGAAAGAGCCTAGGTGACTCATTACACATATCATGTTTTCTGGGAAAAAATAGCACGGGGTTTGGGAAATTATTATGTGTATATACTGACAAATAGAAAATTTATACATTTTACTCTATCTTACAGATTTTCTGTGAAAAACTCAACCGGAGAAGATGAGGAGACTCGAACCAACACTTGTATTGTGTTATATGTTAAACCCACTAACACCAGACTAAAATAGGACCCATGGTCAATTAAAGATGGAAAAGACTATATAGGTCCAGAATACGAGACCTGACACTGCCTACATGTAAGGGATGTAAATGTTCTAACTGTTTAGAATGTAGGCGTTAAAATGGTGTCGGGGAGTCGAGGACTTGTAGTCTCTAACGCAGTATGGACCCATGGAGTGTCTGGGAATTGTCGGGTAAAAACTGGGTGAAGGCATTCGTGTTATTAAATCCAGTTTTATATGTTGTGTGATATTGATTATTTTATTGATCTCTTGTATTGGTATTGGATACATCAAATGGTAAGGCTGAAATATGGTGGAATAAGTCCCTGTGTAAGGAGGGCACTGGAAATCATGCATTATCATGCATTTGACATTTGCATGTGATAATTATGTTCATAAGTTAAATCTGTGGAAGATAATAACTTTGTAAAATTTGATATTTGTCGTTGGGCTATAATTGCTGAGATTAGCCGAACACCGTTTGCGAACCGCTGGGTTGGACGTGTTAGTAGGCTGTGGTCGACCGCCATCAACCGTTAGTGTTGGATGGGCTAGTAGACCGGGTCGTGGAGACCTTATGCACTTGCAAGTTGCTATATTATTTCCGTGGAGGAATTAATATTAGTTCTGGTTGGAACTTTGAATGGGGGCTGACCCTGGTGTTGTAACATGGCTGGGGACCGACCCCGGTGTTAACAATACAATCTGAGTAAAAACCTTAGAAGATGATCCTAGGGTGAAAATGGGTTAAGTGGATTAACCGCATTGCATTCATGAAACATGCATTATTTATTGTTTCATCTAATATGTTGGATGTTATGGTGAAAGTGAGTTAAGTGGATTAACTGCGTTTCATTTATGGAATATGCATTGTTATTTATTCCATGAATATTGTATATTGGATTTTATGGTGAGTTCTCCCCACTGGGCTGTTGCTCACGTCCCTTACAATACAGGATCTGAACCAGAGGAGGGATTGGAGGGACCAGTGGTGCCTCGTTGAAAGTAGGAACTTAGAAGTTCCTAAGGTTTTCCGCACATGGAAACCATTTGTTTGCTTAAATATGTTTGAGTATTTGTAATAAATATGCCTCATGTGGCGTAGGAAACTTATATCTGTAAGTTTTAATGTCGTTGTTTTAATGTCGTATACATTATATCCACTATGTTTTCGTGCGTAACGTTGATGGATAAAAATATCCGTTGTGTGATATGGATTGTATATGGGACATATGGTATATGTTTGAGTCCATGTGTGAAAAGCACGTGTGACATTTTCTAGGATCGGGTTTTGGGTAAACTTGAAGATCCAGCCTAGTTATGACGATGGGTGATTAGAGTTTATTGTAAAAAAAAAAAAAAATTTAGTCGTGTTCCGGGCCCACATCTGGGTTCGGGGCGTGACAATATATATATATATAGGTTTTAAGACCCATCATTTGTAATGGAAAAATATTTGAAGGTCAAATGCTTACTATGATAAAGCAAAAACTTTACATGTAATAGAGATCCATTATTATAAGGTGATTAATTGGCATAACCTATTTTCCATTCTCATACTCATCAAACCCAATAGACTAGACCTATCACAACCATTAATATTAAAATTGCAGTTTTAATCTTAATTATATGGTCTTGATCTAAATCTTTCTCAACAGTTTAAATCAGGCTGGATAAAAGTCAGATTCTATGGACCCTATAAGAAAATAATTAAAATTGGTTGAAAAAGATCAATTCTAAGTTTTTAAGACCCGAGATTTTCTTAGATAGATTAAATTAAGTGAGAATATCCTAGATATGAAACAGGGCATGAAATATTTTAATATAATATTATTATATTTTATATAATTATATAAAAACATTTCATAAATTCTAATTCTCTAACATGTGATTATACAGAGATATTTTAACCTTTTTATTTTAAATATTTATAGAACTTTTCATTTTATTTTAATTTTTTGGATCCATCATGGCTGCTTGAGTCACTACAGTTGGTATTTTGAGTATCTCGAGTTGAGTCGAATGCCCCAGTCTAGATTTAAAAGTCTTGAGCTGAGTTTGGATTGGGGGTAGATTTTGGAAGGGTAACATGAAAACCCCTCTCTTAAAAAGGGTTTTCAAAAGTTGAGAGAGGGGTAAAAAGTTTGATTTTTTATCACTCTCCCTTAGCTACTAAACAGGGGTAATCGAGGATTACCCCCAATCCAAAGGCAACTTTGGTTCCAGAGTGGATTACAATACATCCGCAAGTCTTATAGCTCAACTGGTTGCCTCCCACCTTAGGAAGCGGGAGGTTGCGGGTTTGAGCACTATGACCTAACCTTGGTGTGCCCTAGAGGTACTGGGCTCACCCGTGGGATTTTACGTTGGTATCCCGTGGTTTTCCACATGTAAATTAAAAAAAAATCCAACAATTAAAAAAATAACCAATAAAAAATTTCCAATCCTCTTTAGAATTGAATTTTCAGCTAAAATTTCAGTCTTCATTAATTTATCTGCAATTTTGGCAGACATTAATTTTACTTAAAAATTAGAAAAAGATTATTCCAGAGTTTCCAGAATACACCAAAACTTCAACTAAAATGGACTGAAATTTATCCCCGGCTTTGGCCGAAATTTTGTTTTGATGCAATAATTTCAGCATTTCTCAAAAAAAATTCAAAAAACACCAATATTTTCATGTTGAACCTAAAACACAAAAAATTTGGCCAAAATTTCATATACCAGGATAAGTACACCATAAGAGTAAGAGAAAGGGGAAGAAGAAGTTTCTCAAGCAATGAAATTCGATACACCAGTAAACCCTAAAAGAGATCTCTTGCATTATTTCAAATAAAACTCGACTTTAATCATCTAAACCAGTTGCAAGAAATTCCAAGTATAGACAGACAGGCTATAGTGCTATACACAGCCAACGCCAAAATCAATCTTTATTCCCTCCCAACATTGACTGAGAGTGAAGCAAGAAAACATATGATGGATCTAATCTGGTCTATCCCTAAGAAAATCAAAACCACACTGGAGTGGAAAACAGATATGAATCATTGAAGGTATGCTAGTCACTTTTGAAGAAACAAATAAAATTTATTTAGTAAACTGTTAAAGATACGAGATATAAAAATGTTATTATAAGTAGATCGTTACAATTCAATTAGGGTAGCGATCTTTTCATGGGTATTTTGTATAACCCGACATAGATTTTACTGTATTGCCTATTTTGACCTTTGAATCGGCTCACCGAATTCTTCAAATCACTCAAAGCGAAAGGTTCAGCAGCCGATTCGAAGGGAAAAATGGGCAAATTTCGAGTTATATAAAATGCCCATGAGAGGATTGCTGGCCTTCGATTACAGAGGTAAGAATGCAATTCTTTTAGTGGAGAATATGTGGACAATGTGGTTCGTAATTCTCTTTTATCATTTATAAAAAGGGATGAAGAATTATGGAATGGAAAACATGTTTTTTCAATTGGACAACACAATAGAAAAAATGATTTTAAAGTAACAAGTATGATTTAGTATTATACTTTAATATTTTTCTGACAAGAAAGAATTTGTATTTACATCCTTGAAGAGATTACTAAAACAAATTACATCCTAACATATTTCTAATTTCCTTCATCACACAGGAGAAGCCAATTTTTTATATCCATCGAAATTGCAACTGGTCCAGCAACAACAATTGAGCTACCCATCATCACACTCCGAAATAAGAAAGCAGCCATGCAGCGCACAAACTATAGTAAATAGGTTCCACTTGAATGCATGGAAAGGAAATTGATGTTTTTTATTACTATTTTTAACAACAATAGTTAAATATTTCTATTTAATTGAAAATAATTACTTTTTGAAAAAAAAGTAATTCCTTTATATGCATCTAAAAGGATATGGTGTAAAGTTTCGGAGCAAGGAGATTTCAAAGAGAAGATGTTGGTGCGAGTTGAAGTATACAATAAAGACAAACGGGAATTCATTGGAAAGTAAGCAACTGGAATTGGAGGTTTGAATTTGGATTTGGATTTGGGCTTGGGTTTGGATTTTGATTTCTTAAGTTGGATACCTGCAGCATCTTCAGACGACGAGACGATGCGCAAAGAAGAAGAAGACATGAAGCAGCTGAAAAGCTTGGAGAAGATTGCCATAGATTGGCCTTAGTGCTACTATTTCTCTCTTTGCTTGAAGTGAATGCTAAGATGATTGAGAGAGCAAGTGGGTTTGATAAGGGAGGAAATATATGTGGTGCCGCCTGTCTTGTTTTTATGTTTATTGGGACCATTTATAGACAATAAAAGTAGCCACAAATGAAAGATAACTTGGCAATCAAGGGAAGAAGAGGAAGGAGATAGAAGCTATATACTTGACCAAGTCAAAGTATTGCTGTGCTTAGAGTAGTTTCTAAGAACCTCAATCTTTTGAAGAAATTATTTATTATAAATCAATTTATTATAAAATAATTAACTAAATTTTAGAAAAGTTTGAAGAAAATTCAATTTAAGAGATGATAATGGGTGTGATGCTAGAAAGTGTACAATCTCATAATTTTTTTTTATGACCAAGATGTTCAGGGGTCTCATCTGTACTTAGACAGGAAACATTTTAACCCGACTAGTTATTAGAGCTGTACAACTTTGGAGAGTGGCTCAAAAGAGTGCTGAGCGTAAATCAAACTTAATACCTCCCTTGAGTTCAATCCCATAGAATTTTATGGTGTAACAAGCATAGTAAATGTTGTGGAATGAGCAGTTGCTATACAAGTATTTAGATGACTAAGTCTCATACATAACATAGCTTTATACCAAATGACTAGAAATCTTATGGGCTGAAGACTAATGGCTACATCATTACATGAATGCTCCATATAAGAAAAAAGACATGTTAACCCACCTATATTCTCTCCTATTTTGTAACATATCTTAGTCTCGAAATGCATTCTCTGCATCTGTTGGATTATATTAGACTGTATTTGTAGGTTCTTCCTTTGCAATGCCTCCATCTCTCCTTGGTGTATTTGCAAATTTCCATAAGACTGAACATATTATTTCATTATTGCAACAACCTGCTACCTCATGGATAGGCACTGTGTCTGTAATTTCTAGCAAATCTGATTGTGTGAGGTTCACATTCAAGGAGGCAATGTTATAATCTAGATTCTTGATCTTGGTTGTCCCTGTAGATATTTGACAAGATCATCAATCACCCTGTTCTAGCATCTAACCATCAAAACATACATCACCCAAGGCCCACTATTTTAGGTCAGTTAAGTTCATCCAACTTTGTGCTGCTCAGTACACGTGAAAAAAAAAAAAGAACGGAATAAAGAATGGGTGTAGAATTTTAATGAAATAGAGTTAGATGCTTACCTGGCATAGGAACTACATCATCACCTTGATGGAGAAACCATGCCAGAGCTAATTGGGCTGGGGTGCACCCCTGCTTTGTGGCTAACTTTTCAAAAAGATTGTAGAGTTTCTTGTTCTTCTCCAAGTTCTCTCCCATGAACCTTGGATGTGTACTCTAAAATGGAAACAAACAAAATTGCTGTAAGTCAGTTAATAAATCTACCAATGTAATAAAGGTATACAAGTGAAATAATAGGTTCCTATAAAACTTGACCCGAAGTACCTGAGTTACAAATTTGGGCTAATATTTAAAAAATTCAGAATATTTCTAAATATTGTTCAATATTTCTAAAAATATTGACCACACTGAAAAATTTTGGTTGACATTTGTTATTGAGCCCCAAAGAAACAACAGATTGTGCACAAGACAGGGGAAATAGGAAGTTATAATGGACCTTATAGAAGATACAGAGAGGTCGAAAATCTAGTGAAGTACTAACTATAGAATGACTATATATTTTCAACCCCCACTCCCGCCCCCTCCACACATCAAAATACCTCTCACTAGGACCCTGTAGCTATTTAAATTGAAAACAACAATGCTGCTCAGCTATATTTTGTGGGTGTATGGAGATCAGACCCTTCCAATTATCTTTTTAGCTACTACTGATAAATGCCAACTTTCAAGTTTATGAGAAAAATTGAAAATATGTTGCGATAATGTCTCATATTTTGTGGTGATCCAGGCCATATTGGACATTGGGCCCCAATCAGGTGTTCTTGGGGATTTGGCCCCTGAGTTGGGGGATTTAAGGGGGTAGTGTGCCCCTTGAAGAGGTTGGGGGGCAGAGCCCTGACTCAAAAAGTTTTTTCTGCGTAAGGGTATTTTTGAATTTTTTTTACCTAATACTGTCTATATCTTTCATTTTTGAGTGATTTCTGGGGTTATGGGTATTCATATATATTGAGAGAGGCAAGAAAAAGAAAGCATTGTAACCCTATTCTCAAAGGTAGTGAAATCACTCATTAGCTAACCATGCTAATCTCGTGCATTTCATGGTTTGTTTGTTTTTCAACAAAATCTTACCTCATTTAGTAAATATGATAAATATTTACACCCTTGAGAAGGTTTAAATACAACCTTTAATGTCTCCTCCCCACAGGCCTTGTCAAAGTTGATTTCTCCTTTAAAAAAAAATCACAATATTCTTATGATTCCTATTCCCAAAGTAGATAACTTTCCTCCCAAAAAAAAAGGGAAACCCAGCTTTCGTTTACAAAAGACCAGCATTAGATTAAAAAAAAAAAGGCTGTGAATTAGGGTAAACCATCATTATTAACAATCAACATCAATGGAAGTCAATCAACTGTAAGAATCTAATGTTACAATTTTTGTAAGAGACAATGTATAGTTTTCTTTATGGATCTTCCTAAGCATAAATATCTAAGATTCATTCATTGCAAATAGTGAGGTTCATTGCAAGCTTAGGGTCAATAAATATCGAATCCAACATATCATGGCCTGGAGCAGCAATGCGTTGATTCAAAGGATAGCAGTATATTCGTTTTTTTTTAATATTCCTATCCCTTGAAAACCAAGATTTGTCCATGGCATTGCAAGACATTTGAAACCATAATCAACAGCCTGCACTCATGAAATTTGTGAGACAATTAAGTATTTGTTATAAGCAATGTAACTCAAAGAACAAGATCAAATAAACAGGATATGATAAAACCAAGGTCCATACCCAAAAAGAATTTGCTGGAATACTTTCCACAACTGCCTTTCCACCACCAAGAGGACTATATGCAACTATCCCAATACCAAGTTCCCTGCATTTCAAATGTCACCATGTGCATTTAAATATCAAAATGCATCAAGTACATATTTAACACCACAAAGGAAAATGAAACAAAATGGAAAATACTATGCGAGGAGAAAGGAATCAAGTCAACAATGTTAAGGTCATCATGATTAGTGATGCTCAGGTGCATTTACTGACATGGAAACGTAGAGTTGGGATACTGCCATGTATTTTTATCATGTATGATATGGGTAATGATATACTTCCTTCCATCTAAATTTTAATTTAGAATGTATTAAATAATACAGACATGTTCTTCCATCATACAGCAGAAAATTGGTAAATTTTATCTTACAGGCATCCATGCATGACCCAATTCAGTATCATTACCAGTAACCTATGCTTGCCAGTACTTGAATATCCTAAATCAAAACAGAAAATTTGAAAGAGTTAGGATGCAATAATTAGAATAAACTCTACTCATAATTCCACCTCCCTTAATTAACATGGAGGCATACATAATTCATAGTGGACAAAGATACCCTGCTTAATGGTTCAAGTGACAACTATTTCAAGAGGGGTAAGTTTAGTCGAAGATATAACATGTAACTCTCTCTTTCTTGAATTCAAATAAAGAATGGTCTTTGAATTGACACGAAATGCCAAATTCTACAAATATTATGATAATGTTACATAATTTCAGTAGCACATACTACTGCTATCATAAAATAATAGGGTCCCTCACTAGTGGAGGTTTAGGATGCACTTATACTCCTAATCTTTACAATCTTATTTCCAAGAATAGTGTAGTATCTCATTTCATTAATCTCCCGAAACAAGTAGGAAGTGCAAGGGGGCACATGGTGTGCAAAAGTCAACCCCTACAAGTAGTTTCAGTAGCGTGAACCATTAAGATATGTTTCAGGTGGCACAAGCCATTTAGAAATTTTAGCACTGTTGGAAGCATTCTCTCTTTCAAATTGCAAGAAAACTAGTTGGCTGCCCAATAATTTTGAATGATCTTTTGACTTATGTTTAAAGATGCTTTATGTTTGTTCGATGGTATAGCTAAAAGAAATTTTGAGTCTTTGAATAATATACCTACAAAGTGGGACTATCTTTTCCTCGATATCACGTGTCCAAAGAGACCACTCCATTTGAACAATAGTTACCAGGTGCACTGCATGGGCCCTTCTAATTGTATCAGGACTTGCTTCAGATAACCCAATATACTTTACTTTTCCTTCCTCCACAAACCTCTTAAGTTCTCCTATCTGCCTTGCATTTTGATTCCAATCACTAATGATCAGTTACAGTTCTTCCATCAACATCACAGTTATGAACAAGGACAGAGGAAAAGGAGCAATTATAATATATTTGAGGGAAAAGATAGGAACACTGGCTTTTTTATAACAAAGGTATGGTGTACCTTTTCACCACTTAGATGGTAACAAATGGGAAAAAGAACAAACCTAATGTCCCTTGTTATAAAATACAGGTCGTCCTATCACTTCCCATATTTTATACTCATTAAATGAAGTAGACAGAATGTTCCCTACAAATAGAACATACAAATAAGATATGAACTAGGTTGCAGATAGGGTGGTTGACCCTGACTTTTGTCCAAATAAGATTAGTCCCTACAAATGGTCTGGAATATATTCTAGTGATTTCCTTGTAAACAAAGACTATGAATTTTTCTGAGAGAGAGAGAGAGAGAGAGAGAGATATCTGGAAGAACAAAGAAAAGAAGCTCTACAGTTTCCTCAATAGGCACCGTCTTATCAACCCGATGCTGATAGTAGAGATCAATGTATTGAACACCAAGACGCTTCAGGCTAGCTTCACAACATGCACGCACATATTCAGGTGCACCATTAACATGAAAAGTGGTCCTGTCCAGCTTTACAATTCCAAATTTTGTCGCCAATTGGATCTTTTCTATGGGCAATTGCTTCAATGCCTGAAAGATTATATTTTACTTCCATTAGGACCAAAGAAGCCACAATTCAGAGGAATACTCCTTCTAAGAGATGATGAAAACTTATACTGCAGCTCAGCTTGTTTGTATACTGTAATCTATGTAATTAAATCCTACATTGTACTGAATATTTTGCCATTTAGGGTGGTTTGGAAAATTAAACCATAGTTGGTGTAATGCTTCAGTTTTCTATCATGAGCCATTCTTGGTGTCAATCTGCAGCATTTATTTGGGGAAGAATTACTATTCCACCAAATGATATTTCAGTACAACTGCATCAATCATCTATTCTTTTCCAAATTCTCAAAGCTAGCAGCATACCTCCAACATCGTCAAATTACAGTCTAATTTCCGTGCGCACCATTCCAAATATACCCTTAGATGCATTATAAGTTTGTAACTAAAAATAATAATAATAATAATAATAACATGAACGTGTTATCCACAATACTCATTTGGCCTACTCTTCATTTTCTATGCTACAGAAAACACTAAGAACATAGACCAAAAGGTCCATGTTCTAGCCCATACACAACTCACTGATGATTTATGAAATCAAAGGAGAAAATGCTATGAGGATGATGCTTGCTTTGGATAAGAACTTTTAAAACATGGGTATCATTCTTTTTGGTTTTCTTTTCCTTTTGTGTATCAGCTTTCATTAGATTTTACCTCTACTTCATGAAGAAATATCCATTTTATCAAACATATGGAGAACTTAACCAAAAAGAAGTGACCCCCACATTCAGTTTTTAAATCAATGGTGAGTTCCTAAACTACACAGGCACAATGAGAAAAAGAGTATGTACATGATGAAGTGAAGCATATACCTTTCCCACAAGTATTTCATTAGCATTGGCTCTCTCTTAATCTGCTGTATCAAAGAAAGTGATCCCTTTCCCAAAGGAATCTTTTATGATTGAAATTCCATCTGCCTCAGACAAAGGAGCATTATATGTTCCAGTAAGTCCCACACATCCAAAACCCAACTTGGATACCTGAATGATGAAGGATATACGAATGTTAGAGATTAATGAAATGACATGTGAATCATCATCATCATCATCAAATCTCATCTATCTAGGGTATGCTTTTCGAATTCTTCTTCTCAAGTTGGCCCTATCATAAACCATAGTCTATCATTCCACTCTCATGTCTTTCTTTTATCCCTCCCTCCATATTTTCACTGATCTACCCTCCCAATACCTGCCATTTGTAACATTTCAACTCTTAAGTATTGAGGAAAATGACATGTGAATAAATTCGAAAAAAGAAGAAGAGAGGATAGTTTCATTACATAAAAGCAGAACAAATAAGTAACTATTAAGGTGCAACTGGGGAAAAGAATCAATAGTCCAAAAGTAAGAATCAGCTCAACAAACACGCACGGGTAGCTTAGTTGGTTTAAGTTTTTAGCATTAGACTAGAGATCTAGAGATCAACTCCTTCCGTCTCACCTGATACACGAGGCATGCGGGTGGTTTTGTGTATACGTGGAATTAGTCTCACCTACCATGTGAGGTTGGGATACCCATGTTATCAAAAAAAAATATTGTGATATAGTCCACAGTCTCCACTATGCACCACTTGTCCATAACTCAATTTTGGATATGCATATGAAATCCATGCATTAAAGACCTAGTGCAGCTCAGCTTGAAACCAATGCATATAGGCAGACAGGCAGGCACATCTGGGAATAAAATAAAATGGACAAAAGTATTTTCTTGAGCAATCAATAGACAAAACAGGCCTATAATTTAGATAGAAATGACTAATGATATCAAAAAATTCTTATGATGATAATAATAATAATAATAATAATAACATGAACGTGTTATCCACAATACTCATTTGGCCTACTCTTCATTTTCTATGCTACAGAAAACACTAAGAACATAGACCAAAAGGTCCATGTTCTAGCCCATACACAACTCACTGATGATTTATGAAATCAAAGGAGAAAATGCTATGAGGATGATGCTTGCTTTGGATAAGAACTTTTAAAACATGGGTATCATTCTTTTTGGTTTTCTTTTCCTTTTGTGTATCAGCTTTCATTAGATTTTACCTCTACTTCATGAAGAAATATCCATTTTATCAAACATATGGAGAACTTAACCAAAAAGAAGTGACCCCCACATTCAGTTTTTAAATCAATGGTGAGTTCCTAAACTACACAGGCACAATGAGAAAAAGAGTATGTACATGATGAAGTGAAGCATATACCTTTCCCACAAGTATTTCATTAGCATTGGCTCTCTCTTAATCTGCTGTATCAAAGAAAGTGATCCCTTTCCCAAAGGAATCTTTTATGATTGAAATTCCATCTGCCTCAGACAAAGGAGCATTATATGTTCCAGTAAGTCCCACACATCCAAAACCCAACTTGGATACCTGAATGATGAAGGATATACGAATGTTAGAGATTAATGAAATGACATGTGAATCATCATCATCATCATCAAATCTCATCTATCTAGGGCATGCTTTTCGAATTCTTCTTCTCAAGTTGGCCCTATCATAAACCATAGTCTATCATTCCACTCTCATGTCTTTCTTTTATCCCTCCCTCCATATTTTCACTGATCTACCCTCCCAATACCTGCCATTTGTAACATTTCAACTCTTAAGTATTGAGGAAAATGACATGTGAATAAATTCGAAAAAAGAAGAAGAGAGGATAGTTTCATTACATAAAAGCAGAACAAATAAGTAACTATTAAGGTGCAACTGGGGAAAAGAATCAATAGTCCAAAAGTAAGAATCAGCTCAACAAACACGCACGGGTAGCTTAGTTGGTTTAAGTTTTTAGCATTAGACTAGAGATCTAGAGATCAACTCCTTCCGTCTCACCTGATACACGAGGCATGCGGGTGGTTTTGTGTATACGTGGAATTAGTCTCACCTACCATGTGAGGTTGGGATACCCATGTTATCAAAAAAAAATATTGTGATATAGTCCACAGTCTCCACTATGCACCACTTGTCCATAACTCAATTTTGGATATGCATATGAAATCCATGCATTAAAGACCTAGTGCAGCTCAGCTTGAAACCAATGCATATAGGCAGACAGGCAGGCACATCTGGGAATAAAATAAAATGGACAAAAGTATTTTCTTGAGCAATCAATAGACAAAACAGGCCTATAATTTAGATAGAAATGACTAATGATATCAAAAAATTCTTATGATGATAATAATAATAATAATAATAATAATAACATGAACGTGTTATCCACAATACTCATTTGGCCTACTCTTCATTTTCTATGCTACAGAAAACACTAAGAACATAGACCAAAAGGTCCATGTTCTAGCCCATACACAACTCACTGATGATTTATGAAATCAAAGGAGAAAATGCTATGAGGATGATGCTTGCTTTGGATAAGAACTTTTAAAACATGGGTATCATTCTTTTTGGTTTTCTTTTCCTTTTGTGTATCAGCTTTCATTAGATTTTACCTCTACTTCATGAAGAAATATCCATTTTATCAAACATATGGAGAACTTAACCAAAAAGAAGTGACCCCCACATTCAGTTTTTAAATCAATGGTGAGTTCCTAAACTACACAGGCACAATGAGAAAAAGAGTATGTACATGATGAAGTGAAGCATATACCTTTCCCACAAGTATTTCATTAGCATTGGCTCTCTCTTAATCTGCTGTATCAAAGAAAGTGATCCCTTTCCCAAAGGAATCTTTTATGATTGAAATTCCATCTGCCTCAGACAAAGGAGCATTATATGTTCCAGTAAGTCCCACACATCCAAAACCCAACTTGGATACCTGAATGATGAAGGATATACGAATGTTAGAGATTAATGAAATGACATGTGAATCATCATCATCATCATCAAATCTCATCTATCTAGGGTATGCTTTTCGAATTCTTCTTCTCAAGTTGGCCCTATCATAAACCATAGTCTATCATTCCACTCTCATGTCTTTCTTTTATCCCTCCCTCCATATTTTCACTGATCTACCCTCCCAATACCTGCCATTTGTAACATTTCAACTCTTAAGTATTGAGGAAAATGACATGTGAATAAATTCGAAAAAAGAAGAAGAGAGGATAGTTTCATTACATAAAAGCAGAACAAATAAGTAACTATTAAGGTGCAACTGGGGAAAAGAATCAATAGTCCAAAAGTAAGAATCAGCTCAACAAACACGCACGGGTAGCTTAGTTGGTTTAAGTTTTTAGCATTAGACTAGAGATCTAGAGATCAACTCCTTCCGTCTCACCTGATACACGAGGCATGCGGGTGGTTTTGTGTATACGTGGAATTAGTCTCACCTACCATGTGAGGTTGGGATACCCATGTTATCAAAAAAAAATATTGTGATATAGTCCACAGTCTCCACTATGCACCACTTGTCCATAACTCAATTTTGGATATGCATATGAAATCCATGCATTAAAGACCTAGTGCAGCTCAGCTTGAAACCAATGCATATAGGCAGACAGGCAGGCACATCTGGGAATAAAATAAAATGGACAAAAGTATTTTCTTGAGCAATCAATAGACAAAACAGGCCTATAATTTAGATAGAAATGACTAATGATATCAAAAAATTCTTATGATGATAATAATAATAATAATAATAATAATAACATGAACGTGTTATCCACAATACTCATTTGGCCTACTCTTCATTTTCTATGCTACAGAAAACACTAAGAACATAGACCAAAAGGTCCATGTTCTAGCCCATACACAACTCACTGATGATTTATGAAATCAAAGGAGAAAATGCTATGAGGATGATGCTTGCTTTGGATAAGAACTTTTAAAACATGGGTATCATTCTTTTTGGTTTTCTTTTCCTTTTGTGTATCAGCTTTCATTAGATTTTACCTCTACTTCATGAAGAAATATCCATTTTATCAAACATATGGAGAACTTAACCAAAAAGAAGTGACCCCCACATTCAGTTTTTAAATCAATGGTGAGTTCCTAAACTACACAGGCACAATGAGAAAAAGAGTATGTACATGATGAAGTGAAGCATATACCTTTCCCACAAGTATTTCATTAGCATTGGCTCTCTCTTAATCTGCTGTATCAAAGAAAGTGATCCCTTTCCCAAAGGAATCTTTTATGATTGAAATTCCATCTGCCTCAGACAAAGGAGCATTATATGTTCCAGTAAGTCCCACACATCCAAAACCCAACTTGGATACCTGAATGATGAAGGATATACGAATGTTAGAGATTAATGAAATGACATGTGAATCATCATCATCATCATCAAATCTCATCTATCTAGGGTATGCTTTTCGAATTCTTCTTCTCAAGTTGGCCCTATCATAAACCATAGTCTATCATTCCACTCTCATGTCTTTCTTTTATCCCTCCCTCCATATTTTCACTGATCTACCCTCCCAATACCTGCCATTTGTAACATTTCAACTCTTAAGTATTGAGGAAAATGACATGTGAATAAATTCGAAAAAAGAAGAAGAGAGGATAGTTTCATTACATAAAAGCAGAACAAATAAGTAACTATTAAGGTGCAACTGGGGAAAAGAATCAATAGTCCAAAAGTAAGAATCAGCTCAACAAACACGCACGGGTAGCTTAGTTGGTTTAAGTTTTTAGCATTAGACTAGAGATCTAGAGATCAACTCCTTCCGTCTCACCTGATACACGAGGCATGCGGGTGGTTTTGTGTATACGTGGAATTAGTCTCACCTACCATGTGAGGTTGGGATACCCATGTTATCAAAAAAAAATATTGTGATATAGTCCACAGTCTCCACTATGCACCACTTGTCCATAACTCAATTTTGGATATGCATATGAAATCCATGCATTAAAGACCTAGTGCAGCTCAGCTTGAAACCAATGCATATAGGCAGACAGGCAGGCACATCTGGGAATAAAATAAAATGGACAAAAGTATTTTCTTGAGCAATCAATAGACAAAACAGGCCTATAATTTAGATAGAAATGACTAATGATATCAAAAAATTCTTATGATGATAATAATAATAATAATAATAATAATAACATGAACGTGTTATCCACAATACTCATTTGGCCTACTCTTCATTTTCTATGCTACAGAAAACACTAAGAACATAGACCAAAAGGTCCATGTTCTAGCCCATACACAACTCACTGATGATTTATGAAATCAAAGGAGAAAATGCTATGAGGATGATGCTTGCTTTGGATAAGAACTTTTAAAACATGGGTATCATTCTTTTTGGTTTTCTTTTCCTTTTGTGTATCAGCTTTCATTAGATTTTACCTCTACTTCATGAAGAAATATCCATTTTATCAAACATATGGAGAACTTAACCAAAAAGAAGTGACCCCCACATTCAGTTTTTAAATCAATGGTGAGTTCCTAAACTACACAGGCACAATGAGAAAAAGAGTATGTACATGATGAAGTGAAGCATATACCTTTCCCACAAGTATTTCATTAGCATTGGCTCTCTCTTAATCTGCTGTATCAAAGAAAGTGATCCCTTTCCCAAAGGAATCTTTTATGATTGAAATTCCATCTGCCTCAGACAAAGGAGCATTATATGTTCCAGTAAGTCCCACACATCCAAAACCCAACTTGGATACCTGAATGATGAAGGATATACGAATGTTAGAGATTAATGAAATGACATGTGAATCATCATCATCATCATCAAATCTCATCTATCTAGGGTATGCTTTTCGAATTCTTCTTCTCAAGTTGGCCCTATCATAAACCATAGTCTATCATTCCACTCTCATGTCTTTCTTTTATCCCTCCCTCCATATTTTCACTGATCTACCCTCCCAATACCTGCCATTTGTAACATTTCAACTCTTAAGTATTGAGGAAAATGACATGTGAATAAATTCGAAAAAAGAAGAAGAGAGGATAGTTTCATTACATAAAAGCAGAACAAATAAGTAACTATTAAGGTGCAACTGGGGAAAAGAATCAATAGTCCAAAAGTAAGAATCAGCTCAACAAACACGCACGGGTAGCTTAGTTGGTTTAAGTTTTTAGCATTAGACTAGAGATCTAGAGATCAACTCCTTCCGTCTCACCTGATACACGAGGCATGCGGGTGGTTTTGTGTATACGTGGAATTAGTCTCACCTACCATGTGAGGTTGGGATACCCATGTTATCAAAAAAAAATATTGTGATATAGTCCACAGTCTCCACTATGCACCACTTGTCCATAACTCAATTTTGGATATGCATATGAAATCCATGCATTAAAGACCTAGTGCAGCTCAGCTTGAAACCAATGCATATAGGCAGACAGGCAGGCACATCTGGGAATAAAATAAAATGGACAAAAGTATTTTCTTGAGCAATCAATAGACAAAACAGGCCTATAATTTAGATAGAAATGACTAATGATATCAAAAAATTCTTATGATGCAACTATTTTGACATCTAAAGCATAACACAGCCCTTCTACGGAGAAACCAGTGCATCATATCATCTTTTAACATATTGGTTGGATCTAGGGCTGCAACTCGGGTCGGGTTTTGGCCAGACCCGCATGACCCGACCCGAGAATTCATGTGGGTCGGGTTGAGATTTTCGGGCTAGCGGGTCGGGTCAAGAAGATAAAAACCCGTATGAAATGTGGGTTGGACCGGGTTGAAGATTTTACAAGTTAACCCGACCCGACCCAAACAGGTTTAGAATGCAGGTCGGGTTAAAATTCGGATCGAGTCAGGTTCTAGAGTTCGGGTTGAGAATTCGCGTCGAGTCGGGTCAGGTTCCATATATATCAAAACCTAAACCGGACCCACCCGACCCGAGTTCCAGCCCTAGTTGGATCCCAGTCACTGCTCAACTGATGCAAAATCTATATCCTTAAAAAAAGAAAATTAGTGGCTAATATTATCTCAGTCAACTGATCATTGAACATGAACTAATTTGCTAACAACTAATCAAAGGCCCAACTTATTAAGTTGTGCATCTTAATAATTAAAAAAAAAAATCAATGGGTGTAATATCAATAAAAATGGTATTAAAAGAAAATTAAAGATGGCATTACCTCTAATCCTTGAGATCCTAATTTCACTCTAGGCATCTGAACAGACAGCTCCTTCCCCATTTCTGATTTTCCCTGCAAAGAAAAACTACCCCAAGGCTCAAACTGCTGCCTTTTTCTCCTTCTCTCACTTCCAATCACAGAAACAAGTACACAACTTAATTATTAAGAAGTTGGTAGGACACTTGGGTCACTTGGAGCCATACTTCAACACGTGGAAGGTTGGCAAATGCTCAAATTCTTTAGTGCAAGGACTGTACATTGTTTTTACTATTAGTTTGTAAAATAAACGAAGCAAGCTAAAACGAGGTAAGAACTATATAATAATTAATGATAATTTATTATTTAGACTTAAAATTGATTAATTACTTTAAGTCTTTCAATTAAAAAGGTGATGAAAATTTTCAAATAATAATAATGATGATGATATAGTTAATTTAAGTAAAATTTAACTCAAATTAGTCAACATGATATAGTTATTTAAAAATTTAAAAATGATCCCTACCTCCATACACCAGGTAATTTTACGAGGAGTGGTCTTTTGGAATTGAATGAGAATTAGACTCAGAACTCTCTCTTCCCAAAGCAAGTTCTTTGATCTCAATTAATTACTTGAATCATTGCATTTAGAATAACAATTCCACATTCGTCTTTCATCGACTGAATACCTAAGTTCTTTCGTAAATTTTGATTTTTGTCAAAATTATGCTATTAAAATTAATATCTATCTTTCTTTTCTTGAAAGCCATTGAGAGTTGGTTTTGAGAAATTCAGTATGACAACCTAAATAAGCGTTAAATCCGACTTTACCCGTCCTCAAATACATAGAAAAGTTTGTTCATATTCAGTTAGTTTGTGTTAGAAAAGTTTTCATTAGAAAAAAAATTATTTTTAGAGAATATTTTCTACTTCCAATTCCAATAATTCACGATACAAATTTTACTTGAAGCAAAGTTGAATAAAGAGAATGGGAATAATGCAAATTACTATCATCGATTACTTATGCTCCAAATTAAACTTCATTAAGTGATTATAACAGGGGTCGAGATATCGGCCGATACATAGCGTATTGGCCAATATGTAGCGGATTTTCTGGACCTCACCATAGCAGCCGATACGCTATGTATCGGCCGTACATAAAGTTTATCGGCCTATATGACCAATAAATGGTCCGCAATATTGGTCACCATATCGGCCGATATGTATAAAAATCGGTATTTAAAATTTATTTTTAAAAAAAAAAAAAAACAAAAACCGATATTGCCATTTTTATGGTTTTTAACTGTTTTCACGGTTTTACACAATTTTACATGATTTTTTACGGTTTTGATGTATTTGGTATAACTCAAGTGATTTCAAGTTTTCAACTTTGAAGTATTAGCAGCAACCATTATTATTAGATTTAATATATTATCTTTAAATCCATTAAAATTTTTGCCTCTAAGATTAAGAGTTTAAAAAATTAGATAGATTAAAATAAAACAAACATTTAAAAAAATCATAATACTAATCACTAAATTATAAATTTCTTACATATTTTTTCATAATTTTTAATAGAAGTTTATTAAAATTGGGATCTCACTTTCTAGAATTTTGTATTTTGATTTTTAGTTTGTACTTTTATTTCTTAAGAGACATATGTTATTGATGGTAAAATATTTCTTTAATTACATGTCGATCATAAATGCAAGGGTCAAATTAAATTTAAGAAGTACAATTTAAGATGAATTTGTCAATGACATTTACAATTGGAATTTGAGATGGATGTAACATGCATAGATGTTAGGTTAACAAGTGATAATTTTTTTTTATCATTTCTCTTCATTTTATTGTTAATTTTAATATTAAAATTATTCGAAACTTAAATAAATAATTTGAATATGTATACGACCGATATTTAATGAAAAAATTACATTTTCAAGAAGCCTCAAATTTTCTGAAATTAACATAAAATTTTCGGACCAAAATGCAATTAAATACAAATATCAAAGGAAAGAGAAACTTACTAGATTATAGTCCTGGATTTTGTTGTGCCAAAATAATTAATAATAGAATAGTATAAAAAATCAAATTCAATTTTATAGTGGCGTGACTGTAATTGTGATACAGTTCAAGACCAATTCAATACATGGGTGAGGAGTAGAAGAAGATAAAAAAAATAGTAACAAATAGTGGAGAAGATGGAAAAATGGAGCACATTTCAACAGTTTTGAGATAATGGATCGAAGAGATGAAAAACCCTTCTGATTTGATAGATGCACAGGTTGAAAAGTTTGAGTATTATGATGTGTTGTTTGTTGTATTTGATGGTGGGTTTAATATGATGATTACAAAAAATTATATAGAGAAATAGATTATCACAAGAGTTATCATATTGTCAAGTTTGTGATCCAATAAATAAGGTTAGCCCTTGATTTTTTAAAGTTAAAAATGAATTATTGGATAAATATTATGACCTATTATATTTATATCAATAGTGAAGATGTACAGAATAAAAATTATAAATGGTTAAATCTAAATTAAAATAATAATAATTTTAATAGATAACATTTAATATTTAGGTGGTGCCAAAAATCCTTGGGTCATTTTGGTTTCCAAAGTTATGCAACACTGAAAGAAAACTGCACCTCAACACAACTCAATTTTGGAAACACATAATTCTTGTTGTTTAAAAAATTAGACCTTGCAACATAAAATCAGATTAGGTTCAGGTCGAGTCTTATTTTGTTTAAGTCTATTTAGACTAGGTTCAGGTCGAGTCTTATTTGGTTTAGGTCTATTTAAATTTGGTTCTTGTTAAATAGGTTAATTGGTTTGGGACTATTTATCCTTTGAGTTCGATTTAACCATTTACCTAACTAGAAAAACTTTTTTTGGCAAGACACATAGAAAGACTGACCCTTAAATGGGTATGGATCTTTTATTGTTCGTGCGTTGCATATAAATGTGGTAATAGTCATCCGATCAAGAAGGTCTAATCATTTATAAATGGGTTCAAATTAGGTTAGATTGGGTCATCTATTAAACAGTTAGATCAAGTCGAGTCATTTATTAAAATGGGCGCAGTTGTCTTAAGTCCAGTAAACGGATCCAGTCAAATTGCAATTAAAGAGCCCAAACCCAAGTAAACCCAAGTTACTTAAAGTTGAGCCTAACTTGCATTGCATATGTATACTTGAACCCCGATTTCAAACCCAAAATGTGTATGCAGGCTTATCCAGGAGTAGCTTTCTTTGAGCTTAAAACGGAATTTCTTTCATATAATTTTATAGAATATAAATTCTATAATAGAAAAATTATATATAACTTAAAAAAAAAATCATAATTTATAAAATGTAGCTTCCGGGCCAAATTTGGACTTTCATATATTTGGCATGGGCCTGACTCAAATATTAATTCGAGCCTAATATTTTGGGCCCAATGAATCAGACCTGAGCTTGGTCAACCCGAACCCAAAGTTTTTTGGACATTTTCATGATCACTTTAGTTAGACCCAAAGTTGAACCCTTATAAGGAATAGATGATTGTGAGTTGATGGAATTAGAAGTTCCAGTACCTAAATTTGACTGACTCAGTTGACTTGGCCAAGACATGGGTTTCTTGAAAAACCGTGACAACTTCAGAATCTGATTATGGGGCTGGTTTTTATATCCTTGGATTATGGGGCTTTGACATGTAAAACACTTGAATTGCAACTGGAGTTTTGATTGTGAAAGGCATGACCCATAATACAGATTACTTCTGTCCAAACAGTTGCATGATCCAGTCCGAGTTGAAGGAGGCACCAAGAATACCACTGCTTGGGTAGTGGAAAAGAGTGAACCAAGGAGATAACCATGGAAACCAAGTTATTTATTAAGAGAAGACGAACAGAAACCAAGGTATCATTCACTGTTTGGAAAGTAGGGATACTGTTATTGGGTCCCATGTAAAACAAAGTCATGCTTGCTTTGATCTATAACTAAATTTATATCTAACAAACTACAATTTAGGGGGTTCATTAACTTTGAGTGGTTCATATATATGATACGCTGCAGACTGAAAATGAGAAAGTAGAGGTTCATGAGTGAAAGGGCATCTCTTTGAAGTTTCAAAGATTGCAGAGTAAAAGATGGTCCAATGGCCCATTTTTTCACTCATTTGCAGTTTACATGTTTTCTAGCAGGAAGGATTTCGTTTAAATGAAGTACTTGCTGGAAATTCATTTGATTTCCGATCCCTACCCCTTTAGAAAACAGAAGCCACTGAAACCTCTTTCAGCTACAATTTCAAAGAAAATGATAAATTATATTTTTAATATATAATTACATCAAAATATAATATATATATATATATATATATATATAAACTAAACTAGAAGGTCATTAAATAATAATAATATTTAAATTTAATTCAAATTAGCATAGGATGAGAGAGGAAATCTAGTGAGAAAGAGGTACTGAGTGAGGAAATATTAGTGAAATATGGGATGAAAAGATTCATAATTTGAGTAAATTTTTATGAGTTCTTAATAATGGTTAGATTTTTAGAATATATATATATATATATATATATATATATATATATATATATTTCTGTGCATTTTATGCATTGTTTGATTCATGTCATATGTATCGTGTATTATACCAATCAAGTATTTGTCGATATCAATATATAACAATTAACGTTTCAAACCGACTCAAAATTCTATTGAATCAAATAACTCTAGAGAGTTGCTGTGCTCGACTTGAAATTTTTTAGTAAAACTCATTGACTCTCTTAGCTCGCAATTCTATTCATGTTATTCAACTTGGTCTAACTAGTCTAACAAAAACCACTAAATAAGAGTGGCTCAATTGATTAGAATCTTTATGGTTTCTCAACAATTAATAATATTTATGAAATTGCTAACATGATGATTTGTTCTTTAATTAATTAGTTTGATATGGTCTTTAAATGTGATTTTCTTATAATTGACAAATAACGATATTTTTAACTTGTTAATAGAATTTGACCGTTGCCAAATAACAATATTCTAATTTGTTAGATTTTTCTGATAGTTGCCAAGCCACAATATTTTATTCTAAAGTATTTTCTTTTTCTAATCTGATAGGTTGAAAATCTTTCAATTTTAGAATATGACATTTGCCAAACACACCTTTACTTTTATTACTATCTAAAAATAAATAAAATTTGTGTAAAATGCTTAAAACTAGAAAAAAGAATTTAAGCTTAAATTTAGTGAATTTAAAGATCTGCCCACAATTTTTATATTAGAATTTAAAAATAAAAAAAGTTATGTAAAAGTTTGTAAAGTGGAGAAAAACTATCTTCCATTTTACTTGTTAATTAGGGGTGACAATTTTTAAACCGACCTGTGAACTCAACTAGTAATGACCCCAAAAAATTAGATTTGAGTCATCTATTTCTTGAAAATGTTTTATAATGACTGGATCCGAACCCGCCCATATTAAATCAAAGTTGGATTGGATAGAAGGGCCCTAGATTTGAATTCAATAGAACTATAATTAAAAAATGTAAGTGCCCTGGTTCATCCGAGTCACCCTTATTGTCAATTACGTGACTCAGTTGGACTTGCCTTGGATATATAAGAAAATCTACAATGCAGTTGAAGCGTCTACACCGAATACAGTATTAGCATACAGGTAAGTGAACCGTAGGAGACCTTAGGTCAAATACCTAGAAGTCAATTGGAAAATAAAGTGAATAAGTGACTTTCAGCCTCGAGGCCTCATGCAATCTGCCAAGGCCTCGCAGTCAGTTATGCTGAGCTGAGTGCAGCTGACCCTGTGTCGAGCTGACTCAGCCTCTTACAGTTTTAGGAAATTAAAAGCTGTGACTGGTTAATTGAGAGGTAATTATGGTAAATTTATTTGAAGCTTATTATGGTAAATAAAATTAACCACATGGGATGCTACCTCTCTTAAATTTGAATTTGAATATCCTTGGGGAGCTGTCCATAACATTTATGGAAAGGCTCCTCCATGATTTATAATCCACCTTGCAAATCTTCCATCTAATCCTTGATTGATGTCTAAGATAAATGTTGCAAATCTTCCATCTAATCCTTGATTGATGGCTAAGATAAATGTTGCAAATCTTCCATCTAATCATTGATTGATGGCTAAGATAAATGTTGCAAATCATGCACGGTTGAGATGAGCTGGCTGGTATCTGGATGGATTTTGTCTGACAGATTAAGCAGCACATATGTGCTGTCTTTCCAGAAATTACCGTTGGCGAGGCCTTATCAGAAGCAGCGAGGCCTCGCGAGCGTGACTTACTGCAAAACTGCAAACTGTCTTTCCAGAATTACAGCTGGCGAGGCGTCATCAGAAGCAGCGAGGCCTCGCGGCGTGACTTACTGCAAAACTGCAAACTGTCTTTCCAGAATTACAACTGGTGAGGCCTCATCAGAAGCAGCGAGGCCTCGCTGGCGTGACTTACTGTTGTCCTCATTCTGTCTTATAAAAAAATCAGTAAGCCTTGTGTTAGACTGACCGAATACACACAGAAAAAACTCAGGAACAAGAATACCAGTGAGTGATCATTCGGCCTTCCCTCTAGACACCATTCTTCATCATCTTCCTTAGTAAATGTTTAGGTAAATCAATACCCCAATCCTAATGAAGAGTAAGGTGTTCATATAGGACTAAAACCACTCATACCCAAGTCCTACTATTGTGCCGACAAATACATTGATGATGCTAATTTGATGGTAAGGAGCACACAGGTTCAGTAAATAAGAAAGAGCTTAAAGGAAAATGGTTAAAGCCCAAGGCAAGTTTTCTTCGTGTTTTTATTTTAATCATTGTAAAGTGGATTAGAACAGTGTGTTCGAACCACTCTAAAAAATAGGTGTAGAGGATTAGACCGATTGGGTTGAACCTTTATAAAAAACTAGGTTGTACTATTTGGGTGTGAGACCCTTACATAATATATTTAGGATAGCCCTAGAGAGGGTGAGTCCAACAGTGGATGTAGGTTCAGGTGAACCGAACCAATATATATCGTTGTGCATGTGTGGTTTGCATTAATAGTTTGATTCATTTGTTTATCACTTTCACACACGTTTATTCCGCTGCACCTATTGTCAAATCTGATTTATTTTTAAAAGAGAACTAAAATTGAAAATCGACCTATTCACCCCCCTTCTAAGTCGTGCATACTTCTAGTAACGGAATTTCAAAAAAATCCCATATAAGCACTATTTTTAAAAATATGGATGCAGCCCATGTATCTCATTGCCTCCTTTCATAACTAAATAACCTCACATCAAATTAAAGCTCCTTTATCTTTTATTTTTATTTAATAATGATTTTCATCTTTTTTTTTATTTTAATTTTCATAGAAATTCAAGTCAAGTTGAAGTGAATTAATTGAAATTTCAATCAAATTGAATTAGATCAGTAATGAAAGAGTTACCTTGGATCTGACTAAAACCTTAATGTTATAAATAACTAATTTTATCAAAACATAATTCGATCCGATGTCAACACCCTATTGTGATGCTCTCTCATTAATAAACTCAATTCAACTCATGTCAAAATTTATTAAATCTGAAATATACAAATATATAATTGAATCTCATTTCTCAAGTCCATATAGGTTAGATTAAAACCCGACCCAAGTTTCACCCAGCTATTAAAAGAAACTGGGGTATTTTGTGTAACCCAACATGAATTTTACTGTATTACCTATTTTGCCCTTCGAATTAGCTCGCCAAATCCTTCGAATCACTTACAGCGAACCGATTCGAACTGAAAATTGGGCAAATTTTGGGTTACACAAAATGCCCGTACGAAGATCGCTGGCCTTCAATTACGGAGGTAATAATGCAATTCTTTTAGTGAAGAATATGGTGGACAATGTGGTTGGTAATTCTCTTTTACCATTTATAAAAGGGATGAAGAATTATGGAATGGAAAACATGTTTTTCAATTGGAAAACACAATAGAGACAAACGGGAATTCATTGGAAAGTAAACAACTGGAATTGGAGGCTCGAATTTGGATTTGGATTTTGATTTCTTAAGTTGGATACCTGCAGCATATCTTCGGACAACGAGACGATGTAAGAAGAAGAAGAAGAAGAAGACATGAAGCAGCTGAAAAGCATGGAGAAGATTGCCATAGACTGGCCTTAGTACTACTATTTCTCTCTTTGCTTTTAGTGAATACTAAGATGATTGAGAGAGCAAGTGGGTTTGATAAGGGAGGAAATATATGTGGTGATGTCTGTGTTGTTTTTATGTTTATTGTGACCTTTTATAGACAATAAAAATATTTAGACAGGAAACATTTTAACCCGATTAATTATTAGAGCTGTGCAACTTTGGAGAGTGGTTCAAAACAGGGGTAGAAAAATCGGCCGGGCCGAGATCCCGGCCGATTTTTCATATCGGCCGATATATCGGTTCGGCCGATATATCGGCCGAATTTTTTCTCTCTCCTACCCGTTTTTATTTTTTTATTTTTTATTTTTAAAAAAATTCAAAAAAATTACAATAAATACAGATAATTATGGGCTTATTGAATATGTAATTTTTTCATAAAATATCGGACATTTACATCTTCTAATATATTTTTGAAGTTACGACAACGAGAAATTATATAATTAGTAATAAAATTGTAAAAATTACAAGGAAAATGATATAAATGAGGAAAATTTGTAGAAATAATTTCATAATTTATTTTTTTAGTCAATGAGTGTTATTTTAAGTTAGGATATCCCTAGGGTGTGCCGAAAACACAGTATTTTACAAATAAGGGTATCCCTTGGGTGTGCCGAAAACACATTTAGGAAAGTCAAAAGACCTTGAAGTCTTAAAGTATTTTTATCAGGTTATCGTAATTAGTTCGGATATTCAATTTGAGAAATTTTGAAAATACACAGTGCTTAAAAAATAACTTTAAAGTTTTAAAGGAGATTTTATTATTTAATACATTATGCACATTATTTTTTAAGCATCGTGTATTTTAAAATTTCTCAAATTGAATATCCGGACTAATTACGATAACCTGATAAATATACTTTAAGACTTTAAGGTCTTTTGACACTCCTAAATGTATTTTCGGCATACCTTAGGGATACTCTTATTTGTAAAATACTGTGTTTTAAATATTTAAGAGTGTCAAAAGACCTTTAAGCCTTAAAGTATTTTTATCAGGTTATTGTAATTAGTCCGGATATTCATTTTGAGAAATTTTAAAAATACACAGTGCTTAAAAAATAATTTTAAAGTTTTAAAGAAGATTTTATTATTTAATTACTATGAATAGATACCCTAAAATTATTAGATGGTAAATATAATATTAAATTATTACAATAAGATAACTAAAAAAAATATTATAATTTTTACTTTCTATTTAAAACAAAATTTTATTATTTTGAAAAAATATTAGGTTACACACGTGAGCTTTTTAGTAAGCTCACGTGTGTTACTTCTTCACTTACAAACCCTAATGCACTTCTTTTTATACCCTTCTTCTCTTTCCCTCTTTCTGCTAAACCCTAACAGCCGCCGCTCTCTGTATTGCTCTCTGTATTTTTCGATCAACCGAAGAAGAAAAAGAAGAGAAAGGTAAGCTGTAGCGATTTTTTTTCTTCAATCTTTTCTCCATATTTTATTTTCTCTCTTTCCATCCTTTCTAGTCCGATATCTCTAAAAAAAAAAGCTTTTTTTAAAAAAAAAACCAAACAACCGAATTTTTAAAATTCGGCCGATATCATGACCGAATTATCGATATTTTTTTTTTTAAAAAAAAAAAACCATACTTTCCAGCCCGATAAATAGTATATCGGGCGATATTGGGCCGATATTCGGACCGATATATCGCCCGTATCGGGCGATATTGTATTATTTTTTTTAAAAAAAAAAACGAAAAAAAAAATCTAATATACCGATATTTTTGAATATCGGCCGATATTAGGGCCAATATTGGGGACCGTTTATCGCCCATATCGGCCGATATTCCAACAGTACGGCCGATACTTATCGTATCGGCCGATATTTCAAGGTTTCAAAAAACCGATATATATCGGCCGATACGATATGTATCGGCCGATATTTAAACCTTAGGTTCAAAAGAGTGTTGAATGTGAATCAAACTTAATACCTCCCTTGGGTTCAATCCCATAGAATTTTATGGTGTAACAATCATATAAAATGCTGTGAAATGAGCAGTTGTAAATGACTAAATCTCATACATAACATAGCTTTATACCAAATGACTAGAAATCTTAGGCTGAAGACTAATGGCTACATCATTACATGAATGCTCCATATAAGAAAAAAGACTTGTTAACCCACCTATGTTTTCTCCTATTTTGTAACGTATCTTAGTCTCAAAATGTGGCATTCATTCTCTGCATCAGTTGGATTATGTTAGACTGTATTTGTAGGGTCTTCTTTTGCAATGCCTCCATCTCTCCTTGGTATATATGCAAGACACATACAAAAACTGACCCTTAAATGGGTATGGATCTTTTATCGTTGGTGCGTTGCATATAGATGTGGTAATAGTCTTCCGATCAGTAAAGTCTACCCATTTATAAATGGGTTCAAATTAGGTCAGATTGGGTCATCCATTAAACAGGTTAGATCAAATCGGGTCATTTATTAAAATGGGCGCAGTCGTCTTAGGTCCAGTAAACGGGTCCAGCCAAATTGTAATTAAAGGGCCCAAGCCCAAGTAAACCCGAGTTACTCAAAGTTGATCCCAACTTGCATTGCATATGTATACTTGAACCCGATTTCAAACCCAAAATGTGTATGCAGGCTTATCTAGGCGTAGCTTTCTTTGAGCTTAAAATGGAATTTCTTTGGTATAATTTTATAGAATATAAATTCTATAATAGAAAAATTATATATAACTTAAAAAAAAAAATCATAATTTATAAAATGTAGCTTTTGGGCCAAACTTGGACTTTCATATATTTGGCATGGGCCTGACTCAAATATTAATTCGAGCCTAATATTTTGGGCCCAATGAATCTGACCTGAGCTTGGTCAACCCGAACCCAAAGTTTTTTGGACATTTTCATGATCACTTTAGTTAGACCCAAAGTTGTACCCTTATAAGGAATAGATGATTGTGAGTTGATGGAATTAGAAGTTCCAAGTACCTAAATTTGACTGACTCAGTTGACTTGGCCAAGACATGGGTTTCTTGAAAAACCGTGACAACTTCAGAATCTGATTATGGGGCTTTGACATGTAAAACACTTGAATTGCAACTGGAGTTTTGATTGTGAAAGGCATGACCCATAATACGGGATTACTTCTGTCCAAACAGTTGCATGATCCAGTCCTAGTTGAAGGAGGCACCAAGAATACCACTGCTTGGGTAGTGGAAAAGAGTGAACCAAGGAGATAACCATGGAAACCAAGTTATTTATTAAGAGAAGTCGAACAGAAACCAAGGTATCATTCACTGTTTGGAAAGTAGGGATACTGTTATTGGGTCCCATGTAAAGCAAAGTCATGCTTGCTTTGATCTATAACTAAATTTATATCTAACAAACTACAATTTAGGGGGTTCATTAACTTTGAGTGGTTCATATATATGATACGCTGCAGACTGAAAATGAGAAAGTAGAGGTTCATGAGTGAAAGGGCATCTCTTTGAAGTTTCAAAGATTGCAGAGTAAAAGATGGTCCAATGGCCCATTTTTTCACTCATTTGCAGTTTACATGTTTTCTAGCAGGAAGGATTTCGTTTAAATGAAGTACTTGCTGGAAATTCATTTGATTTCCGATCCCTACCCCTTTGGAAAACAGAAGCCACTGAAACCTCTTTCAGCTACAATTTCAAAGAAAATGATAAATAGCCCCTATGGTAAGAGAGAGAGTAACAAGTTTCATTCTTAAAGAAGAAATAAAAGAGTAGAAGATCATCTGAGTGTCATTTTTCTAGGTGCCCTTAAATTCACAGTAACAATCAATTATGAATCTCAATAAATAGATCACCCATGTTTTATTTCAAATATGCGAGAAACATGGGTGCTTAAATTCAAGGTGCCAGGTGATGTATTGAGATGAGAGGGCCTAGTCTGGCAATTGACAAGCAAATCATAAAAACACAATTTGTTCCTCCACTAGGATAGATGAGAAATGGACAGTTCAGCTGAAAGAATGTAATAGACTTTTTATAATTCATATTCTTGAAAATCAAAATGAAATGAACTAAAGGAAACTGAATTTCATACATAGAAATTCATCACCACCTTAATATGAAGTGAGATAAGAACAAAAAAACAAAACCCAAGTAAGAGAGAAGCACAATCAAACATCACATACAAGAGACACTGATTTCATGAGCAAGAACCATTCATTATTAAATATTTAAACTCAGCACTGAACAGAAGAACATGGATGAGACAAAAAAAAAACTTATCATTCTCCTTATTTATTGAAAAAGAACTTCATGAAAACAGAATTAAAAATGCATTACAAAGTACCTTTATAACAGCCATGTATCAATGTACATTCCCAGTGGCTCTGTTTACATTTATATCAGCATTCCACATCCAAAAAAAAAAAAAAATATGAAATGAACATATACTGCAGTTTCAGGTCTACACTATCATAATCCAATCTGGTTGAGTTCTCTTTGCAAAATTGGTTCTTTACAATTTGAAAATCTGGTATCTGTACAGTTCAGATGCTCATGTCAAGGCCACCAACTCAAGTTCCCCTCTGCCTTCTCCAATGCTCGTAATCAGGATCATCGGTAGGTAATTCAAATCGACATACAGGGCAAGTGTTCCGAATCTCCAGCCAAGGTAAAATGCACTCTCCATGATAATGGTGGGTACATGGGAGGCACTTCGCTTCTTCCTCCAATGAAATCTCATTCTGACAAACTGCACAAATGACATTCTTGAGGATGACCGTTGGCAGATTCTGGACAATTGATTTTGCAGCTGGAAGGCTACCCCTGATTGAATCAAAATCAAATGGAGCAAATTCTACAAATTCGATAAATTCATCGCCCTGATTCTGCTCAAAGAGCTCATCTCTATTATCATCTCCTTCACTGTCATCAATAATCACATCATAAGAATAATAATCATCTTCAATCCCAAACCCTAACCCCAACCCCTGCTCCAAAAGATTAGTACCCACTTCAACATTCTCTTCTAAAAACTGAGAATCTGAGCTTCCAATGGGAATCAAGTCAGGGTAGAAAAATTCATCAATAAAAAACATGTCAGAGTCATTGAGATCCATATATGATTCTGAATCCAAATTGGGCATTTGAGAATCTGAGCTTCCAATGGGATTCACATCAGGGTTGAAAAATTCGTCAATAAAAAACCCATCAGAGTCATTGAGATCCATATATGATTCTGAATCCAAATTGGGCATTTTAGAATCTGAGCTTCCAATGGGATTCAAATCAGGGTTGAAAAATTCTTCAATAAAAAACCCGTTAGAGTCGTTGAGATCCATATATGATACTGAATCCAAATCGGACATTTCAGAATCTGAGCTGCCGATTGGAATAAAATCAGGGTCGTAAAATTCGTCAATTAGGATGCTTCCATCGCTTACCTCTTCCCCATCAGAGAAATTGGAAACCATATCCGTATCGAAATGGGTGGGAAGACGTTGTTCGCATTCAGAGTCCACGCCAGCTTTGTTTTCCTTTTCTTTCTTGGAATCCTCCAACCAGTAACGAGCCCTATCGAAATCGATTGAAGATCCGGCAGGGATGAATCTGTGGCTAGATTTGTTCTCGCTGGAACCGAGAGAAGAGGAACATCCTGCATCCATAATATTAGCAAAGAAACCCTACAAACAAACTGTTAGCAAAGAAATTAAAAAAAAAAAAAGAGAAACCTGCAAAATAAAAACGTTAGCACAGAAATAAAGAAACCCTAAAGAAAGAAATTAGCAGAAAACAATCGCAAATAGAACAATCACAGAGAGCAATAGAACAATGTCAGAGAGAGTGATCGATGTAGGCAGCAGATCGTAATCGAAAGAGAATCGCAAAGGATGCAATCAGAGGCAGAAAATCGTAATCGAAAGAGAATCGCAAAGGAAACAAACCCAGAGACGAGAATGGCATTTATGGAAGGGCCCCGCGTTTACCGGACTACACACCCTAATTACCATTTTAGCCCGGTGTTTCATTCGAGTTAACGGTCAATTCATTCGAATGCAGAATGAATTGAATTTTTTTTTTAATTTTAAAGTTATTTTTTAAGTATTTTGTATTTTTAAAATTTCTTAAATTAAATATTTAGACTAATTAAGATAATCTGATAAAAATACTTTAAGAATTTAAGATATTTTGATACTCCTAAATATTTAAAACACAGTATTTTACAAATAAGGGTATCCCTAAACTGTGCCGAAAACACATTTAGGAATGTCAAGAGACCTTAAAGTCTTAAAGTATCTTTATCAGGTTATCGTAATTAATCCGGATATTCAATTTGAAAAATTTTGAAAATACACGGTGCTTAAAAAATAATATATTAAATAATAAAATCTCCTTTAAAATTTTATAGTTATTTTTTAAACACTGTGTATTTCCAAAATTTCTCAAATTGAATATCCAGAATAATTACGGTAATCTAATAAAAATACTTTAAGATTTCAAGGTCTTTTGACACTCCTAAATGTGTTTTCGATACAGCCTAGGGATACCCTTATTTGTAAAATACTGTGTTTTAAATATTTAGGAGTGCCAAAAGACCTTAAAGTCTTAAAGTATTTTTATCAGATTATCGTAATTAGTCTGGATATTTAATTTGATAAATTTTGAAAATACACAGTGCTTAAAAAATAACTTTAAAATTTTAAAGAAAATCAATTCATTCTAATGAATCATTGATTCATTCTATCCGTTAATTCGAATGAACGGGTGAACAGTAACTTGCATTACTACTCACCAGATTCATTCGAATGAATTCAATTTATACAGGAATTCGTCAGTTCGAACGAATAGAAACGCGGGGGCAAAATGGTAATTAGCACCCGCACCCGAAAATAGGTGTGTAGAGGCAGAAAAACTGGGTGTGTAAACGCGGGGTTTATGGAAGTTTCGGCTATATGAGCGTACAACGTGGGGTCAGCCTCTTCCTGATTTTCAACATGTAGATCAAAATATTTAACTAAAAAGTTTACATGTAAATATATAAATAATATAATTAAAAAAAAAATCCTCATTCCAATCATCTTAACTTCTAATTTTTCAGTTCAAAATTTCAAATTAAATGACACTAATAAATTCATTTCATTTTCTATTCTTTGTTCAATTAAATGACACAATATATATTCATTTAATTTTTATTCAATTAAATGACACTATTTTCTTCAAAATAGTCATTTCAAATTAATGATAGAGATTTTATGGACATTTTTTCACATTTTTAACCATTTTTTAGAATTTTGACTTCATAACTTTCATGCCCTGTTACTCTATGAAAGTATCCATTTTTTATGGATATAAATTCATGACTCATATTTTCTCTAGTTTTGTAATTTTCTAATTTTTTTTAATAAGTGAGACTTTCAAACAAAATATGCCTTTAAATTTTATTGAGTATTAACTACTGATTTTTTAAAATTTTAAATCAAGACATAAAATGACCCACCTACTCTTAATTCGACCGATACTTTCCGACTGCATCAATAAATTATAGAAAATGAATATTTTAATTATACAAAAATTGTATTTCAACATTTTTATTCATTTGATTTAATGAAATAAAATTGGCAATTGTTAATAAATTTTATTTCAACCATCTATTTTACCTTTTTATTTGAACAGCAATAAATGTTTTATAAGAATTTTTTTTTAAATTCTCATATAAAAAGTTTCTTTTAATTTCATAAGTCCGCTAGATTCTATATAATTCATAAACATCTTACAACCTAATTTGAGTCATGAAA
The DNA here is from genome assembly GCA_013350335.1 of Chimonanthus salicifolius. Taxonomy (NCBI): domain Eukaryota; kingdom Viridiplantae; phylum Streptophyta; class Magnoliopsida; order Laurales; family Calycanthaceae; genus Chimonanthus; species Chimonanthus salicifolius. Next base: position 50,037,198 of record CM023537.1, on the reverse strand, counting down.
ATTTCACGATTTAATCATGTGAGTTTGATGTTGTACACCACCTTTTCTCGTTTACAATAATTCAAAAATCTTACCCAACTCCATTTTTAGCAAAATAAAGTATTCACTTGAATTCTCGTCAAGTCAAAAAAGTAAAAATACAATTGAATATTATAGTAATATTATTTTTAATATATAATTACATCAAAATATAATATATATATATATATATATATATATATATATAGACTAAACTAGAAGGTCATTAAATAATAATAATATTTAAATTTAATTCAAATTAGCATAGGATGAGAGAGGAAATGTAGTGAGAAAGAGGTACTGAGTGAGGAAATATTAGTGAAATATGGGATGAAAAGATTCATAATTTGAGTAAATTTTTATGAGTTCTTAATAATGGTTAGATTTTTAGAATATATATATATATTATTATTATTATTAGTTTATGTGCAATTTATGCATTGTTTGATTCATGTCATATGTATTGTGTAGTATACCAATCAAATATTTGTCGATATCAATATATAACAATTAACGTTTCAAACTGACTTAAAATTCTATTGAATCAAATAACTCAAAAGAGTTGCCGTACTCGACTTGAAATTTTTTAGTAAAACTCATTGACTCTCTTAGCTCGCAATTCTATTCATGTTATTCAACTTGGTCTAACTAGTCTAACAAAAACCACTAAATAAGAGTGGCTCAATTGATTAGAATCTTTATGGTTTCTCAACAATTAATAATATTTATGAAATTGCTAACATGATGATTTGTTCTTTAATTAATTAGTTTGATATGGTCTTTAAATGTGATTTTCTTATAATTGACAAATAACGATATTTTTAACTTGTTAATAGAATTTGACCGTTGCCAAATAACAATATTCTAATTTGTTAGATTTTTCTGATAGTTGCCAAGCCACAATATTTTATTCTGAAGTATTTTCTTTTTCTAATCTGATAGGTTGAAAATCTTTCAATGTTAGAATATGACATTTGCCAAAACACACCTTTATTTTTCTTACTATCTAAAAATAAATAAAATTTGTGTAAAATGCTTAAAAATAGAAAAAAGAATTTAAGCTTAAATTTAGTGAATTTAAAGATCTGCCCACAATTTTTATATTAGAATTTAAAAATAAAAAAATTATGTAAAAGTTTGTAAAGTGGAGAGAAATTATCTTCCATTTATTTTATCAATATTACTTGTTAATTAGGAGTGACAATTTTTAAACCGACTTGTGAACTCAAATAGTAATGACCCAAAAAAATTAGATTTGAGTCATCTATTTCTTGAAAATGTTTTATAATGACTGGATCCGAACCCGCCCATATTAAATCAAAGTTGGATTGGATAGAAGGGCCCTAGATTTGAATTCAATAGAACTATAATTAAAAGAATCCCATATAAGCACTATTTTTAAAAAAAATTTGGATATAGCCCATGTATCTCATTGCCTCCTTTCATAACTAAATAACCTCACATCAAATTAAAGCCCTTTTATCTTTTATTTTTATTTAATAATAATTTTCATCTTATTTTTTATTTTTTATTTTATTTTTCATAGAAATTCAAGTCAAGTTGAAGTGAATTAATTGAAATTTCAATCAAATTGAATTAGATCAGTAATGAAAGAGTTACATTGGATTAGACTAAAAACTTAATATTATAAATAACTAATTTGATAAAAACATAATTCGATCTGATGTCAACACCCTATTGTGATACTCTCTCGTTAATAAACTCAATTCAACTCATGTCAAAATTTATTAAATCTGAAATATACAAATACATAATTGAATCTCATTTCTCAAGTCCATATAGGTCAGGTTAAAACCTGACACAAACTGGGGTATTTGTGTAACTCGTCATGGATTTTACTATATTATCTATTTTGCCCTTCGAATCAGCTCGTCAAATCCTTCAAATCACTTACAGCGAACCGGAAGGAAAAAAATGGGCAAATTTTGATTTACACAAAATGCCCGTTGGAAGATCGCTGGCATTCAATTGTGGAGGTAAGAATGCAATTCTTTTAGTGAAGAATATGGTGGACAATGTGGTTGGTAATTCTCTTTTACCATTTATAAAAGGGATGAAGAATTATGGAATGGAAAATATGTTTTTCAATTGGAAAACACAATAGAGACAAATGGGAATTCATTGGAAAGTAAGCAACTGGAATTGGAGGCTCGAATTTGGATTTGGATTTGGATTTTGATTTCTTAAGTTGGATACCTGTAGCATCTTCCGACGACGAGACGATGCAAGAAGAAGAAGAAGAAGAAGACATTAAGCAGCTGAAAAGCATGGAGAAGATTGCCATAGATTGGCCTTACTACAACTATTTCTCTCTTTGCTTTTAGTGAATGCTAAGATGATTGAGAGAGAAAGTGGGTTTGATAAGGGCAGAAATATATGTGGTGATGTCTGTCTTGTTTTTATGTTTATTGGGACCTTTTATAGACAGTAAAAATATTTAGACAGGAAACATTTTAACCCAACTAATTATTAGAGCTGTGCAACTTTGGAGAGTGGCGCAAAAGAGTGTTGAGCAATGAATCCAACTTAATACCTCCCTTGGGTTCAATCCCATAGAATTTTATGGTGTAACAATCATATTAAATGCTGTGAAATAAGCAGTTGCTATACAAGTATTTAGATGACTAAATCTCATACATAACATAGCTTTATACCAAATGACTAGAAATCTTATGGGCTGAAGACTAATGGCTACATCATTACATGAATGCTCCATATAAGAAAAAAGACCTGACCTATATTTTCTCCTATTTTGTAACATATCTTAGTCTCGAAATGTGGCATTCATTCTCTGCATCAGTTGGATTATATTAGACTGTATTTGTAGGTTCTTCCTTTGCAATGCCTCCATCTCTCCTTGGTGTATTTGCAAATTTCCATGAGACTCAACATGTTATTTCATTATTGCAACAACCTGCTACCTCATGGATAGGCACTGTGTCTGTAATTTCTAGCAAATCTGATTGTGTGAGGTTCACATTCAAGGAGGCAATGTTATCATCTAGATTCTTGATCTTGGTTGTCCCCATAGATATTTGATAAGATCATCAATCACCCTGTTCTAGCATCTAACCATCAAAACATACTTCACCCAGGGCCCACTATTTCAGGTTAGTTAAGTTCATCCAACTTTGTGCCGCTCGGTACATGTGAAAAAAAAGCATGGATTAAAGAATGGGTGTAGAATTTTAATGAAATAGAGTTAGATGCTTACCTGAGATAGGAACTACATCATCACCTTGATGGAGAAGCCATGCCAGAGCTAATTGGGCTGGGTTGCACCCCTGCTTTGTGGCTAACTTTTCAAAAAGATTGTAGAGTTTCTTGTTCTTCTCCAAGTTCTCTCCCATGAACCTTGGATGTGTACTCTAAAATGGAAACAAACAAAATTGCTGTAAGTTTAGTTAATAAATCTACCAATGTAATAAAGATTTACCAGTGAAATAATAGGTTCCTATAAAACTTGACCCGAAGTACCTTAGTTACAAATTTGGGTTGATATTTAAAAAATTCAGAATATTTCTAAATATTGTTCAATATTTCCAAAAATATTGGCCACACTGAAAAATTTTAGTTGACATTTGTTATTGAGCCCCAAAGAAACAACAGATTGTGCACAAGACAGGGGAAATAGGAAGTTATAATGGACCTTATAGAAGATACAGAGAGGTCGGAAATCTAGTGAAGTACTAACTATAGAATGACTATATATTTTCAACCCCTACTCCCGCCCCCTCCACACATCAAAATACCTCTCACTAGGACCCTGTAGCTATTTAAATTGAAAACAACAATGCTGCTCAGCTATATTTTGTGGGTGTATGGAGATCAGACCCTTCCAATTATCTTTTTAGCTACAACTGATAAATGCCAACTTTCAAGTTTATGAGATAAATTGAAAATATGTTGCGATAATGTCTCATATTTTGTAGTGATCCAGGCCATATTGGACATTGGGCCCCAATCAGGTGTTCTTGGGGATTTGGCCCCTGAGTTGGGGGATTTAAGGGGGTAGTGTGCCCCTTGAAGAGGTTGGGGGGGCAGACCCTGACTCAAAAAGTTTTTTCTGGGTAAGGGTATTTTTGAATTTTTTTTTACCTAGTACTGTCTATTTCTTTCATTTTTGAGTGATTTATGGGGTTATGGGTATTCATAAATATTGAGAGAGGGAAGAAAAAGAAAGCATTGTAACACTATTCTCAAAGATAGTGAAATCACTCATTAGCTAACCATGCTAATCTCGTGCACTTTTATGGTAATTTCTTGTGTTTTTCTGCTTCATGGTTTGTTTGCTTTTCAACAAAATCTTACCTCATTTAGTAAATATGATAAATATTTTGCACCCTTGAGAAGGTTTAAATACAACCTCTAATGTCTCCTCCCCACAGGCCTTGTCAAAGTTGATTTCTCCTTTAAAAAAAATCACAATATTCTTATGATTCCTATTCCCAAAGTAGATAACCTTCCTCCCAAAAAAAGGGAAACCCAGCTTTCCTTTACAAAAGACCAGCATTAGATTAAAAAAAAGGGCTGTGAATTAGGGTAAACCATCATTATTAACAATCAACATCAATGGAAGTCAATCAACTGTGAGACATCTAATGTTACAATTTTTGTAAGAGACAATGTATAGTTTTCTATATGGATCTTCCTAAGCATAAATATCTAAGATTCATTCATTGCAAATAGTGAGATTCATTGCAAGCTTAGGGCCAATAAATATCGAATCCAGCATATCATGGCCTTGGATCAGCAATGCGCTGATTCAAGGGATAACAGTATATTCGTTTTTTTTAATACTCCTATCCCTTGAAAACCAAGATTTGTCCATGGCATGGCAAGATATTTGAAACCATAATCAACAACCTGCACTCATGGAATTTGTGAGACAATTAAGTATTTGTTATAAGCAATGTAACTCAAAGAACAAGATCAAATAAACAGGACATGATAAAACCAAGGTCCATATCCAGAAAGACTTTGCTGGAATACTTTCCACAACTGCTTTTCCACCAAAAAATTCATGACCAAGAGGACTATATGCAACTATCCCCATGCCATTTAGAGTGGTTTGGAAAATTAAACCATAGTTGGTGTAATGCTTCAGTTTTCTATCATGAGCCATTCTTTGTGTCAATCTACAGCATTTATTTGGGGAAGAATTACTATTCCACCAAATGATATTTCAGTACAACTGCCTCAAGCATCTATTCTTTCCCAAATGCTCAAAGCTAGCAACATACCTCCAACATCGTCAAATTACAGTCTAATTTCCGTGTGCGCCATTCCAAATATACCCTTAGATGCATTATAAGTTTGTAACTAAAAATAATAATAATAATAACATGAACATGTTATCCACAATACTCATTTGGCCTACTCTTCATTTTCTGTGCTACAGAAAAGCTAAGAACATAGACCAAAAGGTCCATGTTCTAGCCCATACACAACTCGCTAATGATTTATGAAATCAAAGGAGAAAATGCTATGAGGATGATGCTTGCTTTGGATAAGAACTTTTAAAACATGGGTATCATTCTTTTTGGTTTTCTTTTCCTTTTGTGTATCAGCTTTCGTTGGATTTTACCTCTACTTCATGAAGAAATATCCATTTTCTCAAACATATGGAGAACTTAACCAAAAAGAAGTGACCCCCACCTTCAGTTTTTACATCAATGGTGAGTTCCTAAACTACACAGGCACAATGAGAAAAAGAGTATGTACATGATGAAGTGAAGCATATACCTTTCCCACAAGTATTTCATTAGCATTGGCTCCATAAGAATCTGCTGTATCAAAGAAAGTGATCCCTTTTCCAAAGGAATCTTTTATGATTGAAATTCCATTTGCCTCAGACAAAGGAGCATTATATGTTCCAGTAAGTCCCACACATCCAAAACCCAACTTGGATACCTGAATGATGAAGGATATACGAATGTTAGAGATTAATGAAATGACATGTGAATCATCATCATCATCATCAAAGCCCAAATCTCATCTATCTAGGGTAGGCTTTTCGAATTCTTCTTCTCAAGTTGGCCCTATCATAAATCATAGTCTATCATTCCACTCTCATGTGTTTCTTTTATCCCTCCCTCCATATTTTCACTGATCTACCCTCCCAATACTTGCCATTTGTAACATTTCAACTCTAAGAATTGAGGAAAATGACATGTGAATAAATTCAAAAAAAAAAAAAAAAAGGATAGTTTCATTACATAAAAGCAGAACAAATAAGTAACTATTAAGGTGCAACTGGGGAAAAGAATCAATAGTCCAAAAGTAAAAAGCAGAACAAATAAGTAACTATTAAGGTGCAACTGGGGAAAAGAATCAATAGTCCGAAAGTAAGAATCAGCTCAACAAACATGCACGGGTAGATTAGTTGGTTTAAGCTTTTAGCATTAGACTAGAGATCTAGAGATAAACTCCTTCCATCTCACCTGATACACGAGGCATGCGGTTGGTTTCGTGTATACGTGGAATTAGTCTCACCTACCATGTGAGGTTGGGATACCCATGTTATCAAAAAAAATATTGTGATATAGTCCACAGTCTCCTCCTTGCACCACTTGTCTATAACACAATTTTGGATATGCATATGAAATCCATGCATCAAAGACCTAATGCAGCTCATCTTGAAACCAATGCATATAGGCAGACATGCCCATCTTGGAATAAAATAAAATGAACTGAAGTATTTTCTTGAGCAATCAATAAACAAAACAGGCCTATAATTTAGATAGAAATGACTAATGATATAAAAAAATTCTTATGATGCAACTGTTTTGGCATCTAAAGCCATAACACAGCCCTTCTATAGAGAAACCAGTGCATCATATCATCTGATTTTTAACATATTGGTTGGATCTAGGGCTGCAACTCGGGTCGAGTTTTGGACCGACCCGCATGACCCGACCCGAGAATTCATGTGGGTCAAGTTGAGATTTTCGGGCTAGCGGGTCGGGTCAAGAAGATAAAAACCCTCATGAAATTTGGGTTGGACCGGGTTGAGGATTTTACAAGTTAACCCAACCTGACCCAACTCAACCTGGCTAAAATAGGTTTAGAATGAAAATCGGGTTAAAATTCGGGTCGAGTCGGATTCTAGAGTTTGGGTTGAGAATTCGGGTTAGTCGGGTCGTGTTCCATATATATCAAAACCCAACCCATCTGACCCGAGTTGCAGCCCTAGTTGGATCCTAGTCACTGCTCAACTGATGCAAAATCTATATCCTTAAAAAAAAAAATGAGTGGCTAGTATTATCTCAGTTAACTGATCATTGAACATGAACTGATTTGCTAACAACTAATCAAAGGCCCAACTTATTAAGCTATGCATCTTAATAATTAAAAAAAAAAATCAATGGGTGTAATATCAGTAAAAATGGTATTAAAAGAAAATTAAAGATGGCATTACCTCTAATCCTTGAGATCCTAATTTCACTCTAGGAATCTGAACAGACAGCTCCTTCCCCATTTCTGGTTTTCCCTGCAAAGAGAAACTACCACAAGGCACAAACTGCTGCCTTCTTCTCCTTCTCTCACTTCCAATCATAGAAACAAGTACACAACTTAATTATTAAGAAATTGGTAGGCCACTTGGGTCACTTGGTGCCATACTTCAACACGTGGAAGGTTGGCAAATGCTCAAATTCTTTACCGCAAGGACTGTACATTGTTTTTACTATTAGTTTGTAAAATAAACGAAGCAAGCTAAAACGCGGTAAGAACTATAAATAATAATTAATGATAATTTATTATTTAGATGATTAATTACTTTAAGTCTTTCAATTAAAATGTAATACCCTGCCCCAGATTAGGCGTGTTTTAGCTTGATAATCCTGTTTAACAGGTTAATCTCGAGGATTACGGTTAGGGCTTCGAGGGAAGCCCAGTTGAGGCCCAATCCGAACTCGTGAGCTCAGTGATCCAGCTCATTCAGCTGGAGGGGCATTTTGGTAATTTACCACTTGCTGTGTTTGTTTTATAAATTTTGTTGATGAGTAATTATTATAGATTGATAATATTTTCCTTAATAAAGGATTTGCATTTCTGATTTTAAAATGAATTGATGTTCAGAAAATGGTATTTAAAACCGGCCCATCGAAACTTTGAAAGGGAGTTTTAATTATTTTAAATAATTTCAGAAAAGAGATAAATTTTGAAAATGGTATTTGGTGTTAGACCATTTTAAGAAGGGTCTAGTTATTTCATTTCACTTCAAAATGAGGTTTCTAAATTTATTATTTCAGCATTTGTTTATTTAAGTAAATAGTGAAAAAATTATGGTTCTTATTTAAATAAATGATTTTTATTAAGATTTAAAATCTAAAATTTTTATGGTGACCAAGATTTTCAAAACCCCACCTATCTGTACGGTTGGATTAATATTTTGAGTTCTTAAATTATTACTTTTAGTTTTAAAATCGGTTTTTATTAAAACTGGGGATTTATCTGCAATTTGGAAACTGTTGGGGGACTGATCTGCAACCAAGCAGAAAACCAGACGGTTTACTGTTGCAAGTGTCAGCAGACGCTGCATGCGGCTGCATGCAGTGGCTGCTCGGCCCGATTTTCCTGCCATTTCTCTATAAAAACCGGCCTTAGCCTTCGGTTTTCAACTCCTAGCAAATCTTCTGCTTTCCCTCTCTGTCTCTGCTTTCCCTCTCTGTGATTTCAGCTGAGACCCCCCTGCCTTAGTTTTTGTTTTCTAGTAACCGTAACCTTTAAATGAGCTTTTCAAAATTCGGATTTTCAAACCAGGAATCGAAGCAAAGCTATCCATTGCATTCCCCTTTCAATTTCAATCGGTTTTGAATCAAGAAATTCTAAATTTGGCTCTGTTTTCAGTGAGAAAAACTATTTCAAAATCTAAGGAAAACCATGAGTTTCATGTACCCGTGAGGATTTACTGTTAAAATCCGTTGGCCCAGTGAGCTTTAAGGCTCCAAACCATTCCCTATGGAAAGAGGAGTCCATTAGACCAGACGGATGTGAAAACCGAGTCCGGGAGACCCTCCATTTCCGGGATCGTATTTCACTGCCCGACTGCTGTCACTGGCTGCTATTGCAGACAGTGGGGAAGACGACTCTCGGAAGGTCCGAGACCCGATCTTCGGACGGTCCAACAGCTTCACCCTCGGACGTTCCGAGCTTCACCCGAACCCTAGTTACGCCCGAGGCAAGCGAGACCCTTTTCGGACGTACCGAGCCAAGCTTGGAAGGACCAAACCCACTCGGACGTTCCGAACCCAGACTTTGGACGTTCCGAGAATACAGACCCACCTAGACTGTTTTCTCTGTTTTTATCGGTTCGGATGGACTTCGGAAGGTCCGAGATCCGATCTTTGGATGATCCGAAGTCAGACCATGTTCCGAGCTCAGTGACCTAGATTAGGTGTGGTTCGGATGATCCGAAGCCACTGTACCCGGTTCCGAGGGACCCAGTTTCTAAGTGATAAAATATTATTTGATTGTTGTTTTTGTCTAATCTTGATTATTATTTGATGTGATTAATGATGTGATGATTTATACCCCCTTGTTAATTAAAAAATGTACTAACCCCTTTTCTCTTATTATTTATAGTGTAAATACTATTGTATCCGTTTCCAGGCCGACCCTATGGGTCGGGCACTGAGTGATTCACTTTCAGGCCGACACTATAGTCGGGCACTAGGTGACCTCGAGGTTTAACTCAAAATGCCAGATCTGGTCCTATCCAGAAGACAACTGAAAAGTGACCCGAGGATCTAGACCTAACTCAATAAGTCAATCTGGTCAATGCCCAGAAGACAATATGAGTTTTGGACTGAGCCCCTTTCTATTATTATATTAATTTAAAAAGGATAGAAACCAAGTAGGAGACTCAATTCCATGAACCCTAGATATTTTGTGGGAAAACGTATGATCTACCGCTTCCACCTTTGAAGCTCGCTCGATAATCTCCTCCAGAGTGTTGAACACTAAGCTGGCCACTTGCCGCTGTAGGAAGGGTCTAAGTCCGTTCTCGAAGTACTGGATCTTTTCCTCTTCATTGGCCGCAATCCACGGCACAAACTGCATCAAGTCGATGTAGCGCATGGCATACTGTGCCACGGTGTCTGAACCTTGCTGGATATTGAGGAAAACTCTCTTCCTCGCTTCCTTCACCGTCTTCGGAAAGTAACGGGCCAAAAAGGCTGCAGAGAACTCCTCCCAAGTCATCGGCTCGTGATTACGAACTAAGCTCTTCGCCTCCCACCATTCGTAGGCATTCCCTTCAAGCTGGTAAGTCTCCAAGGTCACTCGCAAATCGTCGGCGATTGCTAGGGTGTTGAGGATTCGGCTAATCTGAGTTAGCCAGTTCCTCGCAGCGCTAGGGTCTTCTGTTCCCGAGAAACTAGTCGAGTTCAGACGCTTGAATTCTTTGAGAGCCGAGGTGGCCCTCTCTTCTGGCGTACGGATTGGCGGACATCGCATATTTTCAGCTATCTGCAGAAATGCTTCAACCGCCGCTCGTATCGCCTCGTTGGGTAGGTTACGGGGTGGAAGACCAGTCCTCCTCCCACGGTAATTGACTCCATTTGCATTGGGTCCTGACATCTGTTATTTACACTTGTAAATATCATTAACCAATTTTAAGATCTTTATTAATGCAAAACACACAAGTTGCAATAATCTCATTAGAATTCATTCAAAATTTAAATACAAGTACAAGGGTTAGTAGGGTATGACAACCCTTCAAAACAACAAAACTCAACCCTTACAAAAATAAACTCCCCGAAGCCCCCAACGACACTAATCTAATATTCCGAAGAAGATCCTGCATCATCACCAAAGTAATAGAAGTTGTCCGGACAGGCCTCAGACTTGTGTCCGAACACTCCGCAAGTCAAACAGGGTATAATCGTTGGTCCTCCTACATAAGGACAATTTGTCCTTGCACTCCCATGCCAGCGGAGTATCGCAAACAGGGCAAATTACACCGGGCGGATAGGGCCAGTAGGTAAAGTTGTGCCCCTCCTGATTGCAGAGTTCACACATATAATCCGGGTACTCGTCCGAAGGCGGAGTAGCCGGAATATACTCGGACGAGTTGTTCTCCCCTACTGACTCCTCAGGAATCGGGATATCTCCCTCTTCTTCTATAGGCTCAACACCAACATCGTACTCTGGGGATGCTACTTCTATCTCTTCTCCAGGTGCAATCACGTCGAAGTTGGGCACACCGGAGTCATCTAAAGAATCCAAGATGATTGGGTCGCTAGGGGTCCCCTGAAAATACTCGGTATTGCCTGACATATCTGTATCACCAAACAAGAAGATGTCAAAAACAATAGCAATACTAAGGCAAAAGCAAGTCTAACTAGGTAGTAACCCATCACAGTTCTAGAGTTTGAGCCTACGCTCTGATACCAAGCTGTCACGCCCCGACCCGAAGGGTGGGCTCGGAACGAGATTGATTTTTTTTTTTTTTTTGAACGATAAACTAAACCAACTCACAAACATTCTAACTAGGCCAAATCAATAGTTAGGCCCAGAGGTCACACATGATCCCAACATGTGGACTCAAACACATACCATAAGTCTCCCCACATAAGAGAAATAATAATATCATCAACACATAACATGAGAAAATCAACCATTGATTTCAACATTCAAAACATTGTCTCAAACCACTACAAAGGCAACATAGCCTAGTACATCAATTTAACACAAATTAAGTATCACATCTGGTACTTAATAAAAGTCAACGGTTCCAAAAACCAACAAGAAAATATCAGAGTATTCCCCTCCGGGGGAATCCCAAAACACTGCTTCAGCTTATCCACCCTAAGCTTGATAAAGAGGGTCCTCCTCCTCGGGTTCATCGCCTGAAAGGTGAGTGGTGTGAGCTAACTAGCCTAGTGAAGGAAATATAACAATACAGTTTAAGTAAAATAACAGGTTAGCAACAGTTCAATAATATCACATGCTTGATAACAATAAGCATAATCTCATGTAAAGCATCAACATCATCAATTACTGCTATCATCCACCGTAACGTATGCCGACTACGTTGAGACCAGTATTAAGTCCCGACACGGTCAAAATACATCCTTACAAGTACATCTCCGGCTCTGACTTAGCCGATACTGACACCCTCAAGTCAGCAACTGACGACAACATGGTCCGCCCATGGTCCAGTAGACATAAACCATCTCTCATATGGCCGATATTGATTCAATAGCCCAGGTACGTGGAAGCAGTCTTACATACTCATATGATCAACATCGTAATATCACAATCATCATCAGCACTCTTACCATAGTGCATCATGTCTAGGCACATGAGTGGGTTCATCAAAACTGAAACCACTCATTGCTCAATACTCATCTCATCATAAAACCTGTTTACAAAATTTGCAGAGTTAAGTTCCCTCACTGTGATGTGTGGTTTACGCGGTCTCTGTTCAAACAACACACAAGTGCACAATCAATATACATAACAAATACGTACACATACGTAGTATTTGGAAATCATACGTTTTCCCACAAAATATCCAGGGTTCATGGAATTGAGTGTCCTACTTGGCTTCTATCCTTTTTAAATTAATATAATAATAGAAAGGGGCTCAGTCCAAAACTCATATTGTCTTCTGGGCATTGACCAGATTGACTTATTGAGTTAGGTCTAGATCCTCGGGTCACTTTTCAGTTGTCTTCTGGATAGGACCAGATCTGACATTTTGAGTTAGACCTCGAGGTCACCTAGTGCCCGACTATAGTGTCGGCCTGAAAGTGAATCACTCAGTGCCCGACCCATAGGGTCGGCCTGGAAACGGATACAATAGTATTTACGCTATAAATAATAAGAGAAAAGGGGTTAGTACATTTTTTAATTAACAAGGGGGTATAAATCATCACATCATTAATCACATCAAATAATAATCAAGATTAGACAAAAACAACAATCAAATAATATTTTATCACTTAGAAACTGGGTCCCTCGGAACCGGGTACAGTGGCTTCGGATCATCCGAACCACACCTAATCTAGGTCACTGAGCTCGGAACATAGTCTGACTTCGGATCATCCGAAGATCGGATCTCGGACCTTCCGAAGTCCATCCGAACCGATAAAAATAGAGAAAACAGTCTAGGTGGGTCTGTATTCTCGGAATGTCCGAAGTCTGGGTTCGGAACGTCCGAGTGGGTTCGGTCCTTCCGAGCTTGGCTCTGTACGTCCGAAAAGGGTTTAGGTTGCCTTGGGCTTAACTAGGGTTCGGGTGAAGCTCGGAACGTCCGAGGGTGAAGTTGTTGGACCGTCCGAAGATCGGCTCTCGAACCTTCTGAGAGTCGTCTTCCCCACTGTCTGCAACAGCAGCCAGTGACGGCAGTCGGGCAGTGAAATACGATCCCGGAAATGGAGGGTCTCCCGGACTCGATTTTCACATCCGTCTGGTCTAATGGACTCCTCTTTCCATAGGGAATGGTTTGGAGCCTTAAAGCTCACTGGGCCAACGGATTTTAACAGTAAATCCTCACGGGTACATGAAACCCATGGTTTTCCTTAGATTTTGAAATAGTTTTTCTCACTGAAAACAGAGCCAAATTTAGAATTTCTTGATTCAAAACCGATTGAAATTGAAAGGGGAATGCAATGGATAGCTTTGCTTCGATTCCTGGTTTGAAAATCCGAATTTTGAAAAGCTCATTTAAAGGTTACGGTTACTAGAAAACAAAAACTAAGGCAGGGGGGTCTCAGCTGAAATCACAGAGAGGGAAAGCAGAGACAGAGAGGGAAAGCAGAAGATTTGCTAGGAGTTGAAAACCGAAGGCTAAGGCCGGTTTTTATAGAGAAATGGCAGGAAAATCGGGCCGAGCAGCCACTGCATGCAGCCGCATGCAGCGTCTGCTGACGCTTGCAACAGTAAACCGTCGGGTTTTCTGCTTGGTTGCAGATCAGTCCCCCAACAGTTTCCAAATTGCAGATAAATCCCCGGTTTTAATAAAAACCGATTTTAAAACTAAAAGTAATAATTTAAGAACTCAAAATATTAATCCAACCGTACAGATAGGTGGGGTTTTGAAAATCTTGGTCACCATAAAAATTTTAGATTTTAAATCTTAATAAAAATCATTTATTTAAATAAGAACCATAATTTTTTCACTATTTACTTAAATAAACAAATGCTGAAATAATAAATTTAGAAACCTTATTTTGAAGTGAAATGAAATAACTAAACCCTTCTTAAAATGGTCTAACACCAAATACCATTTTCAAAATTTATCTCTTTTCTGAAATTATTTAAAATAATTAAAACTCCCTTTCGAAGTTTCGATGGGCCGGTTTTAAATACCATTTTGTGAACGTCAATTCATTTTAAAATCAGAAATGCAAATCCTTTATTAAGGAAAATGTTATCAATCTATAATAATTACTCATCAACAAAATTTATAAAACAAACACAGCAAGTGGTAAATTACCAAAATGCCCCTCCAGCTGAACGAGCTGGATCACTGAGCTCACGAGTTCGGATTGGGCCTCAACTGGGCTTCCCTCGAAGCGCTAACCGTAATCCTCGAGATTAACCTGTTAAACAGGATTATCAAGCTAAAACACGCCTAATCTGGGGCAGGGTATTACATTTTAATTGAAAGACTTAAAGTAATTAATCATCTAAATAATAAATTATCATTAATTATTATTTATAGTTCTTACCGCGTTTTAGCTTGCTTCGTTTATTTTACAAACTAATAGAAAAAACAATGTACAGTCCTTGCGGTAAAGAAATTGAGCATTTGCCAACCTTCCACGTGTTGAAGTATGGCACCAAGTGACCCAAGTGGCCTACCAATTTCTTAATAATTAAGTTGTGTACTTGTTTTTATGATTGGAAGTGAGAGAAGGAGAAGAAGGCAGCAGTTTGTGCCTTGTGGTAGTTTCTCTTTGCAGGGAAAACCAGAAATGGGGAAGGAGCTGTCTGTTCAGATTCCTAGAGTGAAATTAGGATCTCAAGGATTAGAGGTAATACCATCTTTAATTTTCTTTTAATACCATTTTTATTGATATTACACCCATTGTTTTTTTTTTTTAATTATTAAGATGCATAGCTTAATAAGTTGGGCCTTTGATTAGTTGTTAGCAAATCAGTTCATGTTCAATGATCAGTTAACTGAGATAATACTAGCCACTCATTTTTTTTTTAAGGATATAGATTTTGCATCAATTGAGCAGTGACTAGGATCCAACTAGGGCTGCAACTCGGGTCAGATGGGTTGGGTTTTGATATATATGGAACACGACCCGACTGACCCGAATTCTCAACCCAAACTCTAGAATCCGACTCGACCCGAATTTTAACCCGATTTGCATTCTAAACCTATTTTAGCCAGGTTGAGTCGGGTCAGGTTGGGTTAACTTGTAAAATCCTCAACCCGGTCCAACCCAAATTTCATGAGGGTTTTTATCTTCTTGACCCGACCTGCTAGCCCGAAAATCTCAACCCGACCCACATGAATTCTCGGGTCGGGTCATGCGGGTCGGGCCAAAACTCGACCCGAGTTGCAGCCCTAGATCCAACCAATATGTTAAAAATCAGATGATATGATGCACTAGTTTCTCTATAGAAGGGCTGTGTTATGGCTTTAGATGCCAAAATAGTTGCATCATAAGAATTTTTTGATATCATTAGTCATTTCTATCTAAATTATAGGCCTGTTTTGTTTATTGATTGCTCAAGAAAATACTTCAGTTCATTTTATTTTTTTCCAAGATGGGCCTGTCTGCCTATATGCATTGGTTTCAAGCTGAGCTGCATTAGGTCTTTGATGCATGGATTTCATATGCATATCCAAAGTTGCTTTATAGACAAGTGGTGCAAGGAGGAGACTGTGGACTATATCACAATATTTTTTTTGATAACATGGGTATCCCAACCTCACATGGTAGGTGAGACTAATTCCACGTATACACGAAACCAACCGCATGCCTCGTGTATCAGGTGAGATGGAAGGAGTTTTTCTCTAGATCTCTAGTCTAATGCTAAAAGCTTAAACCAACTAATCTACCCGTGCATGTTTGTTGAGCTGATTCTTACTTTCGGACTATTGATTCTTTTCCCCAGTTGCACCTTAATAGTTACTTATTTGTTCTGCTTTTTACTTTTGGACTATTGATTCTTTTCCCCAGTTGCACCTTAATAGTTACTTATTTGTTCTGCTTTTATGTAATGAAACTATCCTCTCTTTTTTTTTTTTTTTTGAATTTATTCACATGTCATTTTCCTCAATTCTTAGAGTTGAAATGTTACAAATGGCAAGTATTGGGAGGGTAGATCAGTGAAAATATGGAGGGAGGGATAAAAGAAACACATGAGAGTGGAATGATAGACTATGATTTATGATAGGGCCAACTTGAGAAGAAGAATTCGAAAAGCCTACCCTAGATAGATGAGATTTTGGCTTTGATGATGATGATGATGATTCACATGTCATTTCATTAATCTCTAACATTCGTATATCCTTCATCATTCAGGTATCCAAGTTGGGTTTTGGATGTGTGGGACTTACTGGAACATATAATGCTCCTTTGTCTGAGGCAGATGGAATTTCAATCATAAAAGATTCCTTTGGGAAAGGGATCACTTTCTTTGATACAGCAGATTCTTATGGAGCCAATGCTAATGAAATACTTGTGGGAAAGGTATATGCTTCACTTCATCATGTACATACTCTTTTTCTCATTGTGCCTGTGTAGTTTAGGAACTCACCATTGATGTAAAAACTGAAGGTGGGGGTCACTTCTTTTTGGTTAAGTTCTCCATATGTTTGAGAAAATGGATATTTCTTCATGAAGTAGAGGTAAAATCCAATGAAAGCTGATACATAAAAGGAAAAGAAAACCAAAAAGAATGATACCCATGTTTTAAAAGTTCTTATCCAAAGCAAGCATCATCCTCATAGCATTTTCTCCTTTGATTTCATAAATCATTAGCGAGCTGTGTATGGGCTAGAACATGGACCTTTTGGTCTATGTTCTTAGCTTTTCTGTAGCACAGAAAATGAAGAGTAGGCCAAATGAGTATTGTGGATAACATGTTCATGTTATTATTATTATTATTTTTAGTTACAAACTTATAATGCATCTAAGGGTATATTTGGAATGGCGCACACGGAAATTAGACTGTAATTTGACGATGTTGGAGGTATGTTGCTAGCTTTGAGCATTTGGGAAAGAATAGATGCTTGAGGCAGTTGTACTGAAATATCATTTGGTGGAATAGTAATTCTTCCCCAAATAAATGCTGTAGATTGACACCAAGAATGGCTCATGATAGAAAACTGAAGCATTACACCAACTATGGTTTAATTTTCCAAACCACTCTAAATGGCATTGGGATAGTTGCATATAGTCCTCTTGGTCATGGATTTTTTGGTGGAAAGGCAGTTGTGGAAAGTATTCCAGCAAATTCTTTCTGGATATGGACCTTGGTTTTATCATGTCCTGTTTATTTGATCTTGTTCTTTGAGTTACATTGCTTATAACAAATACTTAACTGTCTCACAAATTCCACGAGTGCAGGCTGTTGATTATGGTTTCAAATGTCTTGCCATGCCATGGACAAATCTTGGTTTTCAAGGGATAGGAGTATTAAAAAAAACGAATATACTGTTATCCCTTGAATCAGCGCATTGCTGATCCAAGGCCATGATATGTTGGATTCGATATTTATTGGCCCTAAGCTTGCAATGAATCTCATATTTGCAATGAATGAATCTTAGATATTTATGCTTAGGAAGATCCATATAGAAAACTATACATTGTCTCTTACAAAAATTGTAACATTAGATGTCTCACAGTTGATTGACTTCCATTGATGTTGATTGTTAATAATGATGGTTTACCCTAATTCACAGCCCTTTTTTTTAATCTAATGCCGGTCTTTTGTAAAGGAAAGCTGGGTTTCCCTTTTTTTGGGAGGAAGGTTATCTACTTTGGGAATAGGAATCATAAGAATATTGTGATTTTTTTTAAAGGAGAAATCAACTTTGACAAGGCCTGTGGGGAGGAGACATTAGAGGTTGTATTTAAACCTTCTCAAGGGTGTAAAATATTTATCATATTTACTAAATGAGGTAAGATTTTGTTGAAAAGTAAACAAACCATGAAGCAGAAAAACACAAGAAATTACATAAAAGTGCACGAGATTAGCATGGTTAGCTAATGAGTGATTTCACTATCTTTGAGAATAGTGTTACAATGCTTTCTTTTTCTTCCCTCTCTCAATATTTATGAATACCCATAACCCCATAAATCACTCAAAAATGAAAAAAATAGACAGTACTAGGTAAAAAAAAAATCAAAAATACCCTTACCAAGAAAAAACTTTTTGAGTCAGGGCTCTGCCCCCCAACCTCTTCAAGGGGCACACTACCCCCTTAAATCCCCCAACTCAGGGGCCAAATCCCCAAGAACACCTGATTGGGGCCCAATGTCCAATATGGCCTGGATCACCACAAAATATGAGACATTATCGCAACATATTTTCAATTTTTCTCATAAACTTGAAAGTTGGCATTTATCAGTTGTAGCTAAAAAGATAATTGGAAGGGTCTGATCTCCATACACCCACAAAATATAGCTGAGCAGCATTGTTGTTTTCAATTTAAATAGCTACAGGGTCCTAGTGAGAGGTATTTTGATGTGTGGAGGGGGCGGCAGTGGGGGTTGAAAATATATAGTCATTCTATAGTTAGTACTTCACTAGATTTCCGACCTCTCTGTATCTTCTATAAGGTCCATTATAACTTCCTATTTCCCCTGTCTTGTGCACAATCTGTTGTTTCTTTGGGGCTCAATAACAAATGTCAACTAAAATTTTTCAGTGTGGCCAATATTTTTGGAAATATTGAACAATATTTAGAAATATTCTGAATTTTTTAAATATCAACCCAAATTTGTAACTAAGGTACTTCGGGTCAAGTTTTATAGGAACCTACTATTTCACTGGTATACCTTTATTACATTGGTAGATTTATTAACTAAACTTACAGCAATTTTGTTTGTTTCCATTTTAGAGTACACATCCAAGGTTCATGGGAGAGAACTCGGAGAAGAACAAGAAACTCTACAATCTTTTTGAAAAGTTAGCCACAAAGCAGGGGTGCACCCCAGCCCAATTAGCTCTGGCATGGCTTCTCCATCAAGGTGATGATGTAGTTCCTATCCTAGGTAAGCATCTAACTCTATTTCATTAAAATTCTACACCCATTCTTTAATCCATGCTTTTTTTTCACATGTACCGAGCGGCACAAAGTTGGATGAACTTAACCAACCTGAAATAGTGGGCCCTGGGTGAAGTATGTTTTGATGGTTAGATGCTAGAACAGGGTGATTGATGATCTTATCAAATATCTACGGGGACAACCAAGATCAAGAATCTAGATGATAACATTGCCTCCTTGAATGTGAACCTCACACAATCAGATTTGCTAGAAATTACGGACACAGTGCCTATCCATGAGGTAGCAGGTTGTTGCAATAATGAAATAACATGTTCAGTCTCATGGAAATTTGCAAATACACCAAGGAGAGATGGAGGCATTGCAAAGGAAGAACCTACAAATACAGTCTAATATAATCCAACTGATGCAGAGAATGAATGCCACATTTCAAGACTAAGATATGTTACAAAATAGGAGAAAATATAGGTCAAGTCTTTTTTCTTATATGGAGCATTCATGTAATGATGTAGCCATTAGTCTTCAGCCCATAAGATTTCTAGTCATTTGGTATAAAGCTATGTTATGTATGAGATTTAGTCATCTAAATACTTGTATAGCAACTGCTTATTTCACAGCATTTAATATGATTGTTACACCATAAAATTCTATGGGATTGAACCCAAGGGAGGTATTAAGTTGGATTCACCGCTCAACACTCTTTTGCGCCACTCTCCAAAGTTGCACAGCTCTAATAATTAGTTGGGTTAAAATGTTTCCTGTCTAAATATTTTTACTGTCTATAAAAGGTCCCAATAAACATAAAAACAAGACAGACATCACCACATATATTTCTGCCCTTATCAAACCCACTTTCTCTCTCAATCATCTTAGCATTCACTAAAAGCAAAAAGAGAAATAGTTGTAGTAAGGCCAATCTATGGCAATCTTCTCCATGCTTTTCAGCTGCTTAATGTCTTCTTCTTCTTCTTCTTGCATCGTCTCGTCGTCCAAAGATGCTACAGGTATCCAACTTAAGAAATCAAAATCCAAATCCAAATCCAAATCCAAATTCGAGCCTCCAATTCCAGTTGCTTACTTTCCAATGAATTCCCATTTGTCTCTATTGTGTTTTCCAATTGAAAAACATATTTTCCATTCCATAATTCTTCATCCCTTTTATAAATGGTACAAGAGAATTACCAACCACATTGTCCACCATATTCTTCACTAAAAGAATTGCATTCTTACCTCCACAATTGAATGCCAGCGATCTTCCAACGGGCATTTTGTGTAAATCAAAATTTGCTCATTTTTTTCCTTCCGGTTCGCTGTAAGTGATTTGAAGGATTTGACGAGCTGATTCGAAGGGCAAAATAGATAATATAGTAAAATCCATGACGAGTTACACAAATACCCTAGTTTGTGTCAGGTTTTAACCTGACCTATATGGACTTGAGAAATGAGATTCAATTATGTATTTGTATATTTCAGATTTAATAAATTTTGATATGAGTTGAATTGAGTTTATTAACAAGAGAGTATCACAATAGGGTGTTGACATCAGATCGAATTATGTTTTTATCAAATTAGTTATTTATAATATTAAGTTTTTAGTCTAATCCAATGTAACTCTTTCATTACTGATCTAATTCAATTTGATTGAAATTTCAATTAATTCACTTCAACTTGACTTGAATTTCTATGAAAAATAAAATAAAAAATAAAAAATAAGATGAAAATTATTATTAAATAAAAATAAAAGATAAAAGGGCTTTAATTTGATGTGAGGTTATTTAGTTATGAAAGGAGGCAATGAGATACATGGGCTATATCCAATTTTTTTTTAAAAATAGTGCTTATATGGGATTCTTTTAATTATAGTTCTATTGAATTCAAATCTAGGGCCCTTCTATCCAATCCAACTTTGATTTAATATGGGCGGGTTCGGATCCAGTCATTATAAAACATTTTCAAGAAATAGATGACTCAAATCTAATTTTTTGGGGTCATTACTAGTTGAGTTCACAGGTCGGTTTAAAAATTGTCACCCCTAATTAACAAGTAAAATGGAAGATAGTTTTTCTCCACTTTACAAACTTTTACATAATTTTTTTTATTTTTAAATTCTAATATAAAAATTGTGGGCAGATCTTTAAATTCACTAAATTTAAGCTTCAATTCTTTTTTCTATTTTTAAGCATTTTACACAAATTTTATTTATTTTTAGATAGTAATAAAAGTAAAGGTGTGTTTGGCAAATGTCATATTCTAAAATTGAAAGATTTTCAACCTATCAGATTAGAAAAAGAAAATACTTCAGAATAAAATATTGTGGCTTGGCAACTATCACAAAAATCTAACAAATTAGAATATTGTTATTTGGCAACAGTCAAATTCTATTAACAAGTTAAAAATATCGTTATTTGTCAATTATAAGAAAATCACATTTAAAGACCATATCAAACTATTTAATTAAAGAACAAATCATCATGTTAGCAATTTCATAAATATTATTAATTGTTGAGAAACCATAAAGATTCTAATCAATTGAGCCACTCTTATTTAGTGGTTTTTGTTAGACTAGTTAGACCAAGTTGAATAACATGAATAGAATTGCGAGCTAAGAGAGTCAATGAGTTTTACTAAAAAATTTCAAGTCGAGTACAGCAACTCTCTAGAGTTATTTGATTCAATAGAATTTTGAGTCGGTTTGAAACGTTAATTGTTATATATTGATATCGACAAATATTTGATTGGTATAATACACAATACATATGACATGAATCAAACAATGCATAAAATGCACATAAATATATATATATATATATATATATTCTAAAAATCTAACCATTATTAAGAACTCATAAAAATTTACTCAAATTATGAATCTTTTCATCCCATATTTCACTAATATTTCCTCACTCAGTACCTCTTTCTCACTAGATTTCCTCTCTCATCCTATGCTAATTTGAATTAAATTTAAATATTATTATTATTTAATGACCTTCTTGTTTAGTCTATATATATATATATATATATATATATATATATATATATATATATATATATACATATATATATATATATATATATATATATATATATATATATATACATATATATATATATATATATATTATATTTTGATGTAATTATATATTAAAAATAATATTACTATAATATTCAATTGTATTTTTACTTTTTTGACTTGACGAGAATTCAAGTGAATACTTTATTTTGCTAAAAATGGAGTTGGGTAAGATTTTTGAATTATTATAAACAAGAAAAGGTAGTGTACAACATCAAACTCACATGATTAAATCATGAAATTCTCATGACTCAAATTAGGTTGTAAGATGTTTATGAATTATATAGAATCTAGCGGACTTATGAAATTAAAAGAAACTTTTTATATGAGAATTTAAAAAAAAAATTCTGATAAAGCATTTATTGCTGTTCAAATAAAAAGGTAAAATAGATGGTTGAAATAAAATTTATTAACAATTGCCTATTTTATTTCATTAAATCAAATGAATAAAAATGTTGAAATACAATTTTTGTATAATTAAAATATTCATTTTCTATAATTTATTGATGCAGTCTGAAAGTATCGGTCGAATTAAGAGCAGATGGGTCATTTTATATCTTGATTTAAAATTTTAAAAAAATCAGTAGTTAATACTCAATAAAATTTAAAGGCATATTTTGTTTGAAAGTCTCACTTATTAAAAAAAATTAGAAAAATTACAAAACTAGAGAAAATATGAGTCATGAATTTATATCCATAAAAAATGGATACTTTCATAGAGTAACAGGGCATCAAAGTTATGAAGTCAAAATTCTAAAAAATGGTTAAAAATGTGAAAAAATGTCCATAAAATCTCTATCATTAATTTGAAATGACTATTTTGAAGAAAATAGTGTCATTTAATTGAATAAAAAATAAATGAATATATATTGTGTCATTTAATTGAACAAAGAATAGAAAATGAAATGAATTTATTAGTGTCATTTAATTTGAAATTTTGAACTGAAAAATTAGAAGTTAAGATGATTGGAATGAAGATTTTTTTTTTAAATTATATTATTTATATATTTACATGTAAACTTTTTAGTTAAATATTTTGATCTACATGTTGAAAATCAGGAAGAGGCTGACCCCACGTTGTACGACAGCTCATATAACCGAAACTTCCATAAACCCCGCGTTTACACACCCAGTTTTTCTGCCTCTACACACCTATTTTCGGGTGCGGGTGCCCCCACGTTTCTATTCGTTCGAACTAACGAATTACTGTATAAATTTATTTCATTTGAATGAATCGAGTGAATAGTAATGCACGTTACTGTTCACCCGTCCATTCGAATGAACGGATAGAATGAATCAGTGATTCATTAGAATGAATTGATTTTCTTTAAAATTTTAAAATTATTTCTTAAGCACTGTGTATTTTTAAAATTTATCAAATTAAATATCCAGACTAATTACGATAATCTGATAAAAATACTTTAAGACTTTAAGGTCTTTTGACACTCCTAAATATTTAAAACACAGTATTTTACAAATAAGGGTATTCTTAGGCTGTATCGAAAACACATTTAGGAGTGTCAAAAGACCTTGAAATCTTAAAGTATTTTTATTAGATTACCGTAATTATTCCGGATATTCAATTTGAGAAATTTTGAAAATACACAGTGCTTAAAAAATAAATTTAAAGTTTTAAAGGAGATTTTATTATTTAATATATTATTTTTTAAGCACCGTGTATTTTCAAAATTTTTCAAATTGAATATCCAGACTAATTACGATAACCTGATAAAGATACTTTAAGACTTTAAGGTCTTTTGACATTCTTAAATGTATTTTCGGCACAGTTTAGGGATACCCTTATTTGTAAAATACTGTGTTTTAAATATTTAGGAGTGCCAAAAGATCTTAAATTCTTAAAGTATTTTTATCAAATTATCTTAATTAGTCTAAATATTTAATTTAAAAAATTTTAAAAATACAAAATACTTAAAAATAACTTTAAAATTAAAAAAAAAAATCAATTCATTCTGCATTCGAATGAATTGACCGTTAACTCGAATGAAACACCGGGCTAAAATGGTAATTAGGGTGTGTAGTCCGGTAAACGCGGGGCCCTTCCATAAATGCCATTCTCGTCTCTGGGTTTGCTTACTTTGCGATTCTCTTTGGATTACGATTTTCTGCCTCTGATTGCTTCCTTTGCGATTCTCTTTCGATTACGATCTGCTGCCTACATCGATCACTCTCTCTGACATTGTTCTATTGCTCTCTGTGATTGTTCTATTTGCGATTGTTTTCTGCTAATTTCTTTCTTTAGGGTTTCTTTATTTCTGTGCTAACGTTTTTATTTTGCAGGTTTCTCTTTTTTTTTTTTTAATTTCTTTGCTAACAGTTTTGTTTGTAGGGTTTCTTTGCTAATATTATGGATGCAGGATGTTCCTCTTCTCTCGGTTCCAGCGAGAACAAATCTAGCCACAGATTCATCCCTGCCGGATCTTCAATCGATTTCGATAGGGCTCGTTACTGGTTGGAGGATTCCAAGAAAGAAAAGGAAAACAAAGCTGGCGTGGACTCTGAATGCGAACAA
The DNA here is from genome assembly GCA_013350335.1 of Chimonanthus salicifolius. NCBI lineage: Eukaryota > Viridiplantae > Streptophyta > Magnoliopsida > Laurales > Calycanthaceae > Chimonanthus > Chimonanthus salicifolius. The sequence continues at coordinate 50,012,352 of CM023537.1, read as the reverse complement.
CGTCTTCCCACCCATTTCGATACGGATATGGTTTCCAATTTCTCTGATGGGGAAGAGGTAAGCGATGGAAGCATCCTAATTGACGAATTTTACAACCCTGATTTTATTCCAATCGGCAGCTCAGATTCTGAAATGTCCGCGGATTCAGATTCTGAAATGTCCGATTTGGATTCAGTATCATATATGGATCTCAACGACTCTAACGGGTTTTTTATTGAAGAATTTTTCAACCCTGATTTGAATCCCATTGAAAGCTCAGATTCTAAAATGCCCAATTTGGATTCAGAATCATATATGGATCTCAATGACTCTGATGGGTTTTTTATTGACGAATTTTTCAACCCTGATGTGAATCCCATTGGAAGCTCAGATTCTCAAATGCCCAATTTGGATTCAGAATCATATATGGATCTCTATGACTCTGACATGTTTTTTATTGATGAATTTTTCTACCCTGATTTGATTCCCATTGGAAGGTCAGATTCTCAGTTTTTAGAAGAGAATGTTGAAGTGGGTACTAATCTTTTGGAGCAGGGGTTGGGGTTGGGGTTAGGGTTTGGGATTGAAGATGATTATTATTCTTATGATGTGATTATTGATGACAGTGAAGGAGATGATAATAGAGATGAGTTCTTTGAGCAGAATCAGGGCGATGAATTTATCGAATTTGTAGAATTTGCTCCATTTGATTTTGATTCAATCAGGGGTAGCCTTCCAGCTGCAAAATCAATTGTCCAGAATCTGCCAACGGTCATCCTCAGGAATGTCATTTGTGCTGTTTGTCAGAATGAGATTTCATTGGAGGAAGAAGCGAAGTGCCTCCCATGTACCCACCATTATCATGGAGAGTGCATTGTACCTTGGCTGGAGATTCGGAACACTTGCCCTGTATGTCGATTTGAATTGCCTACCGATGATCCTGATTACGAGCATTGGAGAAGGCAGAGGGGAACTTGAGTTGGTGGCCTTGACATGAGCATCTGAACTGTACAGATACCAGATTTTCAAATTGTAAAGAACCAATTTTGCAAAGAGAACTCAACCAGATTGGATTATGATAGTGTAGTCCTGAAACTGCAGTATATGTTCATTTCATTTTTTTTTTTTTTTTTTTTTCGATGTGGAATGCTGATATAAATGTAAACAAAGCCACTGGGAATGTACATTGATACATGGCTGTTATAAAGGTTCTTTGTAATGCATTTTTAATTCTGTTTTCATGAAGTTCTTTTTCAATAAATAAGGAGAATGATAAGTTTTTTTTTTGTCTCATCCATGTTCTTCTGTTCAGTGCTGAGTTTAAATTTTTCATAATGAATGGTTCTTGCTCATGAAATCAGTGTCTCTTGTATGTGATGTTTGATTGTGCTTCTCTCTCACTTGGGTTTTGTTTTTTTGTTCTTATCTCACTTCATATTAAGGTGGTGATGAATTTCTATGTATGAAATTCAGTTTCCTTTAGTTCATTTCATTTTGATTTTCAAGAATATGAATTATAAAAAGTCTATTACATTCTTTCAGCTGAACTGGGACTTCCATTTCTCATCTATCCTAGTGGAGGAACAAATTGTGTTTTTATGATTTGCTTGTCAATTGCCAGACTAGGCCCTCTCATTGACACCTGGCACCTTGAATTTAAGCACCCATGTTTCTCGCATATTTGAAATAAAACATGGGTGATCTATTTATTGAGATTCATAATTGATTGTTACTGTGAATTTAAGGGCACCTAGAAAAATGGCACTCAGATGGTCTTCTACTCTTTTATTTCTTCTTTAAGAATGAAACTTGTTACTCTGTCTCTTACCATAGGGGCTATTTATCATTTTCTTTGAAATTGTAGCTGAAAGAGGTTTCAGTGGCTTCTGTTTTCCAAAGGGGTAGGGATCGGAAATCAAATGAATTTCCAGCAAGTACTTCATTTAAACGAAATCCTTCCTGCTAGAAAACATGTAAACTGCAAATGAGTGAAAAAATGGGCCATTGGACCATCTTTTACTCTGCAATCTTTGAAACTTCAAAGAGATGCCCTTTCACTCATGAACCTCTACTTTCTCATTTTCAGTCTGCAGCGTATCATATATATGAACCACTCAAAGTTAATGAACCCCCTAAATTGTAGTTTGTTAGATATAAATTTAGTTATAGATCAAAGCAAGCATGACTTTGTTTTACATGGGACCCAATAACAGTATCCCTACTTTCCAAACAGTGAATGATACCTTGGTTTCTGTTCGTCTTCTCTTAATAAATAACTTGGTTTCCATGGTTATCTCCTTGGTTCACTCTTTTCCACTACCCAAGCAGTGGTATTCTTGGTGCCTCCTTCAACTAGGACTGGATCATGCAACTGTTTGGACAGAAGTAATCTGTATTATGGGTCATGCCTTTCACAATCAGAACTCCAGTTGCAATTCAAGTGTTTTACATGTCAAAGCCCCATAATCCAAGGATATAAAAACCAGCCCCATAATCAGATTCTGAAGTTGTCACGGTTTTTCAAGAAACCCATGTCTTGGCCAAGTCAACCGAGTCAGTCAAATTTAGTTACTTGGAACTTCTAATTCCATCAACTCACAATCATCTATTCCTTATAAGGGTTCAACTTTGGGTCTAACTAAAGTCATCATGAAAATGTCCAAAAAACTTTGGGTTCGGGTTGACCAAGCTCAGGTCAGATTCATTGGGCCCAAAATATTAGGCTCGAATTAATATTTGAGTCAGGCCCATGCCAAATATATGAAAGTCCAAATTTGGCCCGAAAGCTACATTTTATAAATTATGATTTCTTTTTTAAGTTATATATAATTTTTCTATTATAGAATTTATATTCTATAAAATTATATGAAAGAAATTCCGTTTTAAGCTCAAAGAAAGCTACGCCTGGATAAGCCTGCATACACATTTTGGGTTTGAAATCGGGGTTCAAGTATACATATGCAATGCAAGTTAGGCTCAACTTTGAGTAACTTGGGTTTACTTGGGTTTGGGCTCTTTAATTGCAATTTGACTGGATCCGTTTACTGGACCTAAGACAACTGCGCCCATTTTAATAAATGACTCGACTTGATCTAACTGTTTAATAGATGACCCAATCTAACCTAATTTGAACCCATTTATAAATGATTAGACCTTCATGATCGGATGACTATTACCACATTTATATGCAACGCACGAACAATAAAAGATCCATACCCATTTAAGGGTCAGTCTTTCTATGTGTCTTGCCAAAAAAAGTTTTTATAGTTAGGTAAATGGTTAAATCCAACTCAAAGGAGAAATAGTCCCAAACCAATTAACCTATTTAACAAGAACCAAACTTAAATAGACCTAAACCAAATAAGACTCGACCTGAACCTAGTCTAAATAGACCTAAACAAAATAAGACTCGACCTGAACCTAATCTGATTGAATGTTGCAAGGTCTAATTTTTTAAACAACAAGAATTATGTGTTTCCAAAATTGAGTTGTGTTGAGGTGCAGTTTTCTTTCAGTGTTGCATAACTTTGGAAACCAAAATGACCCAAGGATTTTTGGCACCACCTAAATATTAAATGTTATCTATTAAAATTATTATTATTTTAATTTAGATTTAACCATTTATAATTTTTATTCTGTACATCTTCACTATTGATATAAATATAATAGGTCATAATATTTATCCAATAATTCATTTTTAACTTTAAAAAATCAAGGGCTAACCTTATTTATTGGATCACAAACTTGACAATATGATAACTCTTGTGATAATCTATTTCTCTATATAATTTTTTGTAATCATCATATTAAACCCACCATCAAATACAACAAACAACACATCATAATACTCAAACTTTTCAACCTGTGCATCTATCAAATCAGAAGGGTTTTTCATCTCTTCGATCCATTATCTCAAAACTGTTGAAATGTGCTCCATTTTTCCATCTTCTCCACTATTTGTTACTATTTTTTTTATCTTCTTCTACTCCTCACCCATGCATTGAATTGGTCTTGAACTGTATCACAATTACAGTCACGCCACTATAAAATTGAATTTGATTTTTTATACTATTCTATTATTAATTATTTTGGCACAACAAAATCCATGACTATAATCCAGTAAGTTTCTCTTTCCTATGATATTTGTATTTAATTGCATTTTGGTCTGAAAATTTTATGTTAATTTCAGAAAATTTGAGGCTTCTTGAAAATGTAATTTTTTCATTAAATATCGGTCGTATACATATTCAAATTATTTATTTAAGTTTCGAATACTTTTAATATTAAAATTAACAATAAAATGAAGAGAAATGATTAAAAAAAAAAACTATCACTTGTTAACCTAACATCTATGCATGTTACATCCATCTCAAATTCCAATTGTAAATGTCATTGACAAATTCATCTTAAATTGTACTTCTTAAATTTAATTTGACCCTTGCATTTATGATCGACATGTAATTAAAGAAATATTTTACCATCAATAACATATGTCTCTTAAGAAATAAAAGTACAAACTAAAAATCAAAATACAAAATTCTAGAAAGTGAGATCCCAATTTTCATAAACTTCTATTAAAAATTATGAAAAAATATGTAAGAAATTTATAATTTAGTGATTAGTATTATGATTTTTTTAAATGTTTGTTTTATTTTAATCTATCTAATTTTTTAAACTCTTAATCTTAGAGGCAAAAATTTTAATGGATTTAAAGATAATATATTAAATCTAATAATAATGGTTGCTGCTAATACTTCAAAGTTGAAAACTTGAAATCACTTGAGTTTTACCAAATACATCAAAACCGTAAAAAATCATGTAAAATTGTGTAAAACCGTGAAAACCGTTAAAAACCGTAAAAATGGCAATATCGGTTTTTGTTTTTTTTTTTTTTTTAAAATAAATTTTAAATACCGATTTTTATACATATCAGCCGATATGGTGACCAATATTGCGAACCATTTATTGGTCATATAGGCCGATAAACTTTATGTACGGCCGATACATAGCGTATCGGCCGCTATGGCGAGGTCCAGAAAATCCGCTACATATCGGCCAATACGCTATGTATCGGCCGATATCTCGACCCCTGTTATAATCACTTAATGAAGTTTAATTTGGAGCATAAGTAATCGATGATAGTAATTTGCATCATTCCCATTCTCTTTATTCAACTTTGCTTCAAGTAAAATTTGTATCGTGAATTATTGGAATTGGAAGTAGAAAATATTCTCTAAAAATAATTTTTTTTCTAATGAAAACTTTTCTAACACAAACTAACTGAATATGAACAAACTTTTCTATGTATTTGAGGACGGGTAAAGTCGGATTCAACGCTTATTTAGGTTCTCATACTGAATTTCTCAAAACCAACTCTCAATGGCTTTCAAGAAAAGAAAGATAGATATTAATTTTAATAGCATAATTTTGACAAAAATCAAAACTTACGAAAGAACTTAGGTATTCAGTCGACGAAAGACGAATGTGGAATTGTTATTCTAAATGCAATGATTCAAGTAATTAATTGAGATCAAAGAACTTGCTTTGGGAAGAGAGAGTTCTAAGTCTAATTTTCATTCAATTCCAAAAGACCACTCCTCGTAAAATTACCTGGTGTATGGAGGTAGGGATCATTTTTAAATTTTTAAATAACTATATCATGTTGACTCATTTGAGTTAAATTTTACTTAAATTAACTATATCATCATCATTATTATTATTTGAAAATTTTCATCACCTTTTTAATTGAAAGACTTAAAGTAATTAATCAATTTTAAGTCTAAATAATAAATTATCATTAATTATTATTTATAGTTCTTACCTCGTTTTAGCTTGCTTCGTTTATTTTACAAACTAATAGTAAAAACAATGTACAGTCCTTGCACTAAAGAATTTGAGCATTTGCCAACCTTCCACGTGTTGAAGTATGGCTCCAAGTGACCCAAGTGTCCTACCAACTTCTTAATAATTAAGTTGTGTACTTGTTTCTGTGATTGGAAGTGAGAGAAGGAGAAAAAGGCAGCAGTTTGAGCCTTGGGGTAGTTTTTCTTTGCAGGGAAAATCAGAAATGGGGAAGGAGTTGTCTATTCAGATGCCTAGAGTGAAATTAGGATCTCAAGGATTAGAGGTAATGCCATCTTTAATTTTCTTTTAATACCATTTTTATTGATATTACACCCATTGATTTTTTTTTTTTTAATTATTAAGATGCACAGCTTAATAAGTTGGGCCTTTGATTAGTTGTTAGCAAATTAGTTCATGTTCAATGATCAGTTGACTGAGATAATATTAGCCACTAATTTTCTTTTTTTAAGGATATAGATTTTGCATCAGTTGAGCAGTGACTGGGATCCAACTAGGGCTGGAACTCGGGTCGGGTGGGTCAGGTTTAGGTTTTGATATATATGGAACCTGACCCGACTCGACGCGAATTCTCAACCCGAACTCTAGAACCCGACTCGATCCAAATTTTAACCCGACCTGCATTCTAAACCTGTTTGGGTCGGGTCGGGTTAACTTGTAAAATCTTCAACCCGGTCCAACTCACATTTCATAAGGGTTTTTATCTTCTTGACCCGACCCGCTAGCCCGAAAATCTCAACCCGACCCACATGAATTCTCGGGTCGGGTCATGCGGGTCTGGCCAAAACCCGACCCTAGTTGCAGCCCTAGATCCAACCAATATGTTAAAAGATGATATGATGCACTAGTTTCTCCGTAGAAGGGCTGTGTTATGGCTTTAGATGTCAAAACAGTTGCATCATAAGAATTTTTTGATATCATTAGTCATTTCTATCTAAATTATAGGCCTGTTTTGTCTATTGATTGCTCAAGAAAATACTTCTGTCCATTTTATTTTATTCCCAGATGTGCCTGCCTGTCTGCCTATATGCATTGGTTTCAAGCTGAGCTGCACTAGGTCTTTAATGCATGGATTTCATATGCATATCCAAAATTGAGTTATGGACAAGTGGTGCATAGTGGAGACTGTGGACTATATCACAATATTTTTTTTTGATAACATGGGTATCCCAACCTCACATGGTAGGTGAGACTAATTCCACGTATACACAAAACCACCCGCATGCCTCGTGTATCAGGTGAGACGGAAGGAGTTGATCTCTAGATCTCTAGTCTAATGCTAAAAGCTTAAACCAACTAAGCTACCCGTGCGTGTTTGTTGAGCTGATTCTTACTTTTGGACTATTGATTCTTTTCCCCAGTTGCACCTTAATAGTTACTTATTTGTTCCGCTTTTATGTAATGAAACTATCCTCTCTTCTTCTTTTTTCAAATTTATTCACATGTCATTTTCCTCAATACTTAAGAGTTGAAATGTTACAAATGGCAGGTATTGGGAGGGTAGATTAGTGAAAATATGGAGGGAGGGATAAAAGAAAGACATGAGAGTGGAATGATAGACTATGGTTTATGATAGGGCCAACTTGAGAAGAAGAATTCGAAAAGCATACCCTAGATAGATGAGATTTTGGCTTTGATGATGACAATGATGATTCACATGTCATTTCATTAATCTCTAACATTCGTATATCCTTCATCATTCAAGTATCCAAGTTGGGTTTTGGATGTGTGGGACTTACTGGAACATATAATGCTCCTTTGTCTGAGGCAGATGGAATTTCAATAATAAAAGATTCCTTTGGGAAAGGGATCACTTTCTTTGATACAGCAGATTAAGAGAGAGCCAATGCTAATGAAATACTTGTGGGAAAGGTATATGCTTCACTTCATCATGTACATACTCTTTTTCTCATTGTGCCTGTGTAGTTTAGGAACTCACCATTGATTTAAAAACTGAATGTGGGGGTCACTTCTTTTTGGTTAAGTTCTCCATATGTTTGATAAAATGGATATTTCTTCATGAAGTAGAGGTAAAATCCAATGAAAGCTGATACACAAAAGGAAAAGAAAACCAAAAAGAATGATACCCATGTTTTAAAAGTTCTTATCCAAAGCAAGCATCATCCTCATAGCATTTTCTCCTTTGATTTCATAAATCATCAGTGAGTTGTGTATGGGCTAGAACATGGACCTTTTGGTCTATGTTCTTAGTGTTTTCTGTAGCATAGAAAATGAAGAGTAGGCCAAATGAGTATTGTGGATAACATGTTCATGTTATTATTATTATTATTTTTTAGTTACAAACTTATAATGCATCTAAGGGTATATTTGGAATGGTGCGCACGGAAATTAGACTGTAATTTGACGATGTTGGAGGTATGCTGCTAGCTTTGAGAATTTGGAAAAGAATAGATGATTGAGGCAGTTGTACTGAAATATCATTTGGTGGAATAAGTAATTCTTCCCCAAATAAATGCTGCAGATTGACACCAAGAATGGCTCATGATAGAAAATTGAAGCATTACACCAACTATGGTTTAATTTTCCAAACCACCCTAAATGGCAAAATATTCAGTACAATGTAGGATTTAATTACATAGATTACAGTATACAAACAAGCTGAGCTGCAGTATAAGTTTTCATCATCTCTTAGAAGGAGTATTCCTCTGAATTGTGGCTTCTTTGGTCCTAACGGAAGTAAAATATAATCTTTCAGGCATTGAAGCAATTGCCCACAGAAAAGATCCAATTGGCGACAAAATTTGGAATTGTAAAGCTGGACAGGACCACTTTTCATGTTAATGGTGCACCTGAATATGTGTGTGCATGTTGTGAAGCTAGCCTGAAGCGTCTTGGTGTTCAATACATTGATCTCTACTATCAGCATCGGGTTGATAAGACGGTGCCTATTGAGGAAACTGTAGAGCTTCTTTTCTTTGTTCTTCCAGATATCACTCTCTCTCTCTCTCTCTCTCTCTCTCTCTCTCAGAAAAATTCATAGTCTTTGTTTACAAGGAAATCACTAGAATATATTCCAGACCATTTGTAGGGACTAATCTTATTTGGACAAAAGTCAGGGTCAACCACCATGTCTGCAACCTAGTTCATATCATATTTGTATGTCCTATTTGTAGGGAACATTCTGTCTACTTCATTTAATGAGTATAAAATATGGGAAGTGATAGGACGACCTGTATTTTATAACAAGGGACATTAGGTTTGTTCTTTTTCCCATTTGTTACCATCTAAGTGGTGAAAAGGTACACCATGCCTTTGTTATAAAAAAGCCAGTGTTCCTATCTTTTCCCTCAAATATATTATAATTGCTCCTTTTCCTCTGTCCTTGTTCATAACTGTGATGTTGATGGAAGAACTGTAACTGATCATTAGTGATTGGAATCAAAATGCAAGGCAGATAGGAGAACTTAAGAGGTTTGTGGAGGAAGGAAAAGTAAAGTATATTGGGTTATCTGAAGCAAGTCCTGATACAATTAGAAGGGCCCATGCAGTGCACCCGGTAACTGTTGTTCAAATGGAGTGGTCTCTTTGGACACGTGATATCGAGGAAAAGATAGTCCCACTTTGTAGGTATATTATTCAAAGACTCAAAATTTCTTTTAGCTATACCATCGAACAAACATAAAGCATCTTTAAACATAAGTCAAAAGATCATTCAAAATTATTAGGCAGCCAACTAGTTTTCTTGCAATTTGAAAGAGAGAATGCTTCCAACAGTGCTAAAATTTCTAAATGGCTTGTGCCACCTGAAACATATCTTAATGGTTCACGCTACTAAAACCAAAGCATCTACCTGTAGGGGTTGACTTTTGCACACCATGTGCCCCCTTGCACTTCCTACTTGTTTTGGGAGATTAATGAAATGAGATACTACACTATTCTTGGAAATAAGATTGTAAAGATTAGGAGTATAAGTGCATCCTAAATCTCCACTAGTGAGGACCCTATTATTTTATGATAGCAGTAGTATGTGCTACTGAAATTATGTAACATTATCATAATATTTGTAGAATTTGGCATTCAGTGTCAATTCAAAGACCATTCTTCATTTGAATTCAAGAAAGAGAGAGTTACATGTTATATCTTCGACTAAACTTACCCCTCTTGAAATAGTTGTCACTTGAACCATTAAGCAGGGTATCTTTGTCCACTATGAATTATGTATGCCTCCATGTTAATTAAGGGAGGTGGAATTATGAGTAGAGTTTATTCTAATTATTGCATCCTAACTCTTTCAAATTTTCCGTTTTGTTTTTCTCAAAGCGAAGGGTCATTAGTGACTTAAAATTGTGATTTAGGATATTCAAGTACTGGCAAGCATAGGTTACTGGTAATGATACTGAATTGGGTCATGCATGGATGCCTGTAAGATAAAATTTACCAATTTTCCGCTGTATGATGGAAGAACATGTCTGTATTATTTAATACATTCTAAATTAAAATTTAGATGGAAGGAAGTATATCATTACCCATATCATACATGATAAAAATACATGGCAGTATCCCAACTCTATGTTTCCATGTCAGTATATGCACCTGAGCATCACTAATCATAAAGACCTTAACACTGTTGACTTGATTCCTTTCTCCTCGCATAGTATTTTCCATTTTGTTTCATTTTCCTTTGTGGTGTTAAATATGTACTTGATGCATTTTGATATTTAAATGCACATGGTGACATTTGAAATGCAGGGAACTTGGTATTGGGATAGTTGCATATAGTCCTCTTGGTCATGGATTTTTTGGTGGAAAGGCAGTTGTGGAAAGTATTCCAGCAAATTCTTTTTGGGTATGGACCTTGGTTTTATCATATCCTGTTTATTTGATCTTGTTCTTTGAGTTACATTGCTTATAACAAATACTTAATTGTCTCACAAATTTCATGAGTGCAGGCTGTTGATTATGGTTTCAAATGTCTTGCAATGCCATGGACAAATCTTGGTTTTCAAGGGATAGGAGTATTAAAAAAAAACGAATATACTGCTATCCTTTGAATCAGCGCATTGCTGCTCCAGGCCATGATATGTTGTTTTCGATATTTATTGGCCCTAAGCTTGCAATGAACCTCACTATTTGCAATGAATGAATCTTAGATATTTATGCTTAGGAAGATCCATAAAGAAAACTATACATTGTCTCTTACAAAAATTGTAACATTAGATTCTTACAGTTGATTGACTTCCATTGATGTTGATTGTTAATAATGATGGTTTACCCTAATTCACAGCCTTTTTTTTTTAATCTAATGCTGGTCTTTTGTAAACGAAAGCTGGGTTTCCCTTTTTTTTTGGGAGGAAAGTTATCTACTTTGGGAATAGGAATCATAAGAATATTGTGATTTTTTTTTAAAGGAGAAATCAACTTTGACAAGGCCTGTGGGGAGGAGAAATTGGAGGCTGTATTTAAACCTTCTCAAGGGTGTAAATATTTATCATATTTACTAAATGAGGTAAGATTTTGTTGAAAAGCAAACAAACCATGAAATGCACGATATTAGCATGGTTAGCTAATGAGTGATTTCACTACCTTTGAGAATAGGGTTACAATGCTTTCTTTTTCTTGCCTCTCTCAATATATATGAATACCCATAACCCCAGAAATCACTCAAAAATGAAAGATATAGACAGTATTAGGTAAAAAAAATTCAAAAATACCCTTACGCAGAAAAAACTTTTTGAGTCAGGGCTCTGCCCCCCAACCTCTTCAAGGGGCACACTACCCCCTTAAATCCCCCAACTCAGGGGCCAAATCCCCAAGAACACCTGATTGGGGCCCAATGTCCAATATGGCCTGGATCACCACAAAATATGAGACATTATCGCAACATATTTTCAATTTTTCTCATAAACTTGAAAGTTGGCATTTATCAGTAGTAGCTAAAAAGATAATTGGAAGGGTCTGATCTCCATACACCCACAAAATATAGCTGAGCAGCATTGTTGTTTTCAATTTAAATAGCTACAGGGTCCTAGTGAGAGGTATTTTGATGTGTGGAGGGGGCGGGAGTGGGGGTTGAAAATATATAGTCATTCTATAGTTAGTACTTCACTAGATTTTCGACCTCTCTGTATCTTCTATAAGGTCCATTATAACTTCCTATTTCCCCTGTCTTGTGCACAATCTGTTGTTTCTTTGGGGCTCAATAACAAATGTCAACCAAAATTTTTCAGTGTGGTCAATATTTTTAGAAATATTGAACAATATTTAGAAATATTCTGAATTTTTTAAATATTAGCCCAAATTTGTAACTCAGGTACTTCGGGTCAAGTTTTATAGGAACCTATTATTTCACTTGTATACCTTTATTACATTGGTAGATTTATTAACTGACTTACAGCAATTTTGTTTGTTTCCATTTTAGAGTACACATCCAAGGTTCATGGGAGAGAACTTGGAGAAGAACAAGAAACTCTACAATCTTTTTGAAAAGTTAGCCACAAAGCAGGGGTGCACCCCAGCCCAATTAGCTCTGGCATGGTTTCTCCATCAAGGTGATGATGTAGTTCCTATGCCAGGTAAGCATCTAACTCTATTTCATTAAAATTCTACACCCATTCTTTAATCCGTTCTTTTTTTTTTTCACGTGTACTGAGCAGCACAAAGTTGGATGAACTTAACTGACCTAAAATAGTGGGCCTTGGGTGAAGTATGTTTTGATGGTTAGATGCTAGAACAGGGTGATTGATGATCTTGTCAAATATCTACAGGGACAACCAAGATCAAGAATCTAGATGATAACATTGCCTCCTTGAATGTGAACCTCACACAATCAGATTTGCTAGAAATTACAGACACAGTGCCTATCCATGAGGTAGCAGGTTGTTGCAATAATGAAATAATATGTTCAGTCTCATGGAAATTTACAAATACACCAAGGAGAGATGGAGGCATTGCAAAGGAAGAACCTACAAATACTGTCTAATATAATCCAACAGATGCAGAGAATGCATTTCGAGACTAAGATATGTTACAAAATAGGAGAGAATATAGGTGGGTTAACAGGTCTTTTTTCTTATATGGAGCATTCATGTAATGATGTAGCCATTAGTCTTCAGCCCATAAGATTTCTAGTCATTTGGTATAAAGCTATGTTATGTATGAGATTTAGTCATCTAAATACTTGTATAGTAACTGCTCATTTCACAACATTTACTATGCTTGTTACACCATAAAATTCTATGGGATTGAACTCAAGGGAGGTATTAAGTTTGATTCACGCTCAGCACTCTTTTGAGCCACTCTCCAAAGTTGCACAGCTCTAATAACTAGTCGGGTTAAAATGTTTCCTGTCTAAATACAGATGAGACCCCTGAACATCTTGGTCATAAAAAAAAATTATGAGATTGTACACTTTCTAGCATCACACCCATTATCATCTCTTAAATTGAATTTTCTTCAAACTTTTCTAAAATTTAGTTAATTATTTTATAATAAATTGATTTATAATAAATAATTTCTTCAAAAGATTGAGGTTCTTAGAAACTACTCTAAGCACAGCAATACTTTGACTTGGCCAAGTATATAGCTTCTATCTCCTTCCTCTTCTTCCCTTGATTGCCAAGTTATCTTTCATTTGTGGCTACTTTTATTGTCTATAAATGGTCCCAATAAACATAAAAACAAGACAGATGGCACCACATATATTTCCTCCCTTATCAAACCCACTTGCTCTCTCAATCATCTTAGCATTCACTTCAAGCAAAGAGAGAAATAGTAGCACTAAGGCCAATCTATGGCAATCTTCTCCAAGCTTTTCAGCTGCTTCATGTCTTCTTCTTCTTTGCGCATCGTCTCGTCGTCTGAAGATGCTGCAGGTATCCAACTTAAGAAATCAAAATCCAAACCCAAACCCAAATCCAAATCCAAATTCAAACCTCCAATTCCAGTTGCTTACTTTCCAATGAATTCCCGTTTGTCTTTATTGTATACTTCAACTCGCACCAACATCTTCTCTTTGAAATCTCCTTGCTCCGAAACTTTACACCATATCCTTTTAGATGCATATAAAGGAATTACTTTTTTTTCAAAAAGTAATTATTTTCAATTAAATAGAAATATTTAACTATTGTTGTTAAAAATAGTAATAAAAAACATCAATTTCCTTTCCATGCATTCAAGTGGAACCTATTTACTATAGTATGTGCGCTGCATGGCTGCTTTCTTATTTTCGGAGTGTGATGATGGGTAGCTCAATTGTTGTTGCTGGACCAGTTGCAATTTCGATGGATATAAAAAATTAGCTTCTCCTGTGTGATGAAGGAAATTAGAAATATGTTAGGATGTAATTTGTTTTAGTAATCTCTTCAAGGATGTAAATACAAATTCTTTCTTGTCAGAAAAATATTGAAGTATAAGACTAAATCATACTTGTTACTTTAAAATCATTTTTTCTATTGTGTTGTCCAATTGAAAAAACATGTTTTCCATTCCATAATTCTTCATCCCTTTTTATAAATGATAAAAGAGAATTACGAACCACAATGTCCACATATTCTCCACTAAAAGAATTGCATTCTTACCTCTGTAATCGAAGGCCAGCAATCCTCTCATGGGCATTTTATATAACTCAAAATTTGCCCATTTTTCCCTTCGAATCGGCTGCTGAACCTTTCGCTTTGAGTGATTTGAAGAATTCGGTGAGCCGATTCAAAGGTCAAAATAGGCAATACAGTAAAATCTATGTCGGGTTATACAAAATACCCATGAAAAGATCGCTACCCTAATTGAATTGTAACGATCTACTTATAATAACATTTTTATATCTCGTATCTTTAACAGTTTACTAAATAAATTTTATTTGTTTCTTCAAAAGCGACTAGCATACCTTCGATGATTCATATCTGTTTTCCACTCCAGTGTGGTTTTGATTTTCTTAGGGATAGACCAGATTAGATCCATCATATGTTTTCTTGCTTCACTCTCAGTCAATGTTGGGAGGGAATAAAGATTGATTTTGGCGTTGGCTGTGTATAGCACTATAGCCTGTCTGTCTATACTTGGAATTTCTTGCAACTGGTTTAGATGATTAAAGTCGAGTTTTATTTGAAATAATGCAAGAGATCTCTTTTAGGGTTTACTGGTGTATCGAATTTCATTGCTTGAGAAACTTCTTCTTCCCCTTTCTCTTACTTTTATGGTGTACTTATCCTGGTATATGAAATTTTGGCCACATTTTTTGTGTTTTAGGTTCAACATGAAAATATTGGTGTTTTTTGAATTTTTTTTGAGAAATGCTGAAATTATTGCATCAGAACAAAATTTCGGCCAAAGCCGGGGATAAATTTCAGTCCATTTTAGTTGAAGTTTTGGTGTATTCTGGAAACTCTGGAATAATCTTTTTGTAATTTTTAAGTAAAAATTACTGTCTGCCAAAATTGCAGATAAATTAATGAAGACTGAAATTTTAGCTGAAAATTCAATTCTAAAGAGGATTGGAAATTTTTTATTGGTTATTTTTTTAATTGTTGGATTTTTTTTTTAATTTACATGTGGAAAACCACGGGATACCAACGTAAAATCCCACGGGTGAGCCCAGTACCTCTAGGGCACACCAAGGTTAGGTCATAGTGCTCAAACTTGCAACCTCCCGCTTCCTAAGGTGGGAGGCAACCAGTTGAGCTATAAGACTTGCGGATGTATGGTAATCCACTCTGGAACCAAAGCTGCCTTTGGATTGGGGGTAATCCTTGATTACCCCTGTTTAGTAGCTAAGGGAGAGTGATAAAAAATCAAACTTTTTACCCCTCTCTCAACCTTCGAAAACCCTTTTTAAGAGAGGGGTTTTCATATTACCCTTCCAAAATCTACCCCCAATCCAAACTCAGCTCAAGACTTTTAAATCTAGACTGGGGCATTCGACTCAACTCGAGATACTCAAAATACCAACTGTAGTGACTCAAGCAGCCATGATGGATCCAAAAAATTAAAATAAAATGAAAAGTTCTATAAATATTTAAAATAAAAAGGTTAAAATATCTCTGTATAATCACATGTTAGAGAATTAGAATTTATGAAATGTTTTTATATAGTTATATAAAATATAATAATATTATATTAAAATATTTCATGCCCTGTTTCATATCTAGGATATTCTCACTTAATTTAATCTATCTAAGAAAATCTCGGGTCTTAAAAACTTAGAATTGATCTTTTTCAACCAATTTTAATTATTTTCTTATAGGGTCCATAGAATCTGACTTTTATCCAGCCTGATTTAAACTGTTGAGAAAGATTTAGATCAAGACCATATAATTAAGATTAAAACTGCAATTTTAATATTAATGGTTGTGATAGGTCTAGTCTATTGGGTTTGATGAGTATGAGAATGGAAAATAGGTTATGCCAATTAATCACCTTATAATAATGGATCTCTATTACATGTAAAGTTTTTGCTTTATCATAGTAAGCATTTGATCTTCAAATATTTTTCCATTACAAATGATGGGTCTTAAAACCTATATATATATATAACAAAAATCCAATTGAACTAACGAGTAGCTTTTAGTATTTGATTCCTCTAAAATCTAAAATCAATATATTTTTTTTCCAAATAAAAATGATAAATATTATACAGAGGAAAATTTTGATGTAAAGGATATAAACTATATAAATTATAGATATAAAACATCAAATAAAAGCACTATTGTTGACACAATCATGATATTCTTATCTAAAAACAAAAATATATAAGATAAAACGAGTTAAAAAAAAAACAATAAATAAGAGTGCATAAAAGAAAGCATATGGGCAGACATGACAAAAAAACATATAGATTTCAAGCAAAGAAGTATTCTTTAATTAAAGAAATCTATTTATGCCATCTAAGTTGATTTTAAAAAAAATATTGTTTGTCCTATTAAAAAAACTAACTGTATAAATTAAAATTAGACTTAGATTAGGGCTGAAATCGAGCAGGGTCGGTTCGAGTTTTTTAAAATCCAATCCGGTCCGAGTTATTGATATATGGAACCCGACCAGACCAAAACTTTTGACCCTGACGTCTTGACCCGACCCGATCCTAATTATAACCTGACTCAACCCAAAACCTGACTAGCATTTTGAACTTACTTTAGCCTACTTTTTACCGGGTCGGGTCGGGTTTGATCGGGTCGGGTTGGGTCAACTTAAAAATCTCTCAATCCAATCCGACCCAAATTCAATGCAGGTTTCTGACTTCTCAACCCGACCCAACTTGCTGAAACAACTTTCATAACTTGACCCGCATGCTTTTCGAGTCGAGTCATGTGGGCTCGGGCCAAAACCCAACCTGAGTTTCACCCTTAGACTTGATGAGTTACAAAGTGGATCAGATTTTAGTCATAAACTCTACTTGATCTTAATACTTGACATCACTAGGTGTCTTTGAATTTTTAAAGATGTTTGGTGATTTGAACTATTAAGAGTAGTGACAAAAAATTAAATTTGAGGCTGAAAGTTGGCCGACGTGCATCTCATCAAGTTTGCTTTCAATTTGTATTATTGGGTTTTTATAATGTGTTTACCGAATTATTTTTCCAAAAAAGAAGATAAATAGATTAAATGTGAATCATTATTTCTCTGCATATAAATACATGTATTAATTTTTTTAATGTATCCAAAGACGAAAAAAATGATATAATAGTAGAGATATATCAAAAGAATAACATCGTTATAATTAACAACCATATGGAATAAAACATTAGACCCAAACAAAACAGGCTGGTCTAGAAAATTATCATAGCTAGGTTGATGGTTGAAACCTTGGCTATAGATGCTTGTCCATACAAATTTATATTTGTACATATAAGGGGTAAAATATTTTATTTTAATTCATTAAATTAAGATGTAATAGTGACATCTCTATTTTTAATAATAAGGGACACTCGTGTATCTTTTCATTTATTTTCAGACAAGTTCAATGTCATTTGTTATCAAAATATCGGTGTCTCCATCAATTTCCAATCAAATTATGTGTTTTTTTAACTTTTCTAAAATTTGATCAATTTATTATTTTAAACTTTTGTGGCATCTAAAAAATGGTCAACTTAATTCAATCAAAATAATTTTATGTCCTTTTATTCAAATATAGCCCTTCTAAGAAAATCATATTCACAATTATTCAGCCCTAATAAGAATGTACACCTTATTAACCAACTTCTGAAGAAAATATCTATAGTGTACAACATATGTAAGAAGTCTGCATATTTATTTTGGACTGTATTGTATTTTTCCATTCAATACACAAATCAGTGTCTCTCGTATGTGGTGTATATTGTTCTTCTCTCTCAATTAGGTTTTGTTTTTTACTCTCACTTCCTATTAAGATGGTGATGATGAGTTTCTATGAATTAAATACAGTTTTCTTTTGTTCATTTCATTTTGATTTTCTATGAATTATAAAAAGTCTATTATTCCTCTAGGATTTCTCATGGCACTCTTGTCAGTATTTTACACCAAAAGAATCTCAATGTGAGTATTAAAGTCCGAACATGATTATTTGCCCAAAATCACACAATTAGGCCTAATTTTGAGTGACAGTATTACATTCTACCATCTTTAAAGAAATTGTTCCGAAATTTAAGCGACCTACGACTTAGGACATCGTATCAAAACTCACATGGTTCATCATCCAATGGCACAAGCTAACAATTGAGTCTATCCTCAAACAAACCCTATTGCCCATTTCACATGGTTCGAGAGTTGAACCATGCTCTGATACCAATTGTGACGACCCGCCCCGAGACGGACACGTGATTTTTTTTTTTTTTATAAACACAATAGAAATACGTATACTGGGCATATCTTAAGAGTTAATTAATATAATCTCAATATGATTTCACAGTGACATTTGAAAAAATTATCCCACCAATGAGTATAAAAGCACGAACATGATTATTTGCATAAAATCACACAATTAAACTTAATTTTGAGTCACAATATTACAATGTCAAAAGCCTATTTAACAAACTTGAGAAGCCAGTAAAAGAATTGAATGTCCTACACATATTGTGAAGGAGCTTTACCTTAAAATGTTTAAATTTGTTGAAGCTCAAACTATGCCTCCAAATGTTTGGCTGTGGTCATTAATCATCTATTTCAAATTTTGCAGCAAACCTTGGCATCTATGCAAATTTCAATTGCCATCTTTGCGTAAGAGTTGCTGAGGCATGTGCTCCACCAGGAATAAGATACTCTTGAAGCATAATGTATATGGGTTGACATCTTTGAGAAGTGACATCCCTGTGATGGTTGAGTCACTATTGAATATGGGCTTGGATGTGATGGTTAATTTAGAAAATTTGATTCAGGAATGATGTATTAGTTTCTGATATTTAGCTGAGGACGGTATGCTGTTGAGTCTTGCCATTAAATTTTATGACAAAATAAAATTATTATGAGAAGGATCATTGTAATATTTACCTTGAAGAATATTTGTTACTTTAGTAGGTGTCTCTTGAACAAGAAAACTTTTGACTTTATTGATAACATTCTCTAATAAAAAGTAATCTAATTTCCTTTGTGATTATGATGATCAAAGATTCTTTGTGAATAAAAGATGTATTACATAGTTTTAGAGAAATTAGAGTATTCATTTTCAATAGAGAGATTATATATTTATCATAATACAGATTCTATTTGATTAGATGTGATGGATATAAGACTTTATTAATGATATAAATCAAGGGAAATTTCTCAATCTGATCATGACAATTTTTTTTAAAAAATATGGTATGAAAAATCAATAGTTTTATAAGAATCAAAGAAAGTCTAAAGAGAGATGAGACACAACTTTTATAAAAAAAATATCTTTATCATTTCTTACATATTTTATTAGAAAATATGTGATTCATCTCAATATTTAAAAAGCTCCCTAAATAAGAAATTATGAAAAAACCACCTTAATATTTTTTAACAATTTTTTCATCATATAAAAAGTTTCTTAAAAAGATTCTTTTAAAATTTAAATATAAGTATATAAGAAAACTTGTGTGGGGTGAT
This sequence comes from Chimonanthus salicifolius, assembly GCA_013350335.1. Taxonomy (NCBI): domain Eukaryota; kingdom Viridiplantae; phylum Streptophyta; class Magnoliopsida; order Laurales; family Calycanthaceae; genus Chimonanthus; species Chimonanthus salicifolius. Next base: position 49,992,516 of record CM023537.1, on the reverse strand, counting down.
GTTAGTGGCCCATTATCCTATACTCCTAACACTATAAAAATAAATCTTTTTAATATTTTGATTTGTGAAATTGGCCATAAGTCAACACGAGAGGCGCAGCTACTAACTATTTGATATTGTTTAAAAAAATATATATTTTTATACCAGCTAAAAAAAAAAGAAAAAGGCTTTACATAGCCGAAATTTTCACTCGTACGTCTGATTAAAACATCAATGAGCCAGAGCCTTTCTCATGCAGTTGAAGAGGCTCGCCGGTGTTTCTTGTGTGAGTCTTTGTTTTGAATTTCCCCACCAAACCTCTGATCCAGTCCAAACGGTAGGTATCCTCTCGTGTCCGCAACCTACCACCACTCACCAATCACCATCATACAAAATCAGCAGTTGGGTTGGTAGCTAGGGATAGATTTTGCTTTTGAGGCGGGAACAACTAGATTGTCTGCGTTATCACTCAGTGAGAGAGAGGCAGAAATGGAAGAACCCAGAATTCAAATTCCAAGAGTAAAATTGGGTACTCAGGGATTTGAGGTAAACTCACTTTTCCTCACCCTTTTCATGCCCATCTCCACACTCTCTGTGAACCTGCAAAATGACATTTGGTTGGTCATCAGATCCCAAATTCATCCTTCTTTTTATTTATTTATTTATTTTTTCAAATGCTACTTGCTCTGTATTGGTTGAGGGATTAAATACTTGTGTTTGCCAAATGAGACTTAACTGTTGCATTATTTTGTTATTTTGGAGGAAGTGTTCTATTTTTCTTTTAATTGGGACGATTCTGTTTTCGTTTTAATGACAGTTTTGTGATTTATTTTCTATTTGATTAGTTCAATTCTCATTGAGTCTAAACAGCGTTGAATTTGATTAGCAAGAGTTTGATGAAGGAACTTTGTTATTTCTGTAGCGCGTTTTTAACTACATAGACTTCTATATCTCAAATTTATGGCTGTTAGTGAAGAGGAACATGGCTGAATAGAGGAAGAATTAAATATAATGAATGCCATTCATAGTTTTGTTCAGGCCCGGCCCTGCATATAGGCTCAGTAGGCTCGAGCTTAGGGCTTCCAAATATATAGGGCCTCTAAATATATATATATATATATATATATATATATAGTAAAGGGCCTCAGGACTGACCCAATATTCCACATTTCCGCCCAATACCCGTCCGTTTTCGCGTTCCGCGTTCCGCGCCCGCGGGCGGAACGCGCTTCGGCGTTTGCCCGCTGTAAATCCCAGTTTCCGAGTTCGCACGTGCGAACGCGGCGCTGTTCCGCGTTCGCACGTGCGGAACGCAGTTCCGCGTTCGCACGTGCGGAACGCAGTTTCGCGTTCGCACGTGCGGAACGCGGTTTCCACGTTCGCACGTGCGGAACGCTGTTCCGCGTTCCCAGTCAGCGTGAAACGTCCCTGCGTGATTTTCGAGTTTCTTCCGCCCGTTTTCACATTTTCTATCGCTTCATATTCTTTTTTAAAACGGTAAAAATATATCCCTTTTTTAAACCTAAAAATACTAGCAGTTTCTCCTCTCCTCTCTTTCTCTCTGTGGCTTTCCTCTGATCTCTATCTGACTCTCTCCGTGATTTCTCTCTCGCCTATGCTTGCTAAGTTGCAGATTTCAGATTTACAGGTATTTTTTTATCAATCCCATCATTTTGAATTTATCATAGATGTTTGAGATTTATTTTGGGTATTTAGTGTTTTATTTTAAAAAAGAAAATAAAAAGTAAAAAAATAATAAAATATGAAATAATATATTTAAACAATTTCTCATCATGTATTATTTCATAATTAACTCCTGTCATATCTACTTATTAGTCTAAAGATTAGGTAGATTCCCTAATTCAATTAAATAGTTTCATAAAATCTAAAAAAAATATATGTATTCTTGCATTTAAATTAGATTAATAGCCCTATAATTAATATTATATAAAATAGATGATTAGATTCTAATTAAATAAATTAATTATTAAGAATGAGAATTTGTAGAGCGTATTTGAACGTATTTGACCATCAAGTCGGCATCAACCACCTCTAATTTCTTTATAAAAGCTGAATAACCAACTATCCAAAGCCCTCATTGCCTACACATACTAAAGTGACTTAGGTCTTGTGTGACACCCAACCACCCAACTGAATGACTAATGTAGTGAATAAGTGATGTACATCAGTCGGTACCGACTTTTAATATTCATTGATTTGAAGTAAATCCAAAACCATCCCTAATTTTTAACATAAAACAAATTTTACTGCCCAAATTGCTGGCCCATTCAAAATGGTCTCCAGCATTCTCTGTTGCACTGGAAATAGAGTCCTCATTCTAACTTGTTATGACCATCTTTAGCAATTGTTTCTATGATTGTTCTTTGATTGTGTGGATTGTCATTTGATTTAATTAAACCGTTTAATGACATATTTTTTATCCCATAATTTACATTTAAATTTATATTTGCAGTGAGTTAGTGAAATTGATTCTACGACTCTGATTAATCTTTTGTGGGCGGGATGGGGCGGCGTGTGTGTGTGACCATTTCCAACTGGTTCTAGTTATTCGCAAAGCAAATCAGGTTTTATTGTTCTTTAATTTTAATTATTTATCTGTTAATTTTTTATTAGTTATCACTATCATTATGTCTACTAGAAAACATCCTTCTAGACATGAAAAAAGAAAAAGACAAAAACAAGTTCAAGAATTGATTCAATCTCAAGCAGGATCTCTTAATAGATATTTTAGCAAAAGTAAACAAAGTGAAAGTTCAATTGAAGATTTAGTTCATGATGAACATGATAACAAAGAAGAAACTATTAATGAACATAATGATATTAATTTGGTGAATGAAGAAGATATAGATAATAGTGATAATGAAAATAAGAATGAAGGTGGAGAAAATAAAATTTTAAATGAACATGTTTCTTTAGATATTTATGATCCCGGTAATTGAAAAAATATAAATATTGACCAAAATTTGAGAGACATATTGGTAAAAAGAGGACCCATAAGAGATAATGATATTAACTTTCCTAAAGATTCAAATAATAGACAATTTACTATCACACAATATATTCGACATTTGCCAAATGGAGAAAAACAGGATAGAATATGGCTAGTTTACTCAATTGCTTTGGATAAAATATTTTGTTTTTGTTGTAAGTTGTTTAAACAAATGGACTCAACTATCAATTAGCAAATGAAGGAATTAATGATTGGAAAAATATTAGTAATAGACTTAAAAGCCATGAAACTGGTAACGACCATATTACTAGTCTGAGAAAATGGATGGAATTGAAAATAAGATTACAAAAAAATGAAACAATTGATAAAATTAGGCAAGCAAAAATGAATAAAGATAGGGAACATTGGAGACAAGTACTAATAAGAATAATTGGTGTTGTGAAAACTCTTGCTAAAAATAATTTAGCATTTCGTGGAGACAATGAAAAGATTTATGAAGAAAGTAATGGAAATTTTTTATCTTTTATTGAAATGATCGCCGAATATGACCCTATAATGGAAGAACACATTCGACGTATTAAAGATAAAGAAATTCAATACCACTATCTTAGTCATAAAATTCAAAATGAATTAATACTTTTGTTAGCGGGTGAGATAAAGAATGAAATAATTAAAAGAATCAAAGAATCAAAATATTTTTCGATCATACTTGATTGTACTCCAGATATAAGTCATGAAGAACAAATGTCTATCATGGTACGTTGTGTGGATATTTCAACAAGTCCAATAAAAGTAGAAGAGTTTTTCTTAGGATTTTTAAAGGTGGACGATACATCGGGACAAGGACTTTTTAATGAACTTATAGATGTTCTAAAAACTCTTGAACTTAATATTGATGATATGAGAGGACAAGGATATGATAATGGTTCTAATATGAAAGGGAAAAATAAAGGAGTACAAAATAGAGTATTACAAATAAATCCTAGAGCATTCTATACGCCGTGTGGTTGTCATAGTCTTAACTTGACACTTTGTGATATGGTAAATTCTTGTTCTCAAGGTAAAACATTTTTTGGAATTATACAACGTATATATAATGTATTTTCATTTTCTACAAAGAGGTGGGCAGTTTTTAAAGCTTATGTTAAAGGTATCACAGTTAAGCCATTATCACAAACACGTTGGGAAAGTCACATTGAAAGTGTAAAAGCAATTAGATTTCAAGCTCCACAAATTAGAGATGCTTTAATTGACTTAGCGAACACTTGTGAAGATCCTAAGACAAAAAGTGATGCTGAAGACTTAGCATCATTAAAAATTGAAAATTTTGAATTCTTATTTGGTATGGTTATTTGGTATAATATATTATTTGCGGTTAATAATACTAGCAAAATTTTACAAGCAAAAGACATGAATATTAACGTTGTTTTAAATGCTTTAAAAAGACTCATTTCTTTTTTTGAAACTCAAAGAGAAAGTGGATTTGAATCTGCCATGATTGATGCTAAAGAGATTGCTAGAGAAATGGAAATTGAACCTATATTTCATGAAAAACGTATCATTCGTAGGAAAAAATATTTTGATGAAAAAGCTAGTGACGAGATAACACAATCACCTGAAGAATCTTTTAGAGTAAATTACTTCTTACATATAATTGATCAAGCTCTTATGTCACTTAAAAATAGATTTGAACAATTTCAAAGATATGAAGATACTTTTGGATTTTTGTTTGATTTGAAAAAGTTAAATTCTTTAGATGATGATAATTTGAAAAGTTCTTGTAATAAGCTTGAAGATTTTCTAAGACATGACATGATTTCTGATATTGATGGAAGTGACTTATTTTCAGAATTACAAAGTTTGAAAGATGGACTACCAAAAGAAGTAAAAGAAACAATTGACGTGTTAAATTATATAAAAAGAATGAATTGTTGTTTTCCAAATGTATGAATTGCTTATAGAATAATGTTGACTATACCAGTTACAGTTGCCTCTGCAGAAAGAAGTTTTTCAAAGTTAAAACTGATAAAATCTTATCTTCGGTCTACAATGTCACAAGAAAGATTGAATGGATTAGCTATCTTGTCCATTGAAAAAAATATGTTAAAAGAACTTGAATATAGTAATTTAATTAGTAATTTTGCATGTCAAAATCCAAGAAGAATAAATTTTAAATAATATTTTGTTATAAATTTGATTTTTATATTTTATTTGGATATTTTACACTTTATATATATATATATATATATTAGTGTATATAAAGGCAAAGGACCCTATTTTAAGAGTTTGCCTAGGGCCTCTGAAATGTCAGGGCCGGCCCTGGTTTTGTTATATAGGTGAACCAATCTGTAGTGTGTAGGGTTGCATCTCCCCCAACCCCCTTTTCCCGATTTGTAACTGGCACAAATATGAGATGGGTATGGTGATATTGAACCGTCGAATGAAGGGGGCAAAAAAAAAGACAAAAGGATCCTCAACCAACGGGCCCTTTCAAAAGTGTGCAGAAGTTATCAGGTTCCATAATGGGGAACACAAGTCATTCCATCGTTGGTACATATTTAGTTCTCAGCTTGAGCCTGGCACGCTTCTTTTACCACTGCCACTTCCCTTAGAATGCAAAATGGAGAGCTCTTAAATCTTTTACTCAGAATCCTGTCTCTTGTATTTGCAAACTGCTTCCTTGTTCATTATTAAATAGTGTCTTTGGTGAGCTGCCACTCCACATGAGCTCATGCTGAAATTGAGAAGGTCAATACAGTGGAGGGTAAAATTGAATAGAATGTTACCATTCATAAAAAAAAAGAAGTATAGAAAGATAGCACATGTTAATGTAGTAATTGTCATGTTTGCTATATGAAGTGATGAAGCCTGGAAGATAAGATAGATGAGATGATTGCTTTTCTATGAGATTTTTTTAACAGTATCAGGTTTATTTCTGCTGGTAAGATCTTTCATGTAAAGAAAGTGGGAAAATTGAAATTATGTGGGAATGTTAATATAGTACCTTATATATATATACACACACTAGCAACAAGCATAAATAATGAGCTGTGGAAGCTTACATGATTATTTTAAGGGGTTCCTTATCAGTTTCTTGATGGATCCCTTATAAATGATTTTGTTGCTTAGAGTTTATCCATCCTAATTATAAATGATGCCTGAAGACACTGAGTGGCCAACTGCTAAATATATGTTAGCATCAGTTTTCAGAATTCAACTATTTCATTTGATCTGTCAGAAATCATGTTCTCTGTTGCTCCACAATCTATATAGGTTCAGTTTCAAAGTACTACATTTCCATGCAATATCAAAAATCATATTTTCTATTACTCACAATCTATGTAGGTCAGTCATTAATGTCTTGATAACGAGATTGTTTAGCTATTGCGATGGTATACTACAATTTGCACTATCATCCAACTGTTTGTTAATGAAAGAGCAACCCACCTGCACAGAATTATAAACATAGCATGAATTATTCAACTATTACATGGATACTGCTAATATAAAGGAGCAAAATAATAAGTTGAATTGGCTTCTTATCATGCTCCTCTCACTAACTTCAATTGCAACCTAAATTCATGTTCGTTATATTGACGAGTTGGGCCTTTGATTAGTTGTTAGCAAATCAGTTCATGTTGAATGATCAGTTGACCGAGATAATATTAGCCACTAAATTTTTTTTAAAGATACAGATTTTGCATGAGTTGAGCTGACTGGGGTCCAACTAGGGTTGCAACTTGGGTCTCGTGGGTCGGGTTTTGATATATATGGAACCCAACTCGACTGACCCGAATTCTCAACCCGAACTGTAGAACCCGACTCGACCCAAATTTTAACCCGACCTGCATTCTAAACCTATTTTAGCCGGGTTGGGTCGGGTTGGATCGGGTTAACTTGTAAAATCCTCAACCCGGCCTGACCCAAATTTCATGAGGGTTTTTATCTTCTCGACCCGACCCGCTGGCCTGAAAATCTCAACTCGACCCGCATGAATTCTCAGGTTGGGTCATGCGGGTCGGGCCAAAACCCGACCCGAGTTGCAGCCCTAGATCCAACCAATATGTTAAAAATCAGATGATATGATGCACTGGTTTCTCCATAGAAGGGATGTGTTATGGCTTTAGATGCCAAAACAGTTGCATCATAAGAATTTTTTGATATCATTAGTCATTTCTATCTAAATTATAGGCCTGTTTTGTCTATTGCTGGCTCAAGAAAATACTTCAGTTCATTTTATTTTATTCCAAGATGGGTCTGTCTGCCTATATGCATTGGTTTCAAGCTGAGCTGCATTAGGTCTTTGATGCATGGATTTCATATGCATATCCAAAATTGAGGCATGGACAAGTGGTGCATGGTGGAGACTATGGACTATTATCACAATATTTTTTTTGATAACATGGGTATCCCAACCTCACATGGTAGGTGAGACTAATTCCACGTATACATGAAACCACCCGCATGCCTCGTGTATCAGGTGAGATGGAAGGAGTTGATCTCTAGATCTCTAGTTTAATGCTAAAAGCTTAAACCAACTAAGCTACCTGTGCATGTTTCTTGAGTTGATTCTTACTTTTGGTCTATTGATTCTTTTCCCCAGTTGCACCTTAATAGTTACTTATTTGTTCTGCTTTTATGTAATGAAACTATCCTCTTTTTTTTTTTTTCGAATTTATTCACATGTCATTTTCCTCAATAGTTAAGAGTTGAAATGTTACTAATGGCAGGTATTGGGAGGGTAGATCAGTGAAAATATGGAGGGAGGGATAAAAGAAAGACATGAGAGTGGAATGATAGACTATGGTTTATGATAGGGCCAACTTGAGAAGAAGAATTCGAAAAGCATACCCTAGATAGATGAGATTTTGGCTTTGATGATGATGATGATGATTCACATGTCATTTCATTAATCTCTAACATTCGTATATCCTTCATGATTCAGGTATCCAAGTTGGGTTTTGGATGTGTGGGACTTACTGGAGCATATAATTCTCCTTTGTCTGAGGCAGATGGAATTTCAATCATAAAAGATGCCTTTGGGAAAGGGATCACTTTCTTTGATACAGCAGATTCTTATGGAGCCAATGCTAATGAAATACTTGTGGGAAAGGTATATGCTTCACTTCATCATGTACATACTCTTTTTCTCATTGTGCCTGTGTAGTTTGGGAACTCACCATTGATGTAAAAACTGAAGGTGGGGTTCACTTTTTTTTGGTTAAGTTCTCCATATGTTTGAGAAAATGGATATTTCTTCATGAAGTAGAGGTAAAATCCAATGAAAGCTGATACACAAAAGGAAAAGAAAACCAAAAAGAATGATACCCATGTTTTAAAAGTTCTTATCCAAAGCAAGCATCATCCTCATAGCATTTTCTCCTTTGATTTCATAAATCATTAACGAGTTGTGTATGGGCTAGAACATGGACCTTTTGGTCTATGTTCTTAGTGTTTTCTGTAGCACAGAAAATGAAGAGTAGGCCAAATGAGTATTGTGGATAACATGTTCATGTTATTATTATTATTGTTATTTTTAGTTACAAACTTATAATGCACCTAAGGGTATGTTTGGAATGGCACGCATGGAAATTAGACTGTAATTTAACGATGTTGGAGGTATGCTGCTAGTTTTGAGCATTTGGGAAAGAATAGATGCTTGAGGCAGTTGTACTGAAATATCATTTGGTGGAATAGTAATTCTTCCCCAAATAAATGCTGCAGATTGACACCAAGAATGTCTCATGATAGAAAACTGAAGCATTACACCAACTATGGTTTAATTTTCCAAACCACCCTAAATGGCAAAATATTCAGTACAATGTAGGATTTAATTACATAGATTACAGTAAACAAACAAGCTGAGCTGCAGTATAAGTTCTCATCATCTCTTAGAAGGAGTATTCCTCTGAATTGTGGCTTCTTTGGCCCTAACGGAAGTAAAATATAATCTTTCAGGCATTGAAGCAATTGCCCACAGAAAAGATCCAATTGGCGACAAAATTTGGAATTGTAAAGCTGGACAGGACCACTTTTCATGTTAATGGTGCACCTGAATATGTGCGTGCATGTTGTGAAGCTAGCCTGAAGCGTCTTGGTGTTCAATACATTGATCTCTACTATCGGCATCGAGTTGATAAGACGGTGCCCATTGAGGAAACTGTAGAGCTTCTTTTCTTTGTTCTTCCAGATATCACTCTCTCTCTCTCTCTAGAAAAATTCATAGTCTTTGTTTGCAAGGAAATCACTAGAATATATTCCAGACCATTTGTAGGGACTAATCTTATTTGGTATGTTCTATTTGGACAAAAGTCAGGGTCAACCACCCTGTCTACAACTAGTTCATATCTTATTTGTATGTTCTATTTGTAGGGACCATTAACTTTTGAGTATCCAAAAGGTTGTACCATGTTCATACTTTATTGTCAGATAAATTTTCAAATTGAACAAAATATGGGAAGTGATAGGACGACATGTTTTTTATAATAAGGGACATTAGGTTTGTTCTTTTTCCCATTTGTCACCATCTAAGTGGTGAAAAGGTACACCAGTGCCTTTGTTATTAAAAAGCCAGTGTTCCTATCATTTCCCTCAAATATATTATAATTGCTCCTTTTCCTCTGTCCTTGTTCATAACTGTGATGTTGATAGAAGAACTGTAACTGATCATTTGTGATTGGAATCAAAATGCAAGGCAGATAGGAGAACTTAAGAGGTTTGTGGAGGAAGGAAAAGTAAAGTATATTGGGTTATCTGAAGCTAGTCCTGATACAATTAGAAGGGCCCATGCAGTGCTCCCGGTAACTGTTGTTCAAATGGAGTGGTCTCTTTGGACACGTGATATCGAGGAGGAGATAGTCCCAATTTGTAGGTATATTATTCAAAGACTCAAAATTTCTTTTAGCTATACCATTGAACAAACATAAAGCATCTTTAAACAAAAGTCAAAAGATCATTCAAAATTATTGGGCAGCCAACTCGTTTTCTTGCAATTTGAAAGAGAGAATGCTTCCAACAATGCTAAAATGTCTAAATGGCTTGTGCCACCTGAAACATATCTTAATGGTTCACGCTACTAAAACCAAAGTATCTACCTGTAGGGGTTGACCTTTGCACACTATGTGCCCCCTTGCACTTCCTACTTGTTTTGGGAGATTAATGAAATGAGATACTACACTATTCTTGGAAATAAGATTGTAAAGATTAGGAGTATAAGTGCATCCTAAACCTCCACTAGTGAGGGACCCTATTATTTTATGATAACAGTAGTATGTGCTACTGAAATTATGTAACATTATCTTAATATTTGTAGAATTTGGCATTCCGTGTCAATTCAAAGACCATTCTTCATTTGTATTCAAGGAAAAGAGAGTTACATGTTATATCTTCGACTAAACTTACCCTTCTTGAAATAGTTGTCACTTGAGCCATTAAGCAGGGTATCTTTGTCCACTATGAATTATGTATGCCTCCATGTTAATTAAGGGAGGTGGAATTATGAGTAGAGTTTATTCTAATTATTGCATTCTAACTCTTTCAAATTTTCCGTTTTGCTTTTCTCAAAGAGAATGGTCATTAGTGACTTAAAATTGTGATTTAGGATATTCAAGTACTGGCAAGCATAGGTTACTGGTAATGATACTGAATTGGGTCATGCATGGATGCTTGCAAGATAAAATTTACCAATTTTCTGCTGTATGATGGAAGAATATGTCTGTATTATTTAATACATTCTAAATTAAAATTTAGATGGAAGGAAGTATATCATTACCCATATCATACATGATAAAAATACATGGTAGTATCCCAACTCTATGTTTCCATGTCAGTATATGCACCTGAGCATCACTAATCATGATGACCATAACACTGTTGACTTAATTCTTGTCTCCTCGCATAGTATTTTCCATTTTGTTTCATTTTCCCTTGTCGCGTTAAATATGTACTTGATGCATTTTGATATTTAAATGCACATGGCGACATTTTAAATGCAGGGAACGTGGTATTGGGATAGTTGCATATAGTCCTCTTGGTCATGGATTTTTTGGTGGAAAGGCAGTTGTGGAAAGTATTCCAGCAAATTCTTTCTGGGTATGGACCTTGGTTTTATCATGTCCTGTTTATTTGATCTTGTTCTTAGAGTTACATTGCTTATAACAAATACTTAATTGTCTCACAAATTCCATGAGTGCAGGCTGTTGATTATGGTTTCAAATGTCTTGCAATGCCATGGACAAATCTTGGTTTTCAAGGGATAGGAGTATTAAAAAAAATGAATGAATACACTGCTATCCCTTGAATCAGTGCATTGCTGCTCCAAGGCCATGATATGTTGGATTCGATATTTATTGGCCCTAAGCTTGCACTGAATGAATCTTAGATATTTATGCTTAGGAAGATCCATAAAGAAAACTATACATTGTCTCTTACAAAAATGGTAACATTAGATGTCTCACAGTTGATTGACTTCCATTGATGTTGATTGTTAATAATGATGGTTTACCCTAAGTCACAGCATTTTTTTTAATCTAATGCTGATCTTTTGTAAAGGAAAGCTGGGTTCCCCTTTTTTTTTGGGAGGAAAGTTATCTACTTTGGGAATAGGAATCATAAGAATATTGTGATTTTTTTTAAAGGAGAAATCAACTTAGACAAGGCATGTGGGGAGGAGACATTAGAGGCTGTATTTAAACCTTCTCAAGGGTGTAAATATTTATCATATTTACTAAATGAGGTAAGATTTTGTTGAAAACCAAACAAACCATGAAGCAAAAAAACACAAGAAATTACATAAAAGTGCATGAGATTAGCATGGTTAGCTAATGAGTGATTTCACTATCTTTGAGAATAGGGTTACAATGCTTTCTTTTTCTTGCCTCTCTCAATATATATGAATACCCATAACCCCAGAAATCACTAAAAAATGAAAGATATAGACAGTATTAGGTAAAAAAAATTCAAAAATACCCTTACGCAGAAAAAACTTTTTGGGTTAGGGCTCTACCCCCAACCTCTTTAAGGGGCACACTACCCCCTTAAATCCCCCAACTCAGGGGCCAAATCCCCAAGAACACCTGATTGGGGCCCAATGTCCAACATGGCCTGGATCACCACAAAATATGAGACATTATCGCAACATATTTTCAATTTTTCTCATAAACTTGAAAGTTGGCATTTATCAGTAGTAGCTAAAAAGATAATTGGAAGGGTCTGATCTCCATACACCCACAAAATATAGCTGAGCAGCATTGTTGTTTTCAATTTAAATAGTTACAGGTCCTAGTGAGAGGTATTTTGATGTGTGGAGGGGGCGGGAGTGGGGGTTGAAAATATATAGTCATTCTATAGTTAGTACTTCACTAGATTTCTGACGTCTCTGTATCTTCTATAAGGTCCATTATAACTCCCTATTTCCCCTGTCTTGTGCACAATCTGTTGTTTCTTTGGGGCTCAATAACAAATGTCAACCAAAATTTTTCAGTGTGGCTAATATTTTTGGAAATATTGAACAATATTGAGAAATATTCTGAATTTTTTAAATATTGGCTGAAATTTGTAACTCAGGTACTTTGGGTCAAGTTTTATAGGAACCTATTATTTCACTGGTACACCTTTATTACATTGGTAGATTTATCAACTGAACTTACAGCAATTTTGTTTGTTTCCATTTTAGAGTACACATCCAAGGTTCATGGGAGAGAACTTGGAGAAGAACAAGAAACTCTACAATCTTTTTGAAAAATTAGCCACAAAGCAGGGGTGCACCCTAGCCCAATTAGCTCTGGTATGGCTTCTCCATCAAGGTGATGATGTAGTTCCTATCCCAGGTAAGCGTCTAACTCTATTTCATTAAAATTCTACACCCATTCTTTAATCCATGCTTTTTTTCACGTGTACCGAGCGGCACAAAAGTTGGATGAACTTAACTGACCTAAAATAGTGGGCCCTGGGTGATGTATGTTTTGATGCTTAGATGCTAGAACAGGGTGATTGATGATCTTATCAAATATCTACAGGGACAACCAAGATCAAGAATCTAGATGATAACATTGCCTCCTTGAATGTGAACCTCACACAATCAGATTTGCTAGAACTTACAGACACAGTGCCTATCCATGAGGTAGCAGGTTGTTGCAACAGTGAAATAATATGTTCAGTCTCATGGAAATTTGCAAATACACCAAGGAGAGATGGAGGCATTGCAAAGGAAGAACCTACAAATTCAGTCTAATATAATCCAATTGATGCAGAGAATGAATGCCACATTTCGAGACTAAGATATGTCACAAAATAGGAGAGAATATAGGTGGGTTAACAGGTCTTTTTTCTTATATGGAGCATTCATGTAATGATGTAGCCTTAGTCTTCAGCCCATAAGATTTCTAGTCATTTGGTATAAAGTTATGTTATGTATGAGATTTAGTCATCTAAATACTTGTATAGCAACTGCTCATTTCACAGCGTTTAATATGATTGTTACACCATAAAATTCTATGGGATTGAACCTAAGGGAGGTATTAAGTTTGATTCACGCTCAACACTCTTTTGAGCCACTCTCCAAAGTTGCACAGCTCTAATAACTAGTCGGGTTAAAATGTTTCCTGTCTAAATATTTTTATTGTCTATAAAAGGTCCCAATAAACATAAAAACAAGACAGACATCACCACATATATTTCCTCCTTTATCAAATCCACTTGCTCTCTCAATCATCTTAGCATTCACTAAAAGTAAAGAGAGAAATAGTAGTACGGAGGCCAATCTATGGCAATCTTCTCCATGCTTTTCAGTTGCTTCATGTCTTCTTCTTCTTCTTGCATCATCTCATCATCCAAAAATGTTGCAGGTATCCAACTTAAGAAATCAAAATCCAAATCCAAATCCAAATTCGAGCCTCCAATTCCAGTTGCTTAATTTCCAATGAATTCCCTTTTGTCTTTATTGTAGACTTCAACTCGCCCCAACATCTTCTCTTTGAAATCTTTTGGAGCGGGGGTTGGGGTTAGGGTTTGGGATTGAAGATGATTATTATTCTTATGATGTGATTATTGATGACAATGAAGGAGATGATAATAGAGATGAGTTCTTTGAGCAGAATCAGGGCGATGAATTTATCGAATTTGTAGAATTTGCTCCAATTGATTTTGATTCAATCAGGGGTAGCCTTCCAACTGCAAAATCAATTGTCCAGAATCTGCCAACGGTCATCCTCAAGAATGTCATTTGTGTAGTTTGTCAGAATGAGATTTCATTGGAGGAAGAAGCAAAGTGCCTCCCATGTACCCACCATTATCATGGAGAGTGCATTTTACCTTGGCTGGAGATTCGGAACACTTGCCCTGTATGTCGATTTGAATTGCCTACCGATGATCCTGATTACGAGCATTGGAGAAGGCAGAGGGGAACTTGAGTTGGTGGCCTTGACATGAGCATCTGAACTGTACAGATACCGGATTTTCAAATTGTAAAGAACCAATTTTGCAAAGAGAACTCAACCAGATTGGATTATGATAGTGTAGACCTGAAACTGCAGTATATGTTCATTTCATTTTTTTTTTTTTTTTTGAAAGATAACTTCATTAATTCCAAAAAGAATTACAAAATAAAAAGAAAGACCGAGAGAAGCCTTCCGATATCACATTACAAGAAAGGAGAAACAACTTCAGAATCTAAACTTAACCCCTGACGAACCAATTCATCTGCAGCCAAATTTGCTGACCGAGGAACCCAAGCGATCTTGAAACCGAAGGAATCAATGATAAGCCGAATTCTTTCGATTTTGTCCAAATATCTCCATAGGCACCTAGAACCCAAAGCCCAACTCACAATAGCTTGTGAGTCTCCCTCTATCATACACCCATGAATCCCTTTCTCCTGCAATTCCAGAATATCGCGCCATAAAGCCATTAATTCTGCTTCGATTACTGACCCATGAGGAATGGGTCCAACATAAGAAAACACAGAAGACCCAGAGTCGGTACGGATAATCCCTCCATAACCAGCCAGATCAAGCTCTCGCATGCAACTACCATCAAAATTCAGTTTGAGAAGCCCCTCGGAAGGAGTATCCCCAGATCATAAGAATAGGAGTCGACAGAAGCCCAATCTCTGCAAATATTTGCAATGGAAACATACTGACATCGGGTTGGCCCAACTAACCACCAAGCTGCCCGAAACTTAATTAAGTCCAGAAGAGACAAAGCCGAGAGAACCTTACCATGAAACAAACTATTGTTGCGTGCCAACCAAATAGACCATACAATGCTTAATATAGTCACCTTCCACAGCCTACGCCGAAATGAAGTACCTGACACTAACAACTCTTCATTAAAAAAACCGGCCCACGAAAGAGGAAGGCAAAGGCTGATGTCTAAACTCTGGAAGAAATGCATCCAAATCTGATAAGAGAATTGACAGTGAAGGAGAAGATGATTAACCGATTCCGCATCCAATAGGCACATAGGGCAAGCATTCACTATGATCATCTTGCGTTTACGCAGATTGTCAATCGTCAAGATTTTCTCCAAACCAGCAAGCCATCCAAAAATCTTAACCTTGAAAGAGATGGACCCTCCCAAATTTTATGGTGAATTGTAGGGATCTCGTTACCCAATACCAGATTCGTGCAGAAAGACTTAACTGAGAATAAACCATTGGCGTCGATCTCCCAAAGACGTGTGTCCTTGCCAGAACCCTTCACAAAAACACTCCCTAAAAGAGACATTAGGGTCATCCAATCTTCGAACATCCAATCCTCTAACTCCCGCCGAAACGGAGGGGTCCAGACTACCTTATTGTTAATAACTTCATAGCACTCTTTAACCGAAGCAGCTCTATTTGAGGCGAGGGAAAACAACACTGGGAATGACTGGTCCAACGAAGCATCACCCAACCACTTGTCCGACCAAAAAAGGATGTCATCTCCTGAATAAACACGATACCGTATAAAGCGATCGAATGCTGCTGACACAGAGCAAACTCCTTTCCAGAAACCTGATGCATTCCTGTTAAAATTAGTGACCCTCCAACCGGAATTACTCAAACTGTATTTCCGTCGCATGATAACCTTCCAAAGACCGTCATAAGAGTCGCCCATACGCCAAAGCCATTTCCCTAGCAACGCTTCATTAAATTGACGAAGCGGCCAAATCCCAAGCCCACCATTTACCACCGATTTGCAAACCTGAGACCAACTTGCCAAATGAAATTTTCGCCTCTCCCGCTCGTCATTCCACAAAAAATGCCTCTGAATCCTTTCTAACTTATCAACCACTGCCATTGGACATTTGAAATTACTCATACTATAGACCGGAAGACTAGATAGCACAGCTTTGATAAGAATGACCCTACCACCAATAGACAAATATTTCCCTTTCCAAGCCGCTAGCTTCCTTTCCATCTTATCTATGAGCACGTCCCAACAGACCTTTTTAGGTTTACCTTTGCAGAGGGAAACCCCTAGGTATTTGGCCGGGAATGAAGCAACTTTGCATCCCAAAACGGAAGCTAGCTCCACACACTGCCTATGATCAATATTCACACTCATTAGCTCACTCTTGTCAAAATTAATTTTCAAACTCGAACAAATCTGGAACCACAGGAGGACTGCATAAGCTGTTTTAATAACGTCCACATCAGCTTTAAGGAACAGAACAGTATCATCTGCATATTGTAAATGAGAGATCTCAATATCCGAATTTGCGATGCGAAAACCTTCAATCCAGCCGTGTGAAAAGACCTTCTCAAACATAAGGTGAAGAGCCTCTGCCACTACAACAAATAAATAAGGCGATAACGGATCTCCCTGACGGACACCTTTCTCCATTTTGAAGAAACCTTTAGGACTACCATTTATCAACACCGATAGATGAGCCGAAGACAGACAAGCCAAGATCCAGGTAACCCAACGATCACCAAAACCCATACTATGCATGACGTGAACCAAAAAGGACCAGTCAACATTGTCATAAGCTTTCTGAAAATCTAACTTGCACACTACCCCTGCTTCCCCAGACGCAGATTTAGAATCCAGACATTCATGAGCAACCACCACTGAATCAACTATCTGACGACCTTCTAGAAATGCACTTTGCACAGGTGAGATAATAGAAGGTAAAACCATCTTCAAACGATTAGCCAGAATTTTGGCTAAAATTTTATAAGAACCACCTATCAAAGTTATAAGACGGAAATCATTCAAAGCAGCAACACCAGGCATCTTGGGAATCAAAGTAATAAAACCGGCCCCCAAATCCTTAGAGATAATACCTCTCTCAAAAAATTCGGATAAAAAATCCAGAACATCCTGCTTAATCACGTCCCAAAAATGCTTAAAGAACAATATTGGAAAATCGTCAGGGCCTAGAGCTTTATCTTCACCCAACTGCCAAACTGCATCTTTCACTTCAGACTCATCAAAAGGACAATCCAACATCAAACGTTGATCAGCCGATATTTCTTTAAAAGAAATAGATGTTGGAAGAGGAGGGTTTCGTCGTGAAGATGCAAAGAGCTTCTTGTAATACCGCACGACCTCCTCACAAATCTTGGAGTGATCAACAATTCTTTCCCCGTCCACCAATAAAGAATGAATATAATTTTTCCTCTTTCTAACACTGGCCATTTGATGGAAAAATCTAGTATTCTTATCACCCTCTTTTAGCCATTTAATCCGAGAATGTTGCTTCCACTTAATCTCTTCCTGTAAAGCTTTCCTTTTTAGACTTACTTTGAGGACCTTTCTTCTAGATATTTGATCCGGCGAGAGCAAGTCCGTTTCTTCAAATTGATTTAGAAGTTGCAACTCCTCTAGCCAAGATTGCTCCTCAACCTTCTCTTCCGCTCTCCTAGCCAAGGATCACATCCTTAATTTTCCTCTGAGGAATTTTAATTTTTGCATCAAACAAAAGCCTTTCCAACCAATAGGAGACGTCTCCTTCCAGCAATTGCCAACCAACTCCGAGAAACCCTCCACCTGAAGCCAGAACAATTCAAATCTAAATGGAGTTGGTCCCCAAGAATCCAAAGAAGAATCCAAAATAATGGGAATATGATCAGAAACAATATTGGTAGCAGCACATTGAGAAGAAAGATGAAAATAATCCACCCAACTAGAATCAATAAAAAATCTATCAAGCCGAGCAAGACTTGGATTACTCTGCATATTCGACCATGTAAATGAGGCACCACCCAAAGGTAGATCCAAAAGCTCCAGATCGTCAATCCAACGACTAAAATGATGCATTTGAGTAGAAATTCTATTACATCCTTTCCTCTCGGACATGCGACGGACCACATTGAAATCTCCTCCCACGCACCATGGCAGTAAATCATTACCAAGATCTCTCCTCAACCTAATCTCCTTCAAAAACTGCTCTTTCAGTGCATCTTGATTCGGACCATACACATTTGTAAAAAGGAAAGACTTTCCAGAAGAAATCTCTTCCAAAACTGCAAAAATAGAGAACTCTTTAACCTCGGCTACCACCAGCTTAAGCTTGGCAGAGTCCAAAGACCACCAGAAGCCCCATCAGAAGCTTTAGCTAACCACCCCAAGCTCCCTAAACTCCAAACAGATCGAATAAATCTCTCCTCTGTCTCAACACATTTCGTCTCCTACAGGAATAAGATGTCAGGTTTTTGAAGAAAAACCATTCGTTTCACCTGAATCCTCTTTTCCACCGCCCCCAATCCCCTAACGTTCCAAGACATTACCTTCATCGAGACACCATCTGATCACCCACTGAGCCTACCACAACCAAGGAACGATCATAGTTAATAGAAGATTGCAACTTTCTTGACTCTCTTTCCCTCTTTCGAGTTCGTTTCTACCGTTGTTCCGTATCCTTATCTCTTCGTTCTAAAACCAAAAATTCGGTCAATATTTGTTTCAAATGTAAAGTCCGAGTTGGTGAAGTAATCCCAAGCATAGCTCCAACTAACAACAACTTCTCCTCATCTAAAGAGTCTGGTCGCACGGCCAGAGCAAGTGTGTCTTCCAATTCAGCATCCTCAGCCCAGATATGAGGTCCCGGGGATCGGGCAAGAGACCCATGAGACATGTCCTCATGTTGAGAAGAGAGAACCTCAACCGTAGAAATTTGATTAAATCCACCATTGTCGGAGCTACAAGCCTTATCCCTGAACATAGAAGTCTCGGGGATGACAATCTGAAAGTGCCGTTGGGCTGCCAAAACACCCTCACCATCTGCCCGAAAATGGGCCAAAGGAGCAAGCCCGACAACATCTCGAGAATGGCCCAATGAAACGGGCCCGACCTCAGCCCTGCTTTGAATGGGAGTGACCAGAGTTGGGCTTAAGTTACTTTCGAAATTTGAAAGTCGGCCCAATGGCGTCAGCGTCTGTTGGGCCCGAGACGGAAGTCTTGACTCCGAAAGGGCCTTTCCCCGAACCGACAAAATGTCTTTAAAAGATTTCGCTGGTAGCCCTAATTGTCTGCTTTTATGCAAAGCTTCCCTCGCAGACCCTTTCGCCGAAAACTGCGAAGCAGGTAACCCTGAAATTTCTCAGATTTTCAGGGTCTCTCCATGCAAAACAGAAAAAGGCTCCAACGGTTTCAAAAAACTCGGGTGACCATCCACCAAGGGCTGCGAAACGAAGGGTGAGATTTTTGACGTGAATGCTGGCGGGAGAATAGGGGCGAAATCAGCGACGAGGGCTTCAAGATCTTTCGTCGTCTCCGACAGCAACTCCAATCGCCGGTAAGACTCCTCCGGCTGAATCAGAGGCTTGAGCCGAGATGAATGTAGATCTCCTTCTCGAATCCCAATCCCCTCCACCACCTCATCGATCGGCACAGTATTGAACCCAAAGGATTCGTTCTGTAAAACCAAATAATCCATCGGCACGAAGGGCTTTGGCTCCACCTCCGTCCACAAATCAAAACGAAGATCTTTCACTTCCAGCCAGAGGTTTTCTGGGATTACAGTACGGACAGAGTGCCTAATCTTGAGCCGAGCAAATTCCACGATCTCCATGTTCAAGCATCGATCATCAATTTCTTCCACTATTCCCATCATCCCTCCCAATTTCCAGAGGACCTCCTTACTCCACGTATGCAGCGGAATACCATGCAGACGAACCCAGTCCACAGTCAGAACTGGTCCCGTCGACTCAGACCAGCCATCAACTCTTTCTAGAGGCCCGACAACAAAATGAGATCCATCAAAACGAAATCTTTGCCAATCCTCCTCAGAATTAAGGACGATCCAGAACAGAATCGGGGAGAGACGTCTCACCGCTACAAACGATTTGAAGGCCCACCCCTTCAACAACCAGTCCTTAACCTCTTGAGGCGAAGAATGGGAATTCCGAGCGAGTCCAACCCAGGTACGATTTAATACTTCAATATTCTTCTCAGATTCAGAAACTTGAATGAAAAAGTTATTTGGATCAGACACCGTGCTAGGAAATTTTTTGTTTCCCCTTCCAGATCTGACGAGGTTTTACCCTCATAAGGCTTATGAACCAGAGGCAGTCGACTAGGAATGCTTCCACTAATCGACGGTTCTCAGGCCCAAAATGAGCCTTGTTCACCCGTAACTTTTTTCCATGGAAGATCTTACCGTTCATTATCTTAATCGCATTATCCATCTCTTTTGCCGTTTTGAATCGCACAAACGCAAAATTTTTTCCTTTACCAGATCTACGATCAAATGGGACGAAACTGTCAAAAACAATCCCTGCCACACCAAACTCACGAACCAGATCTCCCGATCCCCAATCTGGGATATTCCCGACGAACACCGAAAAACTATCACGCCACCACTCTACCATTTTCAATCTAGCACTTTCATTTCATTTTTTTTTTATGTGGAATGCTGATATAAATGTAAACAAAGCCACTGGGAATGTACATTGATACATGGCTGTTATAAAGGTACTTTGTAATGCATTTTTAATTCTGTTTTCATGAAGTTCTTTTTCAATAGATAAGGAGAATCATAAGTTTTTTTTTGTCTCATCCATGTTCTTCTGTTCGGTGCTGAGTTTAAAATTTTCATAATGAATGGTTCTTGCTCATGAAATCAGTGTCTCTTGTATGTGATGTTTGGTTGTGCTTCTCTCTCACTTGGGTTTTGTTGTTTTGTTCTTATCTCACTTCATATCAAGGTGGTGATGAGTTTCTATGTATGAAATTCAGTTTGCTTTAGTTCATTTCATTTTGATTTTCAAGAATATGAATTATAAAAAGTCCATTACATTCTTTCAGCTGAACTGGGACTTCTCATTTCTCATCTATCCTAGTGGAGGAACAAATTGTGTTTTTATGATTTGCTTATCAATTGCCAGACTAGGCCCTCTCATCTCAATACATCACCTGGCACCTTGAATTTAAGCACCCATGTTTCTAGCATATTTGAAATAAAACACGGGTGATGTATTTATTGAGATTCATAATTGATTGTTACTCTGAATTTAAGGGCACCTAGAAAAATAACACTCAGATGGTCTTCTACTCTTTTATTTCTTCTTTAAGAAAGAAACTTGTTACTCTATCTCTTACCATAGGGGCTATTTATCATTTTCTTTGGAACTGTAGCTGAAAGAAGTTTCAGTGGCTTCTGTTTTCCAAAGGGGTAGGGATCGGAAATCAAATGAATTTCCAGCAAGTACTTCATTTAAACGAAATCCTTCCTGCTAGAAAACATGTAAACTGCAAATGAGTGAAAAAATGGGCCATTGAGCCATCTTTTACTTGTCATTGCTGCAATCTTTGAAACTTCAAAGAGATGCCCTTCACTCATGAACCTCTACTTTCTCCTTTCAAGTCTGCAAAGTATCATATATATGAACCACTCAAAGTTAATGAACCCCCTAAATTGTAGTTAGTTAGATATAAATTTAGTTATAGATCAAAGCAAGCATGACTTTGCTTTACATGGGACCCAATAACAGTATCCCTACCTTCCAAACAGTGAATGATACCTTGATTTCTGTTCGAGTTCTCTTAATAAATAACTTCGTTTCCATTGTTGTAACACCCTGGAATTTCAAAGTTATCATTTTATATGAAAATATTCATATTTACGGAATTGCCATTATGATAAAATTGATTTGAATTATGGGTCAATGGCTCAATCAAGACCCAAAGGATGGTAGTTTGTTTACAAAACAAATAAATGGATAAGATGAATTTAAACGGGTCAAGAATCATATTTGGGTCAAATTTTGATAAATGGGTCAAAATGGCTAGATGGGACCCAATGGGTCGTGAATGGCATGATTAACCATGGATGGAGTTCAAGCTTAGTTAATTTAAGTTTATTAATTGCTTGAGTGTGGTTTGAGTTGAAATGAATGGTGGGTTTAGTTAAGTTGAATTTATTAGTTAAGTTAAATTAAATGAGTGACTTAGGTTGGGTGAGTTGAATAAATGAGTTGGATGAATATGTATTTTTAATGTAAGTGAGTGAAGTGTGTGAATGGGAGGAGAAGTGTTTTAAATTCCAAATTTTGAGCAAGGAAAAACGTTGGAGCATGGGAGACATTACCATGCATGTAACCCCCATTTAGGTGATGAATAAAATGGGAGTTACATTTTGAATGGGAGTTACACTTTGAAATTACATAGAATGCATAGGGACGTTGGTTGCATGCATGAGCAATTTCATGCAAGTAACGGCTACCATGGAGATATGAGGGGTGGTGGCTTTGAGAGTTACAAATGCATGAATAAAGGAAGGAATGCAAACAATTTACAGGGATGTGCATAGGCCGTTGGGTACCCTTGGAGGTTCATCTCAAAGATGAAACCCCCAAGGAAGGTATTAAGAAATAATGGTTACATAAAGGTTTTATGTTTAAAATTGTTACATGCATTGGAACCATGAGGATTAACCACCTTAGATGGAAGGTCAAGGGTTAAAAACGTTGGAGGGTTTCATCTCAAGGATGAAACCCCCAAAGGAAATAAGAGTTAAAGATAAATGCATTAGGAGTTACAATTTTTGGGTACCAAAGAGATCACATGGGCTGAATGAAATTTAGCCAAAGAAGTTTCAGTTTTTCTCTCCCTATCTCTCTCTCTTGGTCGTTTCTTTCTTCCCAAACACTAAGAGCAGCAGCTGAATAGTGATATGAAATCAGTCCTTGATTGATTTGTTTCACCAAGATAAAAGCATACCTTGAGCAAAAGAGTGGGCCTCAAGGTATTCCATCCAAAGTCAAAAAAATTCTATCTCTTTCTCTCTTTGTTGTTTTCTACCAAGAACAACAGCTGGTTGTTTAAATCAGTCCCTGATCATCAAGGAATCAAGAAGAAGGAGAGGCTAAGAAAGGACAAGGAACAAGCCGGAGGGAAGATCAATTGGAGGAGTCGCGGAAACGGTAGGTTTTTCGATGAACAATTTTTAAATCATGATCCGGCCATTGGATGGCTGAATCTAACAAAGGTTAAATGTTGGTTGGAAGTACATGAATGAGATAAAAAGATGGACCATAGGGTTCGGCCCATTGGATGGCCAAACCCCATGGAAATAATGGATTTATTTAGATGGTTTTTGGAAATTAAAACCATACAAATTTGGGACTGTTTCTAGATGATTTTAAGTGTGTGTTTTAAAAAGGTTAAAACATAAATAAGGAAGTTTGTTTTAGACATAGATGAATGATGAAGAAATTCAAAACCAAAGGTCATAGGGTTCGGCCACCATGGAGGGCCGAACCCCATGCAAATAATGTTTTGGTTTTGATGTATTTGAAACATATAAACCATGAAGTTGGTGGACTGTTTTGGGTTATTATTTAAGATATAAATACATGTTTTAGAATGGTTAAAAACATGGATTTGGGTGTTGGTTTCAGACCCAAGATAAAGGGTTAAAGGTTCAAAGTTAATTTCATGGTGTTCGGCCAATAAGCATGGCCGAACCCTATGAAATTGGGCTAATTTTAGGATGGTTGTATGAAGGGTAAAAACCTGATTTTAATATACTGTATTTACATGATTAATTGAGGTTTAAAAACAGTAAATGTAATCATTGGGTTCAGCCATCATAGAGGGCCGAACCCCATGTAAAATGATGTTGGTTTTCATGTTGAGAACCCCATGGAAACCATGAAAACCCATGGACTGTTTTGTGGAATAATTGGGTTAAGTTTATGATGGACATTAGGTATTATTTATATGCTTTGATTTAAGAGTAATATATGTTGTTTATGGAGTTAATATGGGTAAGTAATCAGCTCACATGAATGATGGAAATTGGGGATAAAAATCACATTGGTGAGGTTCGGCCATGTGTATGGCCGAACCCCACTAATGGTAATTGTGGGACATAATGGTTGGTTTATATGAAGATATGGAAGGTTTAAGAAGGATCAAATTAAGTGGTGAGGTTCAGCCGTGTGTATGGCTGAACCCCACTAAAGAGGGTTTTATGGTTGGTGATGAAAGTTAGTTAATTTAAAGCAAAGGTTGGTCTCAATGGCACAATCGTAATTATGGCTGAAATGATCAAAAAATAAAATGATTATATGATGGGATAAATGGGCTAAAACCAAAGTGGTAAGGTTCAGCCATAATGTATGGCCGAACCCTATCAAGGTTCATTTAGAAGTTTGGGAAATTAGATAGGTTTTAATTAAATAAATGAATGACCAAAGTTTTAATGGATGAGGTTCGGCTATGGCTTTGGCCGAACCCCATTAGGTGGTTCTTGGAACATTAAGCTTTGCTGGAAATTAGATGGATAAATGATTAACTTGCTGCCATGTATATAGGGTATTCGGATTTTTAGAACGGTGAGCGAGTCGTGATCGGAAGACGGTCCAAAGGAAGGATCGAACAAAGTAAACTATTGTAGGTTTCCTACCTTGTTGTAACCACATAACTTATTGTTATTTTATGTTTATTTGAATAAGTTATCTGAATCAAATGTTATATTTACAAATGGCATGTTTGCATAGACATCTCATGCATGACATGGGATGATGGTGTAGTAACCGGAGGCCACACTCCGTCGGGGTGTCCGAAAGACCATTGTGGGGTACCCTGATGATGAGAATCCCATCAGGAGGAATCCGGAGGCCACACTCCGTCGGGGTGTCCGAAAGACCACTGTGGGTTACCTTGACGATGAGAATTCCGTCAAGTGATGTCTATGTTGAATGGTGATGGGTGGGACTCATTACATGTTCATTTCATACATAGCATGTTTTTATTGAATTTTGTTACACATGTACTATCATTATATTATTTGTATGTTTGACTAACCAAGTGGTAGCCCTATTCGGAAACACTACTGGGCGCGTTGATCTAACGCCCTATCTATATCCTTAGTGGATGATGCAGGGAAAGGAAAGAACGTGGTTGGAGAAGAGGACCAAGCACGAAAACTTGGGCGTTTTGAATGATTGGAATGGACTATGAATGGATTATTTATGGACTTGGTAGTTGATTTATTTGGACAATGTAATTTGTTAGCTAGATGTTGTGGGCATGTAATAATGTAGTTAATTAGATGCTATGGTTTGTTTTATGTTGGATGTTTGGATTAAACGATTAGTTAAGATCGATTAGTGATTTTGGAAAATAAGTTATGTACTTTGCTATCTAAAAAATGGAAATTGGATTAATCATAGGTTCTATTATAACCTCAGTTAGATCTAGACTAAGTTAATTCCGCAAGTTATATATACCATGTGCGGATCAGTTTTATGGACTTAGTTCATACGCACATGGGCTTGGCCAGTTAAGGGTCGGATTTAGAGATCCGAACTTAACTCGCGTCGTGACATTCCGCTCCGATCACTTGTTGATTATTATTATATTTAAAAAAAAAATAAACTCTGAAAATTAGAGTGAAAAGGGGCGGGCTGTTACAATTGTTACCTCCTTGGTTCACTCTTGTCCCACTACCCCAGCAGTGGCATTCTTGGTGCCACCTTCAACTAGCACTGGATCATGCAACTGTTTGGACAAAACTAATCCTATATTCTGGGTCATGCCCTTCACAATCAAAACTCCAGTTGCAATTCAAGTGTTTTACATGTCAAAGCCCCATAATCCAAGGATATAAAAACCAGCGCCATAATCAGATTCTGAAGTTGTCACGATTTTTCGAGAAGAAACCCATGTTTTGGCCAAGTCAACTGAGTTAGTCAAATTTAGGTACTTAGAAACTTCTAATTCCATCAACTCACAATCATCTATTCCTTATAAGGGTACAACTTTGGGTCTAACTAAAGTCATCATGAAAATGTCCAAAAAACTTTGGGTTCATTGGGCCCAAAATATTAGGCTCGAATTGGTATTTGAGTCAGGCCCATGCCAAATATATGAAAGTCCAAGTTTGGCCCGAAAGCTACATTTTATAAATTATGATTTTTTTTTAAGTTATATATAATTTTTCTAGTATAGAATTTATATTCTATAAAATTATGCCAAAGAAATTCCATTTTAAGCTCAAAGAAAGCTATGCCTAGATAAGTCTACATACACATTTTGGGTTTAAAATCAGGTTCAAATATAAAATGTTTGAAATCGGGTTCAAGTATACATATGCAATGCATTGGGCTCAACTTTGAGTAACTCGGGTTTACTTGGGCTTGGGCCCTTTAATTGTAATTTGACTAGACCCGTTTACTGGACCTAAGACGACTGCGCCCATTTTAATAAATGACCCGATTTGATCTAACCTGTTTAATGGATGACCCAATCTGACCTAATTTGAACCCATTTATAAATGGGTGGACTTTACTGATCGGACGACTATTGCCACATCTATATGCAACGCACCAAAGATAAAAGATCCATACCCATTTAAGGGTCAGTTTTTGTATTTGTCTTGCCAAAAAAAGTTTTTATAGTTAGATAAATGGGTAAATCCAACTCAAAGGAGAAATAGTCCCAAACCAATTTAACCTATTTAACAAGAACCAAACTTAAATAGACCTAAACCAAATAAGACTCCACCTGAACCTAATCTGATTGAATGTTGCAGGGTCTAATTTTTTAAACAACAAGAATTATGTGTTCCCAAAATTGAGTTGTGTTGAGGTGCAATATTCTTTCCCTTGCCTGGAAGAGTCTTAATAAGCCTAAATTTTCAGTGTTGCATAACTTGGGAAACCACTAGAAGGGGGGCAAAACTAGCAAATGACCCAAGCATTTTTGGCATCGCCTTAAAATTAAATGTTATCTATTAAAATTATTATTATTTTAATTTAGATTTATCCATTTATAATTTTTATTTTCTACATCTTCACTATTGAAATAAATATAATAGGTCAAAATATCTATCCAATAATTCGTTTTTAACTTTAAAAAATCAAGAGCTAACATTATTTATTGGATCACAAACTTGACAATATGATAACTTTTCTAATAATCTATTTCTCTATATAATTTTTGTAATCATCGTATTAAATTAGAAGGGTTTTTCATCTCTTCGATCCATTATCTCAAAACCGTTGAAATGTTCTCCATTTTCCATCTTCTCCACTATTTGTTACTATTTTTTTTTTTTTTTTATCTTCTTCTCCTCCTCACCTATGTATTGAATTGGTCTTGAACTGTATCACAATTACAGTCATGCCACTATAAAATTGAATTTGATTTTTTATACTAATTCTATTATTAATTATTTTGGCACAACAAAATCCATGACTGTAATCACTTAATCAAGTTTAATTTGGAGCATAAGTAGTCCATGATAGTAATTTGCATTATTTCCATTCTCTTTATTCAACTTTGCTTCAAGTAAAATTTGTGTCGTGAATTATTGGAATTGGAAGTAGAAAATATTCTCTAATAGTAATTTTTTTTCTAATGAAAACTTTTCTAACACAAACTAATTGAATATGAACAAACTTTTCTATGTATTTGATGATGGGAAACATCGGATTTAACGCTTATTTAGATTGTCATACTGAATTTCTCAAAACCAACTCTCAATGACTTTCAAGAAAAGAATGATAGATATTAATTTTAATAGCATAATTTTGATAAAAATCAAAATTTATGAAAGAACTTAGATAGTCAATCGACGAAAGGCGAACGTGGAATTGTTATTCTAAATGCAATGATTTAAGTAATTAATTGAGATCAAGGAACCCGCCTTGGGAAGAGAGAGTCCAGAGTCCAATTCTCACTCCATCCCAAAAGACCACTTTTCGTAGAATTACCTGGTGTGTGGAGGTAGGGATCATTTTTTAATTTTTAAATAACTATATCATGTTGACTAATTTGAGTTAAATTTTTAAATGTTAAAATCATTTTTTACTTAAATTAACTATATCATCATTATTATTATTATTTGAAAATTTTCATCACCTTTTTAATTGAAAGACTTAAAGTAATTAATCAATTTTATGTCTAAATAATAAATTATCATTAATTATTATTTATAGTTCTTACCTCGTTTTAGCTTGCTTCGTTTATTTTACAAACTAATAGTAAAAACAATGTACAGTCCTTGCATTAAAGAATTTGAGCATTTGCCAACCTTCCACATGTTGAAGTATGACACCAAGTGACCCAAGTGTCCTACCAATTTCTTAATAATTAAGTTGTGTACTTGTTTCTATGATTGGAAGTGAGAGAAGGAGAAGAAGGCAGCAGTTTGACCCTTGTGGTAGATTCTCTTTGCAGGGAAAATCAGAAAGGGGGAAGGAGCTGTCTGTTCAGATTCCTAGAGTGAAATTAGGATCTCAAGGCTTAGAGGTAATGCCATCTTTAATTTTCTTTTGATACCATTTTTATTGATATTATACCCATTGATTTTTTTTTTTTTTAATTATTAAGATGCATAGCTTAATAAGTTGGGCCTTTGATTAGTTGTTAGCAAATCAGTTCATGTTCAATGATCAGTTGACTGAGATAATATTAGCCACTAATTTTTTTTTTAAGGATATAGATTTTGCATCAGTTGAGCAGTGACTGGGATCCAACTAGGGCTGCAACTCGGGTAGGGTGGGTCGGGTTATGATATATATGGAACCCGACCCGACTAACCCGAATTCTCAACCTGAACTCTAGAACCCGACTCGACCCGAATTTTAACCCGACCTGCATTCTAAACCTATTTTAGCCTGGTTGGGTCTGATCGGGTCGGGTTAACTTGTAAAATCCTCAACCTGGCCCGACCCAAATTTCATGCGGGTTCTTATTTTCTCGACCCGACCTGCTGGCCTGAAAACCTCAACCCGACCCGCATGAATTCTAGGGTCGGCTCATGCAGGTCGGGTTTTGGCCCGACCCGAGTTGTAGCCCTAGATCCAACCAATATGTTAAAACTCAGATGATATGATGCACTGGTTTCTCCTAGGGATGTGTTATGGCTTTAGATGCCAAAACATTTGCATCATATGAATTTTTTGATATCATTAGTCATTTTTATCTAAATTACAGGCCTGTTTTGTCTATTGATTGCTCAAGAAAATACTTCAGTTCATTTTATTTTATTCCAAGATGGGCCTGTCTGCCTATATGCATTGGTTTCAAGCTAACCTGCATTAGGTCTTTGATGCATGGATTTCATATGCATATCCAAAATTGAGTTATGGACAAGTGGTGCATGGTGGAGACTGTGGACTATATCATAATATTTTTTTTTATTACATGGGTATCCCAACCTCACATGGTAGGTGAGACTAATTCCACGTATACACGAAATCACCCGCATGCCTCGTGTATCAGGTGAGACAGAAGGAGTTGATCTCTAGATCTCTAGTCTAATGCTAAAAGCTTAAACCAACAAAGCTACCTGTGCGTGTTTGTTGAGCTGATTCTTACTTTTGGACTATTGATTCTTTTCCCTAGTTGCACCTTAATAGTTACTTATTTGTTCTGCTTTTATGTAATGAAACTATCCTCATTTTTTTTTTTTCGAATTTATTCACATGTCATTTTCCTCAATACTTAAGAGTTGAAATGTTACAAATGGCAAGTATTGGGAGGGTAGATCAGTAAAAATATGGAGGGAGGGATAAAAGAAAGACATGAGAGTGGAATGATAGACTATGGTTTATGATAGGGCCAACTTGAGAAGAAGAATTCGAAAAGCCTACCCTAGATAGATGAGATTTTGGCTTTGATGATGATGATGATGATTCACATGTCATTTCATTAATCTCTAACATTCGTATATCCTTCATCATTCAGGTATCCAAGTTGGGTTTTACATGTGTGGGACTTACTGGAACATATAATGCTCCTTTGTCTGAGGCAAATGGAATTTCAATCATAAAATATTCCTTTGGGAAAGGGATCACTTTCTTTGATACAGCAGATTCTCATGGAGCCAATGCTAATGAAATACTTGTGGGAAAGGTATATGCTTCACTTCATCATGTGCATACTCTTTTTCTCATTGTGCCTGTGTAGTTTAGGAACTCACAATTGATGTAAAAACTGAAGGTGGGGGTCACTTCTTTTTGGTGAAGTTCTCCATATATTTGAGAAAATGGATATTTCTTCATGAAGTAGAGGTAAAATCCAATGAAAGCTGATACACAAAAGGAAAAGAAAACCAAAAAGAATGATACCCATGTTTTAAAAGTTCTTATCCAAAGCAAGCATAATCCTCATAGCATTTTCTCCTTTGATTTCATAAATCATTAGCGAGTTGTGTATGGGCTAGAACATGGACCTTTTGGTCTATCTTCTTAGTGTTTTCTGTAGCACAGAAAATGAAGAGTGGGCCAAATGGGTATTGTGGATAAAATGTTCATGTTATTATTATTATTATTATTATTATTAGTTACAAACTTATAATGCATCTAAGGGCATATTTGGAATGGTGCGCACGGAAATTAGACTGTAATTTGACGATGTTGGAGGTATGCTGCTAGCTTTGAGCATTTGGGAAAGCATAGATGCTTGAGGCAGTTGTACTGAAATATCATTTGGTGGAATAGTAATTCTTCCCCAAATAAATGCTGTAGATTGACACCAAGAATGGCTCATGATAGAAAACTGAAGAATTACACCAACTATGGTTTAATTTTCCAAACCACCCTAAATGGCAAAATATTCAGTACAATGTAGGATTTAATTACATAGATTACAGTATACAAATAAGCTGGGCTGCAGTATAAGTTCTCATCATCTCTTAGAAGGAGTATTCCTCTGAATTGTGGCTTCTTTGGTCCTAACGGAAGTAAAATATAATCTTTCAGTCATTGAAGCAATTGCCTAGAGAAAAGATCCAATTGGCGACAAAATTTGGAATTGTAAAGCTGGATAGGACCACTTTTCATGTTAATGGTGCACCTGAATATGTGCGTGCATGTTGTGAAACTAGCCTGAAGCGTCTTGGTGTTCAATACATTGATCTCTACTATCAGCATCGGGTTGATAAGACGGTGCCTATTGAGGAAACTGTAGAGCTTCTTTTCTTTGTTCTTCCAGATATCACTCTCTCTCTCTCTCTGAGAAAAATTCATAGTCTTTGTTTACAAGGAAATCACTAGAATATGTTCCAGACCATTTGCAGGGACTAATCTTATTTGGTATGTTTTATTTGGACAAAAGTCAGGGTCAACCACCCTGTCTGCAACCTAGTTCATATCTTATTTGTATGTTCTATTTGTAGGGACCATTAACTTTTGAGTATCCAAACGGTTGTACCATGTTCATACTTTGTTGTCAGATAAATTTTCAGATTGAACATTTTGTCTACTTCATTTAATTAGTATAAAATATGGGAAGTGATAGGACGACATGTTTTTTATAACAAGGGACATTAGGTTTGTTCTTTTTCCCATTTGTCACTATCTAAGTGGTGAAAAGGTACATCAGTGCCTTTGTTATAGAAAAGCCAGTGTTCCTACCATTTCCCTCAAATATATTATAATTGCTCCTTTTCCTCTGTCCTTGTTCATAACTGTGATATTGATGGAAGAGCTGTAACTGATCATTAGTGATTGGAATCAAAACGCAAGGCAGATAGGAGAACTTAAGAGGTTAGTGGAGGAAGGAAAAGTAAAGTATATTGGGTTATCTGAAGCAAGTCCTGATACACTTAGAAGGGCCCATGCAGTGCATCCGGTAACTGTTGTTCAAATGGAGTGGTCTCTTTGGACACGTGACATCGAGGAAGAGATAGTCCCACTTTGTAGGTATCTTATTCAAAGACTCAAAATTTCTTTCAACTATACCATCGAACAAACATAAAGCATCTTTAAACAAAAGTCAAAAGATCATTCAAAATTATTGGGCAGCCAACTCGTTTTCTTGCAATTTGAAAGAGATAATGCTTCCAACAATGCTAAAATTTCTAAATGGCTTGTGCCACCTGAAACATATCTTAATGGTTCACGCTACTGAAACTACCTGTAGGGGTTGACTTTTGCACATATGTGCCCCTTCGCACTTCCTACTTGTTTTGGGAGATTAATGAAATGAGATATTACACTATTCTTGGAAATAAGATCGTAAACATTAGGAGTATAAGTGCATCCTAAACCTCCACTAGTGAGGGACCCTATTATTTTATGATAGCAGTAGTATGTGCTACTGAAATTATGTAACATTATCATAATATTTGTTGAATTTGGCATTCTGTGTCAATTCAAAGACCATTCTTCATTTGAATTCAAGAAAGAGAGAGTTACATGTTATATCTTTGACTAAACTTACCCCTCTTGAAATAGTTGTCACTTGAACCATTAAGCAAGGTATCTTTGTCCACTATGAATTATGTATGCCTCCATGTTAATTGAGGGAGGTGGAATTATGAGTAGAGTTTATTCTAATTATTGCATCCTAACTCTTTCAAATTTTCCGTTTTGCTTTTCTCAAAGTGAAGGGTCATTAGTGACTTAAAATTGTGATTTAGGATATTCAAGTACTGGCAAGCATAGTTACTGGTAATGATACTGAATTGGGTCATGCATGGATGCCTGTAAGATAAAATTTACCAATTTTTTGCTGTGTGATGGAAGAACATGTTTGTATTATTTAATACATTCTAAATTAAAATTTAGATGGAAGGAAGTATATCATTACCCATATCATACATGATAAAAATACATGGCAGTATCCCAACTCTATGTTTCCATGTCAGTATATGCACCTAACCATCACTAATCATGATGACCTTAACACTGTTGACTTGATTCCTTTCTCCTTGCATAGTATTTTCCATTTTGTTTCATTTTCCTTTGTGGTGTTAAATATGTACTTGATGCATTTTGATATTTAAATGCACATGGTGACATTTGAAATGCAGGGAACTTGGTATTGGGATAGTTGCATATAGTCCTCTTGGTCATGGATTTTTTGGTGGAAAGGCGGCTGTGGAAAGTATTCCAGCAAATTCTTTCTGGGTATGGACCTTGGTTTTATCATGTCCTGTTTATTTGATCTTGTTCTTTGAGTTACATTGCTTTTAACAAATACTTAATTGTCTCACAAATTCCATGAGTGCAAGTTGTTGATTATGGTTTCAAATGTCTTGCAATGCCATAGACAAATTTTGGTTTTCAAGGGATAGGAGTATTAAAAAAAAACGAATATACTGCTATCCCTTAAATCAACGCATTGCTGCTCCAAGGCCATGAGATGTTGGATTCGATATTTATTGGCCCTAAGCTTGCAATGAATCTCACTATTTGCAATGAATGAATCTTAGATATTTATGCTTAGGAAGATCCATAAAGAAAACTATACATTGTCTCTTACAAAAATGGTAACATTAGATGTCTCACAGTTGATTGACTTCCATTGATGTTGATTGTTAATAATGATGGTTTACCCTAAGTCACAGCATTTTTTTTAATCTAATGCTGATCTTTTGTAAAGGAAAGCTGGGTTCCCCTTTTTTTTGGGAGGAAAGTTATCTACTTTGGGAATAGGAATCATAAGAATATTGTGATTTTTTTTAAAGGAGAAATCAACTTAGACAAGGCATGTGGGGAGGAGACATTAGAGGCTGTATTTAAACCTTCTCAAGGGTGTAAATATTTATCATATTTACTAAATGAGGTAAGATTTTGTTGAAAACCAAACAAACCATGAAGCAGAAAAACACAAGAAATTACATAAAAGTGCATGAGATTAGCATGGTTAGCTAATGAGTGATTTCACTATCTTTGAGAATAGGGTTACAATGCTTTCTTTTTCTTGCCTCTCTCAATATATATGAATACCCATAACCCCAGAAATCACTAAAAGATTAAAGATATAGACAGTACTAGGTAAAAAAAATTCAAAAATACCCTTACGCAGAAAAAACTTTTTGAGTCAGGGCTCTGCCCCCCAACCTGTTCAAGGGGCACACTACCCCCTTAAATCCCCCAACTCAAGGACCAAATCCCCAAGAACACCTGATTGGGGCCCAATGTCCAATATGGCCTGGATCGCCACAAAATATGAGACATTATCGCAACATATTTTCAAATTTTCTCATAAACTTGAAAGTTGGTATTTATCAGTTGGAGCTAAAAAAATAATTGGAAGAGTCTGATCTCCATGCACCCACCAAATATAGCTTAGCAGCATTGTTGTTTTCAATTTAAATAGCTACAGGGTCCTAGTGAGAGGTATTTTGATGTGTGGAGGGGGCGGGAGTGGGGGTTGAAAATATATAGTCATTCTATAGTTAGTACTTCACTAGATTTTTGTCCTCTCTGTATCTTCTATAAGGTCCATTACAACTCCCTATTTCCCCTATCTTGTGCACAATCTGTTGTTTCTTTGGGGCTCAATAACAAATGTCAACCAAAATTTTTCAGTGTGGCCAATATTTTTGGAAATATTGAACAATATTTAGAAATATTCTGAATTTTTTAAATATCAGCCCAAATTTGTAACTCAGGTACTTCGGGTCAAGTTTTATAGGAACCTATTATTTCACTGGTATACCTTTATTACATTGGCAGATTTATTAACTGAACTTACATCAATTTTGTTTGTTTCCATTTTAGAGTAGACATCCAAGGTTCATGGGAGAGAACTTGGAGAAGAACAAGAAACTCTACAATCTTTTTGAAAAGTTAGCCACAAAGCAGGGGTGCACCCCAGCCCAATTAGCTCTGGCATGGTTTCTCCATCAAGGTGATGATGTAGTTCCTATGCCAGGTAAGCATCTAACTCTATTTCATTAAAATTCTACACCCATTCTTTAATCCGTTCTTCTTTTTTTTCACGTGTACTGAGCAGCACAAAGTTGGATGAACTTAACTGACCTAAAATAGTGGGCCTTGGGTGAAGTATGTTTTGATGGTTAGATGCTAGAACAGGGTGATTGATGATCTTGTCAAATATCTACAGGGACCAACCAAGATCAAGAATCTAGATGATAACATTGCCTCCTTGAATGTGAACCTCACACAATCAAATTTGCTAGAAATTACAGACACAATGCCTATCCATGAGGTAGCAGGTTGTTGCAATAATGAAATAATATGTTCAGTCTCATGGAAATTTGCAAATACACCAAGGAGAGATGGAGGCACTACAAAGGAACCTACAAATACAGTCTAATATAATCCAACTGATGCAGAGAATGAATGCCACATTTTGAGACTAAGATATGTTACAAAATAGGAGAAAATATAGGTGGGTTAACAGGTCTTTTTTCTTATATGGAGCATTCATGTAATGATGTAGCCATTAGTCTTCAGCCCATAAGATTTCTAGTCATTTGGTATAAAGCTATGTTATGTATGAGATTTAGTTATCTAAATACTTGTATAGCAACTGCTTATTTCACAGCATTTAATATGATTGTTACACCATAAAATTCTATGGGATTGAACCCAAGAGAGGCATTAAGTTTGATTCACGTTCAACACTCTTTTGAGCCACTCTCCAAAGTTGCACAACTCTAATAACTAGTCGAGTTAAAATGTTTCCAGTGTAAATATTTTTATTGTCTATAAAAGGTCCCAATAAACGTAAAAACAAGACAGACATCACCACATATATTTCCTCCCTTATCAAACCCACTTGCTCTCTCAATCATCTTAGCATTCACTAAAAGCAAAGAGAGAAATAGTGGTACTAAGGCCAATCTATGGCAATCTTCTCCATGCGTTTCAGCAGCTTCATGTCTTCTTCATCGTTTTGTCGTCCGAAGATTGTGCAGGTATCCAACCTAAGAAATCAAAATCCAAATCCAAATCCAAATCCAAATTCGAGCCTCCAATTCCAGTTGCTTACTTTCCAATGAATTCCCGTTTGTCTCTATTGTGTTTTCCGATTGAAAAACATGTTTTCCATTCCATTATTCTTCATCCCTTTTATAAATGGTAAAAGAGAATTACCAACCACATTGTCCACCATATTCTTCACTAAAAGAATTGCATTCTTACCTCCATAATTGAAGGCCAGCGATCTTCCCACGGGCATTTTGTGTAAACCATAAGTGATTCGAAGGATTTGGCGAGCTGATTTGAAGGGCAATAGGGTGTTGACATCAGATCGAATTATGTTGTGATCAAATTAGTTATTTATAACAGTAAGGTTTTAGTCAGATCCAATGTAACTCTTTCATTACTGATCTAATGAAATTTGATTGAAATTTCAATTAATTCACTTCAACTTGACTTGAATTTCTATGAAAAATAAAATAAAAAATAAGATTAAAATTATTATTAAATAAAATTATGAATCTTTTCATCCCATATTTCACTGATATTTCCTCCCTCAGTACCTCTTTCTCACTAGATGTCCTCTCTCATCCTATCAGGGATAGAAAAATCGGCCGAGCCGATATCTCGGCCGATTTTTCATATCGGCCGAACTTTTTCTCTCTTCTGCCCTTTTTTTTAAAAAAAAAAGTTCCAAAAAATTTACAGTAAATGCAGATAATTATGAGCTTATTGAATATGTCATTTTTCATAAAATATCGAACATTTACACCTTCTAATATATTTTTGAAGTTGCGATAGCGGGAAATTATATAATTAGTAATAAAATGGTAAAAATTACAAAGAAAAGGATATAAATGAGGAAAATTTGTAGAAATAATTTCATAATTTATTTTCTTAGTCAATGAGTGTTATTTTAAGTTATGATTTATAGAAATAAAATAAATAAATAATAAAATGATTGAAAATTACATAATAGTGTAGAAAAAATATTAGAAAATGAAACTAATGGGGTCCTAAACACTTGAACTAATAACTACACAAATGTCATACATAATAATATAATATTTTCTTTCATTTGAGAAAATAGATTTTATTTTTCATTAATAATAATTAGATAAATAAAATTATTAGATAAAATTATTAGATAAAATTATGAGCTATAGTTAATTATTTTAAATTGATATAACAAAAATAAAGAATACCTTCTAATAATAATGACAATGGTAAAAATAGGCGCCCCATTTGGACACCCCCTTTTTCTATGTACAAATTACCGTTTTAACCTCCCGCTAAAAAACCATAATTCAGTACAATTTTCGTATCCTTAGAACCATAGAATCATTCGAAGGAT
The DNA here is from genome assembly GCA_013350335.1 of Chimonanthus salicifolius. Classification (NCBI taxonomy): domain Eukaryota; kingdom Viridiplantae; phylum Streptophyta; class Magnoliopsida; order Laurales; family Calycanthaceae; genus Chimonanthus; species Chimonanthus salicifolius. The sequence continues at coordinate 49,955,154 of CM023537.1, read as the reverse complement.
TAGAAAGATCCTTCGAATGATGCTACAGTAAAAATCGATTTAAAAATTTTAAACAGTAAATTTTTTTTTTACAATAAAATCAATTTAAAAATTTTAAACAGTAAATTTTTAAAAAAAAAAATTAAGTTATTTTTTAAGCACTATGCATTTTCAAAATTTCTTAAATTAAATATTCGGAATAATTACGATAGCCTGATAAAAATACTTTAAGAATTCAAAGTCTTTTGACACTCCCAAATGCTTAAAATACAGTATTTTACAAATAAGGGTATCCCTTGGCTGTGTGGAAAATACATTTGGGAGTGTCAAAAGACCTTAAAGTTTTAAAGTATTTTTATCAGGTTATCGTAATTAGCCCGGATAGTCAATTTGAGAAATTTTGGAAATACGTAGTGCTTAAAAAATAACTTTAAAGTTTTAAAGGAGATATTGACAACATATACAGTTATTTTTTAAGCACTGTGTATTTTCAAAATTTCTCAAATTGAATATCTGGACTAATTACGATAACCTAATAAAAATACTTTAAGACTTCAAGGTATTTTGACACTCCCAAATGTATTTTCCATACAGCCAAGGGATACCCTTATTTGTAAAACACTGTATTTTAAGCATCTGGGAGTGTCAAAAGACCTTGAATTCTTAAAGTATTTTTATCAGGCTATCGTAATTAGTCCGGATATTTAATTTGAGAAATTTTAAAAATACACAGTGCTTAAAAAATAATTTTATTTTTTTTTAAAAAAATTACTGTTTAAAGTTTTTAAATCAATTTTACTGTAGCATCATTCGAAGGATAATCCTTCCATGATTTTTTAGCAAAGGGTAAAATAGTAATTTGTAAATAAAATTTAAAAAGGAGTGTCCGTAGAAAAATGGGATGTCTGAATGGGGTGCTTAAAAATATTAGATGGTAAATATAATATTAAATTATTACAAATAAGATAAATAAAAGAAAATATTATAATTTTTACTAAATATTGTATTTAAAATAAAATTTTATTACTTTCCTTTTAAAAGTAATTTTTTGAAAAAATATTAGGTTACACACATGAGATTTTTAGTAAATTCACGTGAGTTACTTTTAAAAAAGACGTGTTCACTTACAAACCCTAATGTTCTTCTTTTGATACCCTTCTTCTCTTTCCCTCTCTCTACTAAACCCTAACCGCCACCGCTCTATGTATTTTTCCCATCAACGAAGAAGAAAAAGAAGAGGAAGGTAACCTGTGAATGGTGTATTGACTTTTTTTCTTCAATCTTTTCTCCATATTTTATTTTTTCTCTTTCCATTCTTTCTAGTCCGATATTTCTAAAAAAAAAAAAGCTATTTTTTAAAAAAAAAAACAATCGAATTTTTAAAATTCGGCCGATATTATGACCGAATTATAGGTCAGAAAATCGGTTTGGCCGAATTTTTTTTTTCCGGCCGATACTATAGTATCGGTCGATATAGATCGGTGGTAAAAACAATCGATATAATTTGGCCGATACGCACAGTATCGACCGAATTTTTGACCCCTGCATGCTATGCTAATTTGAATTAAATTTAAATATTGTTATTATTTAATGACCTTCTAGTTTAGTCTATATATATTATATTTTAATGGAATTATATATTAAAAATAATATTATTAAAATATTCAATTGTATTTTTTACTTTTTTGACTTGGTGAGAATTCAAGTGAATACTTTATTTTGCTAAAAATGGAGTTGGGTATGATTTTTGAATTATTATAAACAAGAAAAGGTAGTGTACAACATCAAACTCACATGATTAAATCGTGAAATTCTCATGACTCAAATTAGGTTGTAAGATGTTTATGAATAATATAGAATCTAACGTACTTGTGAAATTAAAAGAAACTTTTATATGAGAATTTAAAAAAATAGTCTTATAAAACATTTATTGCTAGTCAATCAAAAAGGTAAAATAGATGGTTGAAATAAAATTTATTAACAATTGCCTATTTTCTTTCATTAAATAAAATGAATAAAAATGTTGAAATACATTTTTGTATAATTAAAATATTCATTTTCTCTAATTTATTGATGCAGTCGGAAAGTATCGATCGAATTAAGAGCAGGTGGCTCATTTTATGTCTTGATTTAAAATTAAAAAAAATCACTAGTTAATACTCAATAAAATTTAAAGGCAAAGATTGTAAAGAGTGTATTATATAGTTCATGCACATGCAATCACTTGTCAAATGAATCAATAGAGAATCATCATTTATTTAATGGCATATTTTGTTTGAAAGTCTCACTTATTAAAAAAAAATTAGAAAAATTACAAAACTAGAGAAAATATGAGTCATGAATTTATATCCATAAAAAATGGTTACTTTCATAGAGTAACAGGCATCAATCAAAGTTATGAAGTCAAAATTCTAAAAAATGGTTAAAAATGTGAAAAAATGTCCATAAAATCTCTATCATTAATTTGAAATGACTATTTTGAAGAACATAGTGTCATTTAATTGAATAAAAAAAATGAATATATATTGTGTCATTTAATTGAACAAAGAATAGAAAATGAAATGAATTTATTAGTGTCATTTATTTGAAATTTTGAACTGAAAAATTAGAAGTTAAGATGATTGGAATGAAGATTTTTTTTTAATTATATTATTTATATATTTACATGTAAAGTTTTTAGTTATATATTTTGGCCGCCCATTTAGACACCAAGGTTTTTTTTTGTCATCGGACACCATTTTTCAAAATTTTTAGTGAAATTACCATTTTGCCCTCTCATTTTTAATCCTTCTAATGATTCTGCGGTTCATTTTTTAATCATTTGAATGATTCTAATCATTGGAAGGATCAATAACCGTTTAACTTTGAATCATACCAAGGATCAGTTTGATCCTTGAAATGAATGCAGAATGCTACAGTAATAAATAATAAAATTTTATTTAAAACTTTAAAGTTATTTTTTAAGCAGTATGTATTTTCAAAATTTATCAAATTGAATATCCGGAATAATTACGATAACATGATAAAAATACTTTAACACTTCAAGGTCTTTTGTGTAATACCCTGTCCCAGATTAGGCTTGCTTTAGCTCGTTAATTCCTGTTTAACCGGTTAATCTTGGATATTACGGTTAGGGCTTCGAGGAAAGCCCAGGTTTGGCCCGATCTGAGTCGGAAAACTTAGTGATCCGGCTCGTCGAGCTGGAGGGGCATTTTGGTAATTTACCACTTGTTGTGTATATTTTTAAAAATATTGTTGATATGTGTATATTATTGGTAAATAATGTTCTCCTAAATAAAGGATTTGTATTTCTAATTTTAAAATGAATTCATTTTCAGAAAATGGTATTTAAATCCCACCCGTCAAAACTCCGAAAGGGAGTATTAATTATTTTAAAGGGTTTTGAAAATGAAATAAATTTTGAAATTAGTATTTTATGGTAGACCATTTTAAGAATGGTCTAGTTATTTCATTTCATCTCAAAATGATGTCTCTAAATTGTTTATTTTAACAATTCTTTATTTAAGTAAATAGTGTAAATTTATGGTTTTTATTTAAATAAATGGTTTTTAATAAGAGATAAATTCCAAAATTTTTATGGTAGTTAAGATTTTTAAAACCCAACATATCTGTAAGGTTTGATCAAATTTTTGAGCTTCTAAAAACATGTTTTAGTTAAAAATCAGATTTTTATTAAAACTAGGGGCTTTTTGCAAAAATTGGAAAATGTAAAGGGCGGATTTGCAAACCCTGAATCCGGCACTGTTTCGAGCGTCAGCGGTGTGCCCTGCTCGACCCGATTTTCTGGCGTCGTCCAGTCCCATCACTGGATTTTCCGGCCAAAAATCTATATAAACCGGCTTAGCCTTCGGTTTTTAACTCCCACCGATTTTCTTCTCTTCTCTCTGTCTCGTCTCTGTTCTCAGCACCGGCCGACCCTCTTTTTTTTTCACCTGTAAGCTTTTAGGGAAAAAATTTCAAAAGACCGGATTTCAGCCCAGGAATTCAATCCAAGGTAACCACTGCATTCCCCTTTCAATTCTAGTCAATTTTGAACCCAAAAAATCCGATTTTGGCCATGTTTTCAGTAAGAAAAATCAGTTTAAAGTTTTAAGGAAAACCCAAATTTTCTTTGTATCAGTGAGCTTCCAGTGTTAAGATCGGATGGCTTACTGAGTTTCAAAGATCCAAACCTCTCCCTATGGAAAGAGGACTCCCGGAGGAATCCATCGAACCGGTCAGATGTAAAAATCGAGTCTAGAAAATCCCCCATTTCCCAAGTTCGATTTTTACTATTCCTGGCCGTTCACTGTCTGTTGCAGACAGTGAACAGGGGAGGAAGAAGAAGAAGAAGAAAAAAAAAAAAGGGAAAAAAAAATTATTTGATATTATGGTTGCTTGTGATTTGTAATGTCAGTTCCCATTGAAAAAAAAAATGATGAATAAATAATTGAATAAATAAATATTATTATTTTATTCAAAAAAAATTATTTGATATTATTGTTGCTTGTGATTTTTAATGTTGGTTCCCATTGAAAAAAATGAATAAATAATTAAATAAATAAATATTATTATTTTATTCAAAAAAAAATTATTATTTTGTTAGATTATGTGATGTGATGATTAGTACCCTTTTTGTTAATTAAAATTGTACTAACCCTCTTCTCTTATTACTTATAGTGTAAATACTATTGTATCCGCTTCCAGGCCAACCCTATTGGTCGGGCACTGAGTGATTCACTTTCAGGCCGATGCTATATAATCGGGCACTGAGTGACCTCGAGGCCTACTCAAAATGTTAGATCTGGTCCTATCCAGAAGACAACCGAGAAGTGACCCGAGGATCTAGACCTAACTCAATAAGTCAATCTGGTTAATGCCCAGAAGACAATATGAGTTTGGACTGAGCCCCTTTTTATTTATTATTATATTGTGGATTATGATAATTTAAAAAGGATAGAAACCCAGTAGGAGATTCAATTCCATATACCTCGGATATTTTGTGGGAAAACATGTGATTTCCAAATACTACGTATGTGTACGTATCTGTTATGTATATTGATTGTGCACTTGTGTGTTGTTTGAACAGAGACCGCGTAAACCACACATCAAGGTGAGGAAACTTAACTCTGCAGATTTTGTAAACAGGTGTTATGATGAGATGAGTATTGAGCAATGAGTGGTTTCAGTTTTGATGAACCCACTCATGTGCCTATACATGATGTACTATGGTAAGAGTGTTGATGATGATTATGATATTACGATGTTGATCGTATGTGTATGTAAGACTGCTTCCACGTACCTGGGCTATTGAACCAATATCGGCCATATGAGAGATGGTTTATGTCTACTGGACCATGGGCGGACCATGCTGTCGTCAGTTGCTGACTTGAGGGTGTCAGTATCGGTTAAGTCAGAGCCGGAGATGTACTTGCAAGGATGTATTTTGACCGTGTCGGGACTTAATACTGGTCTCAGTGTAGTCGGCAGACGTTACGGTGGATAATGGCAGTAATTGATGATGTTGATGTATTACTTGAGATTATGCTTATTGTTATCAAGCATGTGATATTATTAAACTGTTGCTAACATGTTTTATCTTTACTTAAACTGCATTGTTATATTTCCTTCACTGGACTACTTAGCTCACACCACTCACCTTTCAGGCGATGAACCCGAGGAGGAGGACCCTCTCTTTCAGGCGTAGGGTGGTTTAACTGCGACGGTGGTTTGGGATTCCCATGAAGAGGGAATACCCTTATTTGTGCTTTCTGGTTCTTGGAACCTTTAGTTTTTGTGAAGTACCGGTTATGGTACTTCGTTCTTTAAAAACATTATTGTATCGAGACTACGACGTTATTGTAATCTTTTTGTTGTGACTTTGAATGATGAATCAATGGATGGTTTTGTTTGATGATATTATGATATTGTTAATGTCTATTTTATGGGATAGGCTTATGGTACATGTTTGAGTCCACATGATGGGATCATGTGTGACCCTTGGGCCCAACTGTTGATCCGGCCCGATTAGATTGCGTATACTTGTGGTTTAGTTTACTTATCAAAAAAAAAAATTAGTCGCGTTCCGGGCCCACCTTTCGGGTCGGGGGGTGACATTTTGATACTTCCAAATGCTTAAAATACAGTGTTTTACAAATAAGGGTATCCCTAGGCTGTACCGAAAACACATTTGGAAGTGTCAAAAGACCTTGAAGTCTTAAAGTATTTTTATCAGGTTATCGTAATTAGTCCGGATATTCAATTTGAGAAATTTTAAAAATACAGAGTGCTTAAAAAATAATTGTCTATATTTTAAAGAATATTTTATTATAGCATCGTCAACATAGACAATTATTTGTTAAGCACTGTGTATTTCTAAAATTTCTCAAATTGAATATCCGGACTAATTATGATAACTTGATAAAAATATTTTAAGACTTTAAAGTCTTTTGAGACTTCCAAATGTGTTTTCGGTACAGCCTAGGGATACTCTTATTTGTAAAATACTGTATTTTAAACATTTGGAAGTGTCAAAAGACCTTGAAGTGTTAAAGTATTTTTATAATGTTATCGTAATTAGTCTGAATATTCAATTTGAGAAATTTTGAAAATACACAGTGCTTAACAAATAACTGTCTATGTTGACGATACTATAATAAAATATTCTTTAAAACATAGACAATTATTTTTTAAGTACAGTGTATTTGTAAAATTTCTCAAATTGAATATCCAAAGTAATTACGATAATCTGATAAAATACTTTAAGATTTCAAGGTCTTTTGGCACTTCCAAATGTATTTACGGCACAGTTTAGAAATACCCTTATTTATAGAATACTGTATTTTAAGTATTTAGAAGTGTCAAAAGACTTTGAAGTGTAAAGTATTTTTATCATGTTATCGTAATTAGTCCAGATATTCAATTTAAAAAATTTTAGAAATATATAGTGATTAAAAAATAACTTTAAAATTTTAAATAAAATTTTATTATTTATTATGTAGGATTCTGCATTCATTTGATGCTTCGAACGATTAGAATCATTCTGATCATTCGAATGACTCAAAGTTAAACAGCATAATCGTTACAACGATTAAAAATAAATAGACAAAATGATAATTTCATTGAAAATTTTGAAAACTCTTAAAAAAAACCATCGTGTTTAAAATGGGCGACCCATATTTTGATCTACCCGTTAAAATCAGGAAGAGGCTGACCCACGTTGTACGATAGCTCATATAACCGAAACTTCCATAAATGCCATTCTCGTCTCTGTGTTTGCTTACTTTGCGATTCTCTTGCGATTACGATTTTCTGTCTCTGCTTCCTTTGCGATTCTCTTTCGATTACGATCTTCTGCCTACATCGATCACTCTTTCTGACATTATTCTATTGCTCTCTGTGATTGTTCTATTTGCGATTGTTTTCTGCTAATTTCTTTCTTTAGGGTTTCTTTATTTCTGTGCTAACGTTTTTATTTTGCAGGTTTCTCTTTTTTTTTTTAAATTTCTTTGCTAACAGTTTTGTTTTGTAGGGTTTCTTTGCTAATGTTATGGATGCAGGATGTTCCTCTTCTCTCGGTTCCAGCGAGAACAAATCTAGCCACAGATTCATCCCTGACAGATCTTCAATGGATTTCGATAGGGCTCGTTACTGGTTGGAGGATTCCAAGAAAGAAAAGGAAAACAAGGCTGGCGACGAGAACAACTCCATGATGGTCGACTCTGAATCCGAACAACTTCTTCCCACCCATTTCGATACGGATATGGTTTGCAATTTCTCTGATGGGGAAGAGGTAAGCGATGGAAGCATCCTAATTGACGAATTTTACAACCCGGATTTTATTCCAATCGGCAGCTCAGATTCTGAAATGTCCGCCGATTCAGATTCTGAAATGTCCGATTTGGATTCAGAATCATATATGGATCTCAACGACTCTAACGGGTTTTTTATTGAAGAATTTTTCAACCCTGATTTGAATCCCATTGAAAGCTCAGATTCTAAAATGCCCAATTTGGATTCAGAATCATATATGGATCTCAATGACTCTGATGGGCTTTTTATTGACGAATTTTTCAACCCTGATGTGAATCCCATTGGAAGCTCAGATTCTCAAATGCCCAATTTGGATTCAGAATCATATATGGATCTCTATGACTCTGACATGTTTTTTATTGATGAATTTTTCTACCCTGATTTGATTCCCATTGGAAGGTCAGATTCTCAGTTTTTAGAAGAGAATGTTGAAGTGGGTACTAATCTTTTGGAGCAGGGGTTGGGGTTGGGGTTAGGGTTTGGGATTGAAGATGATTATTATTCTTATGATGTGATTATTGATGACAGTGAAGGAGATGATAATAGAGATGAGTTCTTTGAGCAGAATCAGGGCGATGAATTTATCGAATTTGTAGAATTTGCTCCAATTGATTTTGATTCAATCAGGGGTAGCCTTCCAGCTGCAAAATCAATTGTCCAGAATCTGCCAACGGTCATCCTCAAGAATGTCATTTGTGCAGTTTGTCAGAATGAGATTTCATTGGAGGAAGAAGCAAAGTGCCTCCCATGTACCCACCATTATCATGGAGAGTGCATTTTACCTTGGCTGGAGATTCGGAACACTTGCCCTGTATGTCGATTTGAATTGCCTACCGATGATCCTGATTACGAGCATTGGAGAAGGCAGAGGGGAACTTGAGTTGGTGGCCTTGACATGAGCATCTGAACTGTACAGATACCGGATTTTCAAATTGTAAAGAACCAATTTTGCAAAGAGAACTCAACCAGATTGGATTATGATAGTGTAGACCTGAAACTGCAGTATATGTTCATTTCATTTTTTTTTTTTTTGATGTGGAATGCTGATATAAATGTAAACAAAGCCACTGGGAATGTACATTGATACATGGCTGTTATAAAGGTACTTTGTAATGCATTTTTAATTCTGTTTTCATGAAGTTCTTTTTCAATAAATAAGGAGAATGATAAGTTTTTTTTTTTTTGGTCTCATCCATGTTCTTCTGTTCAGTGCTGAGTTTAAATTTTTCATAATGAATGGTTCTTGCTCATGAAATCAGTGTCTCTTGTATGTGATGTTTGATTGTGCTTCTCTCTCACTTGGGTTTTGTTTTTTTGTTCTTATCTCACTTCATATTAAGGTGGTGATGAGTTTCTATGTATGAAATTCAGTTTCCTTTAGTTCATTTCATTTTGATTTTCAAGAATATGAATTATAAAAAGTCTATTACATTCTTTCAGCTGAACTGGGACTTCTCATTTCTCATCTATCCTAGTGGAGGAACAAATTGTGTTTTTATGATTTGCTTATCAATTGCCAGACTAGGCCTTCTCATCTCAATACATCACCTGGCACCTTGAATTTAAGCACCCATGTTTCTAGCATATTTGAAATAAAACACGGGTGATGTATTTATTGAGATTCATAATTGATTGTTACTCTGAATTTAAGGGCACCTAGAACACTCAGATGGTCTTCTACTCTTTTATTTCTTCTTTAAGAAAGAAACTTGTTACTCTGTCTCTTACCATTGGGGCTATTTATCATTTTCTTTGGAACTGTAGCTGAAAGAGGTTTCAGTGGCTTCTGTTTTCCGAAGGGGTAGGGATCGGAAATCAAATGAATTTCCAGCAAGTACTTCATTTAAACGAAATCCTTCCTGCTAGAAAACATGTAAACTGCAAATGAGTGAAAAAATGGGCCATTGAACCATCTTTTACTCTGCAATCTTTGAAACTTCAAAGAGATGCCCTTTCACTAATGAACCTCTACTTTCTCATTTTGAGTCTGTAGAGTATCATATATATGAACCACTCAAAGTTAATGAACCCCCTAAATTGTAGTTAGTTAGATATAAATTTAGTTATAGATCAAAGCAAGCATGACTTTGCTTTACATGGGACCCAATAACAGTATCCCTACTTTCCAAACAGTGAATGATACCTTGGTTTCTGTTCGACTTCTCTTAATAAATAACTTGGTTTCCATGCTTATCTCCTTGGTTCACTCTTTTCCACTACCCAAGCAGTGGTATTCTTGCTGCCACCTTCAACTAGGACTGGATCATGCAACTGTTTGGACAGAAGTAATCCTGTATTATGGGTCATGCCTTTCACAATCAAAACTCTAGTTGCAATTCAAGTGTTTTACATGTCAAAGCCCCATAATCCAAGGGTATAATAACCAGCCCCATAATCAGATTCTGAAGTTGTCACGGTTTTTCGAGAAGAAACCCATGTTTTGGCCAAGTCAACTGAGTCAGTCAAATTTAGGTACTTAGGAACTTCTAATTCCATCAACTCACAATCATCTATTCCTTATAAGGGTACAACTTTGGGTCTAACTAAAGTCATCATGAAAATGTCCAAAAAACTTTGGGTTCATTGGGCCCAAAATATTAGGCTCGAATTGGTATTTGAGTCAGGCCCATGCCAAATATATGAAAGTCCAAGTTTGGCCCGAAAGCTACATTTTATAAATTATGATTTTTTTTAAGTTTTATATAATTTTTCTAGTATAGAATTTATATTCTATAAAATTATACCAAAGAAATTCCATTTTAAGCTCAAAGAAAGCTATGCCTAGATAAGCCTGTATACACATTTTGGGTTTGAAATCGGGTTCAAGTATACATATGCAATGCAAGTTAGGCTCAACTTTGAGTAACTCAGGTTTACTTGGGTTTGAGCTCTTTAATTGCAATTTGACTGGATCCGTTTACTGGACCCAAGACGACTGTGCCCATTTTAATAAATGACTCGACTTGATCTAACTGTTTAATAGATGACCCAACCTGACCTAACTTGAACCTGATCGGACGACTATTACCACATCTATATGCAATGCACCAACGATAAAAGATTCATACCCATTTAAGGGTCAGTCTTTCTATGTGTCTTGCCAAAAAAAAGTTTTTGTAGTTAGATAAATGGATAAATCCACCTCAAAGGAGAAATAGTCCCAAACCAATTAACCTATTTAATGAGAACTAAACTTAAATAGACCTAAACCAAATAAGACTCCACCTGAACCTAATCTAAATAGACTTCAACAAAATAAGACTCGACCTGAACCTAATCTGATTGAATGTTGCAAGGTCTAATTTTTTAAACAACAAGAATTATGTGTTTCCAAAATTGAGTTGTGTTGAGGTGCAGTTTTCTTTCCCTTGTCTGGAAGAGGCTTAATAAGCCTAAAGTTTCAGTGTTGCTAACTTGGGAAACCAAAATAACCCAAGCATTTTTGGCACAGCCTTAATATTAAATGTTATCTATTAAAATTATTATTATTTTAATTTAGATTTAACCATTTATAATTTTTATTTTGTACATCTTCACTATTGAAATAAATATAATAGGTCAAAATATTTATCCAATAATTCATTTTTAACTTTAAAAAATCAAGGGCTAACCTTATTTATTGGATCACAAACTTGACAATATGATAACTCTCGTGATTATCTATTTCTCTATATAATTTTTGTAATCATCATATTAAACTCACCACCAAATACAACAACACATCATAATACTCAGACTTTTCAACCTGTGCATCTATCAAATCAGAAGGGTTTTTCATCTCTTCGATCCATTATCTCAAAACTGTTGAAATGTGCTCCATTTTTCCATCTTCTCCACTATGTGTTACTTTTTTTTTTTATCTTCTTCTCCTCCTCACCCATGTATTGAATTGGTCTTGAACTGTATCACAATTACAGTCACGCCACTATAAAATTGAATTTGATTTTTTATACTATTCTATTATTAATTATTTTGGCACAACAAAATCCATGACTATAATCTAGGGGTCGAAATATCGGCCGATAAGTTTCTCGTTCCTTCGATATTTACATTTAATTGCATTTTGGTCCGAAAATTTTATGTTAATTTCAGAAAATTTGGGGCTTCTTGAAAATATAATATTTTCATTAAATATTGGTCATATACATATTCAAATTATTTATTTAAGTTTCGAATACGATTAATATTAAAATTAACAATAAAATGAAGAGAAATGATAAAAAAAATTCTACCACTTGTTAACCTAACATCTATGCATGTTACATCCATCTCAAATTCCAATTGTAAATGTCATTGACAAATTCATCTTAAATTGTACTTGTTAAATTTAATTTGACCCTAGCATTTATGATCGACATCTAATTAAAGAAATATTTTACCATCAATAACATAAGTCTCTTAAGAAATAAAAGGTACAAAATAAATATCAAAATACAAAATTCTAGAAAGTAAGATCCCAATTTTAATAAAATTCTATTAAAAATTATGAAAAAGTATGTAAGAAATTTATAATTTAGTGATTAGTGTTATGATTTTTTTAAATGTTTGTTGTATTTTAATCTATCTAATTTTTTAAATTCTTAATCTTAGAGGCAAAATTTTTAATGGATTTAAAGATAATATATTAAATCTAATAATAATGGTTGGTGTTAATACTTCAAAGTTGAAAACTTGAAATCACTTTGAGTTTCACCAAATACATCAAAACCATAAAAAACCATAAAAAATCGTGTAAAATCGTGGAAAACTGTGAAAATGGCAATATCGATTTTTGTTTTTTTTTTAAAAAAATTCAAATAAATTTTAAATACCGATTTTTATACATATCGGCCAATATGGTGACCGATATTGCAGACTATTTATCGATCATATCGGCCGATAAACTTTATATACGGCCGATACATAGCGTATCAGCAGCTATGGTGTGGTCCAGAAAATCCGCTACATATCGGCCGATACACTATGTATCAGCTTATATCTCGACCCCTGCTATAATCACTTGATCAAGTTTAATTTGGATCATAAGTAGTCCATGATAGTAATTTGCATTATTCCCATTCTCTTTATTCAACTTTGCTTCAAGTAAATTTTGTATCGTGTATTATTGGAATTGGAAGTAGAAAATATTCTCTAAAAGTAATTTTTTTTCTAATGAAAACTTTTCTAACACAAACTAACTGAATATGAACAAACTTTTCTATGTATGTGAGGACTGGGTAAAGTTGGATTTAACGCTTATTTAGGTTGTCATACTGAATTTCTCAAAACCAACTCTCAATTCAGTCGATGAAAGACGAACGTGGAATTGTTATTCTGAATGCAATGATTGAAGTAATTAATTGAGATCAAGGAACGTGTTCCTTGCTTTGGAAAGAGAGAGTTATGAGTCCAATTCTCACTCAATTCTAAAAGACCACTCCTCGTAGAATTACGTGTGTATGGAGGTAGGGATCATTTTTAAATTTTTAAATAACTATATCATGTTGACTAATTTGAGTTAAATTTTACTTAAATTAACTATATCATCATTATTATTATTATTTGAAAATTTTCATCACCTTTTTAATTGAAAGACTTAAAGTAATTAATCAATTTTATGTCTAAATAATAAATTATCATTAATTTTTTAATTGAGATAATATTAGCCACTAATTTTTTTTAAGGATACAGATTTTGCATCAGTTGAGCTGACTGGGATCCAACTAGGGATGCAACTCGGGTCGGGTGGGTCGGGTTTTGATATATATGGAACCCAACTCGACTGACCCGAATTCTCAACCCGAACTGTAAAACCCGACTCGACCCGAATTTTAACCCGACCTGCATTCTAAACCTATTTTAACCGGGTTGGGTCAGGTCGGATCGGGTTAACTTGTAAAATCCTCAACCCGGCCCGACCCAAATTTCATGCGGGTTTTTATCTTCTAGACCCGACCCGCTGGCCTGAAAATCTCAACCCGACCCGCATGAATTCTCAGGTTGGGTCATGCGGGTCGGGCCAAAACCCGACCCGAGTTGCAGCCCTAGATCCAACCAATATGTTAAAAATCAGATGATATGATGCACTGGTTTCTCCATAGAAGGGATGTGTTATGGCTTTAGATGCCAAAACACTTGCATCATAAGAATTTTTTGATATCATTAGTCATTTCTATCTAAATTATAGGCCTGTTTTGTCTATTGATTGCTCAAGAAAATACTTCAGTTCATTTTATTTTATTCCAAGATGGGTCTGTCTGCCTATATGCATTGGTTTCAAGTTGAGCCGCATTAGGTCTTTGATGCATGGATTTCATATGCATATCCAAAATTGATTTTTTTTATAACATGGGTATCCCAACCTCACATGGTAGGTGAGACTAATTCCACGTATACACGAAACCACCCGCATGCCTCGTGTATCAGGTGAGATGGAAGGAGTTGATCTCTAGATCTGTAGTCTAATGCTAAAAGCTTAAACCAACTAAGCTACCCGTGCGTGTTTGTTGAGCTGATTCTTACTTTTGAACTATTGATTCTTTTCTCCAGTTGCACCTTAATAGTTACTTATTTGTTCTGCTTTTATGTAATGAAACTATCCTCTCTGTTTTTTTTTTTTCGAATTTATTCACATGTCATTTTCCTCAATACTTAGAGTTGAAATGTTACAAATGGCAGGTATTGGGAGGGTAGATCAGTGAAAATATGGAGGAAGGGATAAAAGAAAGACATGAGAGTGGAATGATAGACTATGGTTTATGATAGGGCCAACTTGAGAAGAAGAATTCGAAAAGCCTACCCTAGATAGATGAGATTTTGGCTTTGATGATGATGATGATGATTCACATGTCATTTCATTAATCTCTAACATTCGTATATCGTTCATCATTCAGGTATCCAAGTTGGGTTTTGGATGTGTGGGACTTACTGGAACATATAATGCTCCTTTGTCTGAGGCAGATGGAATTTCAATCATAAAAGATGCCTTTGGGAAAGGGATCACTTTCTTTGATACAGCAGATTCTTATGGACCCAATGCGAATGAAATACTTGTGGGAAAGGTATATGCTTCACTTCATCATGTACATACTCTTTTTCCCTGTGTAGTTTAGGAACTCACCATTGATGTAAAAACTGAAGGTGGGGGTCACTTCTTTTTGGTTAAGTTCTCCATATGTTTGAGAAAATGGATATTTCTTCATGAAGTAGAGGTAAAATCCAATGAAAGCTGATACACAAAGGAAAAGAAAATCAAAAAGAATGATACCCATATTTTAAAAGTTCTTATCCAAAGCAAGCATCATCCTCATAGCATTTTCTCCTTTGATTTCATAAATCATTAGCGAGTTGTGTATGGGCTAGAACATAGACCTTTTGGTCTATGTTCTTAGTGTTTTCTGTAGCACAAAAAATGAAGAATAGGCCAAATGAGTATTGTGGATGACATGTTCATGTTATTATTATTATTATTATTTTTAGTTACAAACTTATAATGCATCTAAGGGTATATTTGAATGGTGCGCATGGAAATTAGACATGTAATTTGACGATGTTGGAGGTATGCTGCTAGCTTTGAGCATTTGGGAAAGAATAGATGCTTGAGGCAGTTGTACTGAAATATCATTTGGTGGAATAGTAATTCTTCCCCAAATAAATGCTGCAGATTGACACCAAGAATGGCTCATGATAGAAAATTGAAGCATTACACCAACTATGGTTTAATTTTCCATCAGTACAATGTAGGATTTAATTACATAGATTACAGTATACAAACAAGCTGAGCTGCAGTATAAGTTCTCATCATCTCTTAGAAGGAGTATTCCTCTGAATTGTGGCTTCTTTGGTCCTAACGGAAGTAAAATATAATCTTTCAGGCATTGAAGCAATTGCCCAGAGAAAAGATCAATTGGCGACAAAATTTGGAATTGTAAAGCTGGACAGGACCACTTTTCATGTTAATGGTGCACCTGAATATGTGTGTGCATGTTGTGAAGCTAGCCTGAAGCATCTTGGTGTTCAATACATTGATCTCTACTATCAGCATCAAGTTGATAAGACAGTGCCTATTGAGGAAACTGTAGAACTTCTTTTCTTTGTTCTTCTAGATATTATTTGTATGTTCTATTTGTAGGGACCATTAACGTTTGAGTATCCAAAAGGTTGTACCATGTTCATACTTAATTGTCTAATAAATTTTCAGATTGAACATTCTGTCTACTTTTATATAATTAGTATCAAATATGGGAAGTGATAGGATCACATGTTTTTTATAACGTGGGACATTAGGTTTGTTCTTTTTCTCATTTATCACCATCTAAGTAGTGAAAAGGTACATCAGTGCCTTTATTATAAAAAGCCAGTGTTCCTACCATTTCCCTCAAATATATTATAATTGCTCATTTTCCTCTGTCCTTGTTCATAACTGTGATGTTGATGAAAGAGCCTGTAACTGATCATTAGTGATTGGAATCAAAATGCAAGGCAGATAGGAGAACTTAAGAGGTTAGTGGAGGAAGGAAAAGTAAAGTATATTGGGTTATCTGAAGCAAGTCCTGATACAATTAGAAGGGCCCATGCAGTGCACCCGGTAACTGCTGTTCAAATGGAGTGGTCTCTTTGGACACGTGATATCGAGGAAGAGATAGTCCCACTTTGTAGGTATATTATTCAAAGACTCAAAATTTCTTTCAGCTATACCATCGAACAAACATAAAGCATCTTTAAACAAAAGTCAAAAGATCATTCAAAATTATTGGGCAACCAACTCGTTTTCTTGCAATTTGAAAGAGATAAGGCTTCCAACAATGCTAGAATTTCTAAATGGCTTGTGCCACCTGAAACATATCTTAATGGTTCACGCTACTGAAACCAAAGCATCTACCTGTAGGGGTTGACTTTTGCACACTATGTGCCCCCTTGCACTTCCTACTTGTTTTGGGAGATGAATTAAATGAGATACTACACTATTCTTGGAAATAAGATCGTAAAGATTAGGAGTATAAGTGCATCCTAAACCTCCACTAGTGAGGGACCCTATTATTCTATGATAGCAGTAGTATGTGCTACTGAAATTATGTGACATTATCATAATATTTGTAGAATTTGGCATTCCGTGTCAATTCAAAGACCATTCTTCATTTGAATTCAAGAAAGAGAGAGTTACATGTTATATCTTCGACTAAACTTACCCCTCTTGAAATAGTTGTCACTTGAACCATTAAGCAGGGTATCTTTGTCCACTATGAATTATGTATGTCTCCATGTTAATTAAGGGAGGTGGAATTATGAGTAGAGTTTATTCTAATTATTGCATCCTAACTCTTTCAAATTTTCCGTTTTGTTTTTCTCAAAGCGAAGGGTCATTAGTGACTTAAAATTGTGATTTAGGATATTCAAGTACTGGCAAGCATAGGTTACTGGTAATGATACTGAATTGGGTCATGCATGGATGCCTGTAAGATAAAATTTACCAATTTTCTGCTGTATGATGGAAGAACATGTCTGTATTATTTAATACATTCTAAATTAAAATTTAGATGGAAGGAAGTATATCATTACCCATATCATACATGATAAAAATACATGGTACTATCCCAACTCTATGTTTCCATGTCAGTATATGCACCTGAGCATCACTAATCATGATGACCATAACACTGTTGACTTAATTCCTGTCTCCTCGCATAGTATTTTCCATTTTGTTTCATTTTCCCTTCTCGTGTTAAATAGTATTTTCCATTTTGTTTCATTTTCCCTTCTCGTGTTAAATATGTACTTGATGCATTTTGATATTTAAATGCACATGGCGACATTTGAAATGCAGGGAACGTGGTATTGGGATAGTTGCATATAGTCCTCTTGGTCATGGATTTTTTGGTGGAAAGGCAGTTGTGGAAAGTATTCCAGCAAATTCTTTCTGGGTATGGACCTTGGTTTTATGATGTCCTGTTTATTTGATCTTGTTCTTAGAGTTACATTGCTTATAACAAATACTTAATTGTCTCACAAATTCCATGAGTGCAGGCTATTGATTATGGTTTCAAATGTTTTGCAATGCCATGGACAAATATTGCAAGCCATGATATGTTGGATTCGATATTTATTGGCCCTAAGCTTGCAATGAATCTCACTATTTGCAATGAAGGAATCTTAGATATTTATGCTTAGGAAGATCCATAAAGAAAACTATACATTGTCTCTTACAAAAATTGTAACATTAGATGTCTCACAGTTGATTGACTTCCATTGATGTTGATTATTAATAACGATGGTTTACCCTAATTCACAGCCTTTTCTTTTTAATCTAATGCTGGTCTTTTGTGTAGGAAAGCTGGGTTTCCCTTTTCTTTGGGAGGAAAGTTATATACTTTGGGATAGGAATCATAAGAATATTGTGATTTTTTTTTTAAATGAGAAATCAACTTAGACAAGGCCTGTGGGGAGGAGACATTAGAGGCCGTATTTAAACCTTCTCAAAATATTTATCATATTTACTAAATGAAGTCGGATTTTATTAAAAAACAAACAAACCATGAAGCAGGAAAAACACAAGAAATTACATAAAAATGCACAAGACTTGCATGGTTATCTAACGAGTGATTTCACTATCTTTGAGAATAGGGTTACAATGCTTTCTTTTTCTTGCCTCTCTCAATATATTTATGAATACCCATAACCCCATAAATCACTCAAAAGTGAAAGATATAGACAGTACTAGGTAAAAAAAAATTCAAAAATACCCTTACGCAGAAAAAACTTTTTGAGTCAGGGCTCTGCCCCCCAACTTGTTCAAAGGGCACACTACCCCCTTGAATCCCCCAACTCAGGGGCCAAATCCCCAAGAACACCTGATTGGGCCCAATGTCCAATATGGCCTGGATCGCCACAAAATATGAGACATTATCGCAACATATTTTTAATTTTTCTCATAAACTTGAAAGTTGACATTTATCAGTAGTAGCTAAAAAGATAATTGGAAGGGTCTGATCTCCATACACCCACAAAATATAGCTGAGCAGCAATGTTGTTTTCAATTTAAATAGCTACAGGGTCCTAGTGAGAGGTATTTTGATGTGTGGAGGGGGCGGGAGTGGGGGTTGAAAATATATAGTCATTCTATAGTTAGTACTTCACTAGATTTCCGACCTCTCTGTATCTTCTATAAGGTCCATTATAACTCCCTATTTCCCCTGTCTTGTGCACAATCTGTTGTTTCTTTGGGGTTCAATAACAAATGTCAACCAAAAATTTTCAGTGTGGCCAATATTTTTGGAAATATTGAAAATATTTAGAAATATTCTGAATTTTTTAAATATCGGCTGAAATTTGTAACTCAGGTACTTCGGGTCAAGTTTTATAGGAACCTATTATTTCACTGGTACACCTTTATTACATTGGTAGATTTATCAACTGAACTTACAGCAATTTTGTTTGTTTCCATTTTAGAGTACACATGCAAGGTTCATGGGAGAGAACTTGGATAAGAACAAGAAACTCTACAATCTTTTTGAAAAGTTAGCCACAAAGCAGGGGTGCCCAATTAGCTCTGGCATGGCTTCTCCATCAAGGTGATGATGTAGTTCCTATCCCAGGTAAGCATCTAACTCTATTTCATTAAAATTCTACACCCATTCTTTAATCCATGCTTTTTTTCACGTGTACCGAGCGGCACAAAAGTTGGATGAACTTAACTGACCTAAAATAGTGGGCCCTGGGTGATGTATGTTTTGATGCTTAGATGCTAGAACAGGGTGATTGATGATCTTATCAAATATCTACAGGGACAACCAAGATCAAGAATCTAGACGATAACATTGCCTCCTTGAATGTGAACCTCACACAGTCAGATTTGCTAGAACTTACAGACACAGTGCCTATCCATGAGGTAGCAGGTTGTTGCAACAATGAAATAATATGTTCAGTCTCATGGAAATTTGCAAATACACCAAGGAGAGATGGAGGCATTGCAAAGGGAGAACCTACAAATACAATCTAAAATGATCCAATTGATGCAAAGAATGAATGCCGCATTTCAAGACTAAGCTATGTTACAAAATAGGAGAAAATATAGGTGGGTTAACAGGTCTTTTTTCTTATATGGAGCATTCATGTAATGATGTAGCCATTAGTCTTCAGCCCATAAGATTTCTAGACATTTGATGTAAAGCTATGTTATGTATGAGATTTAGTCATCTAAATACTTGTATAGCAACTGCTTATTTCATAGCACTTAATATGATTGTTACACCATAAAATTCTATGGGATTGAACTCAAGGGAGGTATTAAGTTTGATTCACAGCTCAACACTCTTTTGAGCCACTCTCCAAAGTTGCACAGCTCTAATAACTAGTCGGGTTAAAATATTTCCTGTCTAAATACAAATGAGACCCCTGGACATCTTGGTCATAAAAAAAAATTATGAGATTGTACACTTTCTAGCATCACACCCATTATCATCTCTTAAATTGAATTTTCTTCTAATTTAAATTTTCTTCAAACTTTTCTAAAATTTAGTTAATTATTTTATAATAAATTGATTTATAATGAATAATTTCTTCAAAAGATTGAGGTTCTTAGAAACTACTCTAAGCACAACAATACTTTGACTTGGTCAAGTATATAGCTTCTATCTCCCCTTCCTCTTCTTCCCTTGATTGCCAAGTTATCTTTCATTTGTGGCTACTTTTATTGTCTATAAATGGTCCCAATAAACATAAAAACAAGACAGACAGCACCACATATATTTCCTCCCTTATCAAACCCACTTGCTCTCTCAATCATCTTAGCATTCACTACAAGCAAAGAGAGAAATAGTAGTACTAAGGCCAATCTATGGCAATCTTCGCCAAGCTTTTCAGCTGCTTTATGTCTTCCTCTTCGCGCATCGTCTCATCGTCCGAAGATGCTGCAAGGTATCCAACTTAAGAAATCAAAATCCAAACCCAAACCCAAATCCATATCCAAATTCAAACCTCCAATTCCAGTTGCTTACTTTCCAATGAATTCTCATTTGTCTTTATTGTATACTTCAACTCGCACCAACATCTTCTCTTTGAAATCTCCTTGCTCCGAAACTTTACATCATATCCTTTTAGATGCATATAAAGGAATTACTTTTTTTCAAAAAGTAATTATGTTCAATTAAAATAGAAATATTTAACTATTGTTGTTAAAAATAGTAATAAAAAACTTCAATTTCCTTTCTATGCATTCAAGTGGAACCTATTTACTATAGTTTGTGCGCTGCATGGCTGCTTTCTTATTTTGGAGTGTGAAGATGGGTGGGCAGCTCAATTGTTGTTGCTGGACCAGTTGCAATTTCGATGGATATAAAAAATTGGCTTCTTGTGTGTGATGAAGGAAATTAGAAATATGTTAGGATGTAATTTGTTTTAGTAATCTCTTCAAGGACGTAAATACAAATTCTTTCTTGTCAGAAAAATATTAAAGTATAAGACTAAATCATACTCGTTACTTTAAAATCATTTTTTCTATTGTGTTGTCCAATTGAAAAAACATGTTTTCCATTCCATAATTCTTCATCCCTTTTTATAAATGATAAAAGAGAGTTACGATCCACATTGTCCACCATATTCTCCACTAAAAGAATTGTATTCTTACCTCCGTAATTGAAGGCCAGCAATCCTCCCATAGGCATTTTGTATAATTCGAAATTTGTCAATTTTTTCCTTCGAATCGGCTGCCGAACCTTTCGCTTTGAGTGATTTGAAGGATTCGGCGAATTGATTCGAAGGTCAAAATGAACAATACAGTAAAATCTATATCGAGTTACATAAAATACCCATGAGAGGATCGCTACTTTAATTGAATTGTAACGATCTACTTAAACTAACATTTTTATATCTCATATCTTTAAGAGTTTACTGAATAAATTTTATTTGTTTCTTCAAAAGTGACTAGCATACCTTCAATGATTCATATCTGTTTTCCACTCCCGTGTGGTTTCGATTTTCTTAGGGATAGACAAGATTAGATCCATCATATGTTTTCTTGCTTCACTCTCAGTCAGTGTTGGGAGGGAATAAAGATTGATTTTGGCGTTGGTTGTGTATAGCACTATAGCCTGTCTGTCGATACTTGGAATTTCTTGCAACTGGTTTAGATGATTAAAGTCGAGTTTTATTTGAAATAATGCAAGAGCTCTCTTTTAGGGTTTACTGGTGTATCGAATTTCATTGCTTGAGAAACTTCTTCTTCCCCTTTCTCTTACTCTTATGGTCTACTTATCCTAGTATATGAAATTTTGGCCAATGTTTTTGTGTTTTAGGTTCAACATGAAAATATTGGTGTTTTTTGAATTTTTTTTGAGAAATGCTGAAATTATTGCATCAGAACAAAATTTCGGCCAAAGCCGGGGATAAATTTCAGTCCATTTTAGTTGAAGTTTTGGTGTATTCTGGAAACTCTGGAATAATCTTTTTCTAATTTTTAAGTAAAAATTAATGTCTGCCAAAATCGCAGATAAATTAATGAAGACTGAAATTTTAGCTGAAAATTCAATTCTAAAGAGGATTGGAAATTTTTTATTGGTTATTTTTTTAATTGTTGGATTTTTTTTTTAATTTACATGTGGAAAACCACGGGATACCAACGTAAAATCTCACGGGTGAGCCCAGTACCTCCAGGGCACACCAAGGTTAGGTCATAGTGCTCAAACCCGCAACCTCCCGCTTCCTGAGGCAGGAGGCAATCAGTTGAGCTATAAGACTTGCGGGTGTATGGTAATCCACTCTGGAACCAAAGCTGCCTTTGGATTGGGGGTAAACCCCCATTACCACTGTTTAGTAGCTAAGGGCAACTTTTTACCCTTTTTACTCCTCTCTCTCAGTTTTTGAAAATCCTTTTTAAAAGAGTGGTTTTCATATTACCCTTCCAAAATCTACCCCCAATCCAAACTCAGCTCAAGACTTTTAAATCTAGACTGGGGTATTCGACTCAACTCGAGATACTCAAAATACCAACTGTAGTGACTCAAGCAATCACGATGGATTCCAAAAAATTAAAATAAAATGAAAAGTTCTATAAATATTTAAAATAAAAAGGTTAAAATATCTCTGTATAATCACATGTTAGAGAATTAGAATTTATGAAATGTTTTTATATAATTATATAAAATATAATAATATTATATTAAAATATTTCATGCCCTGTTTCATATCTGGGATATTCTCACTTAATTTGATCTATCTAAGAAAATCTCGGGTCCTAAAAACTTAGAATTGATCTTTTTCAACCAATTTTAATTATTTTCTTATAGGGTCCATAGAATCTGATTTTTATCCAACCTGATTTAAACTGTTGAGAAAGATTTAGATCAAGACCATATTATTAAGATTAAAACTGCAATTTTAATATTAACGGTTGTGATAGGTCTAGTCTATTGGGTTTGATGAGTATGAGAATGGAAAATAGGTTGTGCCAATTAACCACCTTATAATAATGGATCTCTATTACATGTAAAGCTTTTGCTTTATCATAGTAAGCATTTGATCTTCAAATATTTTTCCATTACAAATGATGGGTCTTAAAACCTATATATATATATATATATATATATATATATATATAACAAAAATCCAATTGAACTAACGAGTAACTTATTAGTATTTGATTCCTCTAAAATCTAAAATCAATATATATTTTTTCCAAATAAAAATGATAAATATTATACAGATGAAAATTTTGATGTAAAGGATATAAACTATATAAATTATAGATATTAAACATCAAATAAAAGCACTATTGTTGACACAATCATGATATTCTTATCTAAAAACAAAAATATATAAGATAAAATGAGTTAAAAAAAAACAATAAATAAGAGTGCATAAAAGAAAGCATATGGGCAGACATGACAAAAAAACATATAGAGTTCAAGCGAAGAAGTATTCTTTAATTAAAGAAATCTATTTATGCCATCTAAGTTGATTTTAAAAAAATATTGTTTGCCCTATTAAAAAACTAACTGTATAAATTAAAATTAGACTTGATTAGGGCTGAAATCGAGCATGGTCGGTTCGGGTTTTTTAAAATTCAATCTGGTCCGAGTTACTGATATATGGAACCCGACCAGACCAAAACTTTTGACCCTGACGTCTTGACCCGACCCGATCCGAATTATAACTTGACTCAACCCGAAACCCGACTAGCATTTTGAACTTACTTTAACCTACTTTTTACTGGGTCGGGTCGAGTTTGATCGGGTCGGATTGGGTTAACTTAAAAATCTCTCAATTCAACCCCACCCAAATTCAATGCAGGTTTCTGACTTCTCAACCCTACCCAACTTGCTGACACAACTTTCATAACCTGACCCGCATGCTTTTCGGGTCGAGTCATGTGGGCTCGGGCCAAAACCCAACCCGAGTTTCACCCTTAGACTTGATGAGTTACAAAGTGGATCAGATTTTAGTCATAAACACTACTTGATCTTAATAGTTGTGTCTTTGAATTTTAAAAGATGTTGGGTGATTTGAACTATTAAAGTAGTGACAAAAAATTAAATTTGAGGTTGAAAGTTGGCCGACTTGCATCTCATCAACTTTGCTTTCAATTTGTATTATTGGGTTTTTATATTGTGTTTACCGAATTATTTTTCCAAAAAAGAAGATAAATAGATTAAATGTGAATCATTATTTCTCTGCATATAAATACATGTATTAATTTTTTTAATGTATCCAAAGACGAAAAAAATGATATAATAGTAGAGATATATCAAAAGAATAACATGGTTATAATTAACAACCATATGGAATAAAACATTAGACCCAAACAAAACAGGCTGGTCTAGAAAATTATCATGGCTAGGTTGATGGTTGAAACCTTGGCTATAGATGCTTGTCCGTACAAATTTATATTTGTACATATAAGGAGTAAAATATTTTATTTTAATTCATTAAATTAAGATGTAATAGTGACATCTCTATTTTTAATAGTAAGGGACACTCGTGTATCTTTTCATTTATTTTCAGACAAGTTCAATGTCATTTGTTATCAAAATATCGGTGTCTCCATCAATTTCCAATCAAATTATGTGTTTTTTTAACTTTTCTAAAATTTGATCAATTTATTATTTTAAACTTTTGTGGCATCTAAAAAATGGTCAACTTAATTCAATCAAAATAATTTTATGTCCTTTTATTCAAATATAGCCTTTCTAGGAAAATCATATTCACAATTATTCAGCCCTAATAAGAATGTACACCTTATTAACCAACTTCTGAAGAAAATATCTATAGTGTACAACATATGTAAGAAGTCTGCATATTTATGTTGGACTGTATTGTATTTTTCCATTCAATACACATTGAATGCTTCTTTCTAATAAAATCAGTGTCTCTCGTATGTGGTGTATATTGTTCTTCTCTCTCAATTAGGTTTTGTTTTTTTATTCTATCTCACTTCTTATTAAGATGGTGATGATGAGTTTCTATGAATTAAATACAGTTTTCTTTAGTTCATTTCATTTTGATTTTCTATGAATTATAAAAAGTCTATTATTCCTCTGGGATTTCTCATGGCACTCTTGTCAATATTTTACACGAAAAGAATCTCAATATGAGTATTAAAGTCCGAACATGATTATTTGCACAAAATCACACAATTAAGTCTAATTTTGAGTCACAGTATTATATTCTACCATCTTTAAAGAAATTGTCCTGAAATTTAAGCGACCTACGACTTAGGACATCGTCTCAAAACTCACATGGTTCATCATCCAATGGCACAAGCTAACAATTGAGTCTATCCTCAAACAAACCCTATTGCCCATTTCACATGGTCCGAGAGTTGAACCATACTCTGATACCAATTGTGACGACCCGCACCGAGACGGACACGTGATATTTTTTTTTAATAAACACAATAGAAATACATATACTGGGCATATCTCAAGAGTTAATTAATATAATCTCAATATGATTTCATAGTGACATTTGAAAAAATTATCCCACCAATGAATATAAAAGCACGAACATGATTATTTGCATAAAATCACACAATTAAACCTAATTTTGAGTCACAATATTACAATGTCAAAAGCCTATTTAACAAACTTGAGAAGCCAGTAAAAGAATTGAATGTCCAACACATATTGTGAAGGAGGTTTACCTTAAAATGTTTAAATTTGTTGAAGCTCAAACTATGCCTCCAAATGTTTGGCTGTGGTCATTAATCTCAAACTGCAAAAACCATGAGGAGGACATTAAGCCTTCTATTTCAAATTTTGCAGCAAACCTTGGCATCTATGCAAATTTCAATTGCCATCTTTGCGTAAGAGTTGCTGAGGCATGTGTTCCACCAGGAATAAGATACTCTTGAAGCATAATGTATATGGTGACATCTTTGAGAAGTGACATCCCTGTGATGGTTGAGTCACTATTGAATATGGGCTTCGATGTGATGGTTAATTTAGAAAACTTGATTCAGGAATGATGTATTAGTTTCTGATATTTAGCTGAGGACGGTATGCTGTTGAGTCTTGCCATTAAATTTTATGACAAAATAAAATTATTATGAGAAGGATCATTGTAATATTTACCTCGAAGAATATTTGTTACTTTAGTAGGTGTCTCGTGAACAAGAAAGCTTCGACTTTATTGATAACATTCTCTAATAAAAAGTAATCTAATTTCTTTTGTGATTATGAAGATCAAAGATTTTTTGTGAATAAAAGATGTATTACATAGTTTTAGAGAAATTAGAGTATTCATTTTCAATAGAGAGATTATATATTTATCATAATACAGATTCTATTTGATTAGCTGTGATGGATATAAGACTTTATTAATGATATAAATCAAGGGAAATTCTCAATCTGATTATGACAATTTAAAAAAAAAAATATGGTATGAAAAATCAATAGTTTTATAAGAATTAAAGAAAGTCTAAAGAGACTAATATGATGAGATGAGACACAACTTTTATAAAATAAATATCTTTATCATTTCTTACATATTTTATTAGAAAATATGTGATTCATCTCAATATTTAAAAAGCTCCCTAAATAAGAAATTATGAAAAAACCACCTTAATATTTTTTAACAATTTTTCCATCATATAAAAAGTTTCTTAAAAAGATTCTTTTAAAGTTTAAATATAAGTATATAAGAAAACTTGTGTGGGGTGATGTTAGTGGCCCATTATCCTATACTCCTAACACTATAAAAATAAATCTTTTTAATATTTTGATTTGTGAAATTAGCCATAAGTCAACACGAGAGGCATAGCTACTAACTATTTGATATTGTTTAAAAAATATATATTTTTATACCAGTTAAAAAAAATGAAAAAGGCTTTACATTGCCGAAATTTTCACTTATACGTCTGTTTAAAACATCAACGAGCCTTTCTCAAGCAGTTGAAGAGGCTCGCCGGTCTTTCTTGTGTGAATCTTTGTTTTGAGTTTCCCCACCAAACCTCTGATCCAGTCCAAACGGTAGGTATCCTCTCGTGTCCGCAACCTACCACCACTCACCAATCACCATCATACAAAATCAGTAGTTGGGTAGCTAGGGATAGATTTTGCTTTTGAGGCGGGAACAACTAGATTGTCTGCGTTATCACTCAGTGAGAGAGAGGCAGAAATGGAAGAACCCAGAATTCAAATTCCAAGAGTAAAATTGGGTACTCAGGGATTTGAGGTAAACTCACTTTTCCTCACCCTTTTCATGCCCATCTCCACACTCTCTGTGAACCTGCAAAATGACATTTGGTTGGTCATCAGATCCCAAATTCATCCTTCTTTTTATTTATTTATTTATTTTTTTCAAATGCTACTTGCTCTGTATTGGTTGAGGGATTAAATACTTGTGTTTGCCAAATGAGACTAACTGTTGCATTATTTTGTTATTTTGGAGGAAGTGTTCTATTTTTCTTTTAATTGGGACGATTCTGTTTTCGTTTTAATGACAGTTTTGTGATTTATTTTCTATTTGATTAGTTCAATTCTCATTGAGTCTAAACAGCGTTGAATTTGATTAGCAAGAGTTTGATCATGGAACTTTGTTATTTCTGTAGCGCGTTTTTAACTACATAGACTTCTATATCTCAAATTTATGGCTGTTAATGAAGAGGAACATGGCTGAATAGAGGAAGAATTAAATATAATGAATGCCATTCACAGTTTTGTTATATAGGTGAACCAAGCTGTAGTGTGTAGGGTTGCATCTCCCCCAACCCCCTTTTCCCGATTTGTAACTGGCTCAAATATAAGATGGGTATGGTGATATTGAACCGTCGAATGAAGGGGGCAAAAAAAAAGAGAAAAGGATCCTCAACCAACGGGCCCTTTCAAAAGTGTGCAGAAGTTGTTATCAGGTTCCATAATGGGGAACACAAGTCATTCCATCGTTGTTACATATTTAGTTCTCAGCTTGAGCCTGGCGCGCTTCTTTTACCACTGCCACTTCTCTTAGAATGCAAAATGGATAGCTCTTAAATCTTTTACTCAGAATCCTCTCTTGTATTTGCAAACTGCTTCCTTGTTCATTATTAAATAGTGTCTTTGGTGAGCTACCACTCCTACATGAGCTCATGCTGAAATGGAGAAGGTCAATACAGTGCAGGGTAAAATTGAATAGAATGTTACCATTCATAAAAAAAAGAAGTATAGAAAGATAGCACATGTTAATGTAGTAATTGTCATGTTTGCTATATGAAGTGATGAAGCCTGGAAGATAAGATAGATGAGATGATTGCTTTTCTATGAGATTTTTTAAACAGTATCAGGTTTATTTCTGCTAGTAAGATCTTTCATGTAAAGAAAGTGGGAAAATTGAAATAATGTGGAATGTTAATATAGTACCTTATATATATATATTTACACACTAGCAACAAGCAGAAATAATGAGCTGTGGTAGCTTACATGATTATTTTAAGGGGTTCCTTATCAGTTTCTTGATGAATCCCTTATAAATGATTTTGTTGCTTAGAGTTTATCCATCCTAATTATAAATGATGCCTGAAGACACTGAGTGGCCAACTGCTAAATAGATGTTATCATCAGTTTTCAGAATTCAACTATTTCATTTGATCTGTCAGAAATCATGTTCTCTGTTGCTCCACAATCTATATAGGTTCAGTTTCAAAGTACTACATTTCCATGCAATATCAAAAATCATATTTTCTATTACTCACAATCTATGTAGGTCAGTCATTAATATCTTGATAACGAGATTGTTTAGCTATTGCGATGGTATACTACAATTTGCACTATCATCCAACTGTTTGTTAATGAAAGAGCAACCCACCTGCACAGAATTATAAACATAGCTTGAATTATTCAACTATTACATGGATACTGCTAATATAAAGGAGCAAAATAATAAGTTGAATTGGCTTCTTATCATGCTCCTCTCACTAACTTCAATTGCAACCTATATTCACCTTCGTTATATTGACGAGTTCAATCAAGAAAATATTTATTAGTCAAACCTCTAGCTAGTCGCTGTGTCATATTTTAGGTATCACATGGATATCAGAAGTTGCAGTTCTTCAGAAGCTGAAGTATGTTCTTGTAATCAGATAAAGATAGTAATTTTTTAAGAGAGAGTGATAACAATGATGATGCAGAAATGTGGGCAAACCCATGTGGTGCCATGTTTATGGATGTACTCTACTTATCGTGTTAACTTCATCTAACTTTTGTATGTATCCAACAATTACCTGCACATACCTGGGACCATGTTTCATTTCTTTTATAACATCATGTTTCTCTGAAACTTATCTATATTCAAGTCCTTCTTTTTCTTGATAACCTTTTCTACCCTATCTTGGTCATAGCTCATCATTTTCCTTTTGTTCTCTAGGTCTCCAAGTTGGGATTTGGGTGTATGGGCCTCAGTGGAATATATAATGCTCCTCTTTCTGAAGAAGCTGGAATTTCAATAATTGTGGAT
This sequence comes from Chimonanthus salicifolius, assembly GCA_013350335.1. Lineage (NCBI taxonomy): Eukaryota > Viridiplantae > Streptophyta > Magnoliopsida > Laurales > Calycanthaceae > Chimonanthus > Chimonanthus salicifolius. The sequence goes on along the minus strand of CM023537.1, from coordinate 49,925,466 downwards.
GCTTTTAATAAAGGGATTACTTTCTTTGATACGGCGAATGTGTATGGAGCCACTACCAATGAGATCATGGTTGGGAAGGTAAGGCTTTCATGATAAGCTCAGAAATGTTTTTAACTGACGGATATGGCTTCTATTTATCAAAAAAAAATAAAAAAAAGAAGGAAAAGGAAAAAGAAAGCTAGCAGTTTTTACATCTTGACATAAGAGAAATCTAACCCTACACAGAAAAACCTTTACTTGTAGAAACCTTGTGAACATTGGAAAGTGAGAGCTTGAGTGCTCACTATGGATGTGATTGGATCCAAAATTCAGGCCACACAATCTTTAGTTGCCATAGTTTAGGAGGAAGGATGGTTGGTTCGAAAAAATCGACCATCCAGTCCAATGCTTGAATATAGCAGTTGCTATTGCCCAAGTTTGGTCCAAGTGTCAGTGAAGGGACATACCTGATGAGAACCATAAATATACATGCATGTGTCCTGTTCACACATACTATTGGTTTGGTACAAAAGGTAGATCATGCAAGTGGGTGGCTGGCTTGTCTCTTTAAGTGATTATGCACAGGTACATGGGGCATGTGCATGCCCTCACACGCACACATACACACACTTTTTCTGGATCTTCTGTCTTGTAGTTGAGAAAAGTCAAAGGAGGTCATGTCGACTCCAACCTTTCATTTGAAATGTCACATGGAAGGAAACAAGTTTCTACAATCCAGATAAACATCTTTATTTTCTTCAAATTTTTTTGGGGTAAGTTATGGTTTATAGTTAATTATTTGGTTAAAATTCATAGTGTTGTTTGTCTTGTTGCTAAATGATAAAATTCTTTTAAGATGACAAAAATTCCAGTAGGGCTCAATTTTTATCTAGTTGGATTCTCTTGTAAGGAATCCACCACTGATGTTGGGTTTTCTGAATTCTCACCGAGAATGAGTATTAATTTATATCCTTGCAGGCCTTAAAACAGTTTCCTCGAGAAAAGGTCCAAGTAGCAACAAAGTTTGGTATTGTCAGGATGGAACCAACTGGCATGGTAGTTAAGGGTACACCTGAATATGTGCGAGCATGTTGTGAAGAGAGCCTTAAGCGTCTTGATGTGGAATACATCGATCTCTATTATCAGCACCGAGTGGACACATCAATACCCATAGAGGAAACGGTAAATTATCTAACTATACATCCATTTTGAAATTTCAATTTACAAAAAGAAATTTGAAAGTTATTGACTGGTATTTACTCTTCAAATTATGTTTCCTTGTATTTCTTTTTCTTTACCTTTCTTCATCATCATCGTCATCATTGACATCATCACTATCATTTTCATCATCATCAAAGCCTCTCTTATATCTGGGGCCAGTTTTATGAGTTTCATTTTTCATCTAACCTGATTCAGAGCCATGTTTTCGATCACTCTGTAACCTAATCCCGTCTCTTCAGTGGTTTCTTCCTTATCTTGATCTTGTGACACGTTAATTTTTATTTACTTTTAGTTTTTGGTATTAGTGTGTCAAAATGTGAAAATGGATTCTTCCTTTCTCTTAAAGTATAATTCATATACTTAAGCCTTTCCGTATGGAATTTATAATGGATTGGAATTGAAAATCTGAGGGCAGATGGGGGAGCTTAAGAAGTTGGTGGAAGAGGGGAAAATAAAGTACGTTGGGTTGTCTGAAGCTAGTCCAGAGACAATAGGACGTGCACATGCTGTTCACCCCATTACTGCCGTGCAAATGGAGTGGTCACTTTGGACACGTGACATTGAGGGAGAGATAGTTCCAATGTGCAGGTTTGTTTTTAGTAAGAAGTTCTGTCTTGTTTTTGTTACATGAGATTAATCTGTGATAACTACTGCTCTCTCTCTCTCTCTATGTCTCTCTGTCTATATATATATATATATATATATATAGACACATAACAATTGCAATTATAAGAACTTGCCAAGCGTATTTACGATAATTGTTGTAGAGTTTAAATTTTCAAATTTGCATCACAAAATTTTCATTGAATGCTTAAAAGTGAGTACAAAGTTCTAAAGCACAGATTTGGCTCTTTCTAGAGAGATTAGTCCATCTCTTTATAAGTGAAAGTTTTGAGCATATAATATAAACAATCATAAATTGATCATAAATCTAGCATACTTTAAGTGGGGCCTTCAAAGACTTGATCTATGAATAGTGTAGCAAGGGTTAGAAGACTTGTGCTTCCTTGATGTGGAGGTTTTTTTTCCGAATGGTACCTTGATGTGGAGAGGTGTTTTGATCAACACGTGTGATGGTCAAAGGAGACTTGATTTCATTTGCAACAAAAATGGTGGGTGGGAATCTGAATCCTCCAACCAAAGTAAGAAGTGTTAGTGGATTTAAATGATCCAGACAAGACTACTAATCGAAGTGTAAATGGAATTAGAAGTTCCAAACTATACTATGAAAGATGATACGTATATGGAAGTACAACCAATAAATGACGCGAACTTCTTAAATGAGGTGTGAAAGAGATTTCTTTAGGTTTATCTTAGCTGAAGAAAAAACCATTCTGATATTCTTTTCATATTTGCAAGAATGTGCCTCCAAAAAGATCCCCTTCTCCCTAGCCCAAGGGGGTATTTATAGTTTGAGAGTGGAGAGGGCTGCATATTAATACCTTAGTGTAGCCTTGTTGGGTGCATCTCCATAGAGTGCAAGTACATTGGGAGTAAATCCTAAGGGTCTACACAATGATACCTGCTTCAAATCAAGATGTGGCCTTGACATGGTCATAATTTTGTGTACTTTGGGTTGTTTGTAGTACTTTATCTATTCTCATTTAACCTTTAATTAGCTACTTGCTTAAGAAAGTTGTGATCTTGTGACAATTGAATGTAGGCTTTACACTCTTATCATCAGATTCACGTATCAGATGAAGTGGTCAAGCCTAAATCAAAGTGAGGGCTAGGTATTGTCCCCATTCGAGTAAGAAATCAAGCTCTTCTTTGCAAACGGAGTTGGCAGTTTGGGAAGGAAAAGGATGCCCTTTGGACAAGGATTTTGACGGCTAGATATGGATTGGAGAATAGGTGTGGTTGGGCCTTAGGTGAGAATGCTGGAAAATATGGATCACCATTAGTCAGAGCTTGGTGAAGGATGAGTCAAGGAGAATCTGTGGTCGGTAGGTGTAATGACCTGACCCAGGGTAACGGGTCAGATGTGATGGGTAAAATTGATTTAGAAAATTATCGTAGTTTAAATTGATTGTTAGTTTAATTTGATAATTTTATTTTGGGAAAACACAATTGAATTTAGGGATTGAATAATAGACTCCGATTTCACACACTTTCTCCTCAATGAGAATTTACAAATTTATCCCCTTCGAATTAAATTTAGGGAATGGAAAATAAATTATCAACTTAGATTGTTAATTTCTCCTAAGTTAGGAATTTCAATTAGAAGTATGCTATTAAGAAGTTAAAATAAATGAATAAGTGCTAACTTCAATGAACTTAATATAATCGGTGATTAACAAATAAATAAAAGAGAAATAAAGGACAATAAATTAAAATCAATATTTTAAAGGGACTCACCTTTCCGGTCGAAATTAATTGTCCAAAATTCCTTCACATTGGGATTTGTTTAATGAGATTTTTATCTTACAGATAAAAATGTATAAATATAGATTTTTATTTTATTTTAGAGAATAGAAATTACCCAATTCGTGTGGGCCCTTTGGACCCACACTCCTCTCGATTGTTTTTATCTCTAAGTTCCCTTCAATCGCTTCCAAAATCCCTAAACTCCCGATAGAAAACAAAACCCATCTTGACCCCTTCGTTCCTCCCCTTATCTCTTCCCTATCCACCATATTCCTTGGGGAAATTTCCCAAAATGTTCTTCTCCCTTTCCTTTCTCGTTTGGGACTCAAATCCCTAATATACCTCTCCAAAACGGAAGCAAATCCTATCTCTACTTAGTGTACCTTCCGCTTTTAACTCCCCAAAAATCCAAATCCCTCTAGAGATGATCCAGCCGAACCAATGGTGTATAAAATCTGTGCGATACCAACCAAATTTCGTTGCTGAATTCGATCCCCTACAAGTGATAGCAACATCTTTATGTCCCTCTCACGATTCCTCTCCATCGCCGTTCTCTTTCCCCTCCTCTTCGAAGACCAAGTTCCGGTTCGAGCAGTAGAGTTCCGGACCACCGTGTGACCAGCTCTCTGTCGTATTTGTTCCCGTATTACAGCAAGTAACAGGTATGTCCCTCTAATTTTCCTTTATGTTCTTCTCCCATGGGTTTCTTCTTCCTCTTCTTCCCTTTGTAAATCTCGAGCCAGCCAACCACCAAATCTTGGTTGGATGGTGTTTATTGTTCCCCTTCTCCACTCAGCAGTGGGATCAATTGAATAGGTGACTCAGATCAGTCCCCAATCCCTTATCCATGAACAGTAACTATCCAGTTTTTCCCTAAATAACTATAAGTTGGGACTGATTCTAACATAGGCAGAATCTGTCCTAATCTGCCAATTGAAATTTGACACAATAGAATTTATAGTTAGGCGCCTTGAGTTTAATATGTTAAACAAATCGAAGAGGTTGATGACCCCAAATCCTTTCGGCCATGCCTTCTCCTCCCAAAATATTCTTTTATTTGTTTAAATTAAGTGAACAAATTGGAAAAGTGGGAATTAAATAAAAATCAATGCTCAATTTTCTCCCATCTCCAATTAGTTTTTAAATATTTTTCTATTTTAATATCTGAACTCTGAAGTATATTATTATTTTATTTAAAACCATTTACTTATTGGTGATTTTCTGCCTCATATTTATGAGCATTAGAAAGTTGTGATTTAATAAAAATCCATACCCAAATTTTTATCCTATCTTTATACAGTTTTACCAATTGTGTTCCTAAGTATAAAATCTGTAGTAACCCAGAAACTGCTTGCAGTCTAAGCCGGCTAAAAGTTCATAACTCTTCTGAACTGGGCCAGCAAACCCAGTTCAGTCTTGTGACTGTTAAATGGGCCAGATTTGTGACTACCTCTTATATGTCTAAACCCTATTTTTGTTTTGAGTCATATGTATAAAACCAACAGTATGTGTACACATATATATGTATGATAAATCTACTAAACTACAACCTGAACTTATTATCTCTGTCTTTCTCAGCGGCATCATTATCATTCTATATTTTTATAAGGGTTAAAGATATGCTTTTTAAACTTTAGCAATAACCTTTATTTCAAAACATATATGGTTTTCGCTTCAACGGTGTTACTACCCTTGTAATCGTTATGGTTTTATTTAGTTAAAGTATTTAGTATATTTTTAAAAGTTACGACTCCAACTGTCTATTTACTTATAGGATTTGATTAAAATTATTAGTAATTTAAAGGAGAACCCATCCTTTTTATGAATAAGGTTTTATCGTCTTAGTAGCATTAAGTGAGATTAGGCATGGTATAGACTCAAGACCTTCACTCTAAGCCTTTGACCCTAGATTTACCTTAGATGGGGCAGTAGGATATGATCCTCCACTTTGTAAACGAAAGAAACTTAAAGAGATTAACAAACATTAGTTTTTAATGGCTTAGAACATTTAAATTAATTTCCAGCAACTTTGGAGTAAAGACTTGTGTATAAAGCTTTGGATTCCTTGCTAGCACCATACATTTCACGTGATTCTAGGTGAGGGAAACAATTCACTGTATATGATGTATTCATATAATCTTTTATTTTGATTGTACAATGAAAAATATTGCTTTGTTTTGTATGTTATGAATATAGTTGTTGGATCTAGAAAAGACTGGGTGCATGTTAATGATTGGTTATAATCCGGTGCTCACTCATAGTAGTGCAAGGGAGATTTTGGGTAAATATTCTATTGGCCGTGAGGAGACTCAGTCTGCCCGGATTGAGGAATCTAACCATTAATATTATTGAAAGATCCAACGATTTTATATTCGTAGATTGATGATTATTTGTATGATATTGTTGAATTTCAATCTTGATGGTACATGTTTGAATGGTGGTTTATATAATTCAAATCACTATGATGCTTAGGCTATTGCTATGTTCTATGTATGCTATGGCAAAGTGATATTCGCTATGATGTTATAAATTATTTAGACTAAGATTTATGATTCTATAAGCATGTTATGATAATTGAGCATGTTTACTTGGCATTGATCATAGCATTCTCATATTCATAGCATTGGGTATAAGGGTGCGATTCATGATTGTCACAAAGACCACGACGGTGCTAGTATTGCTAGCGTCACTTTAAGTGGGAAGACCATTACGGTAGAGGAGATGTGATAACCGTGACAAGTCATGAGGGCTGCTATTTGGTGGTTAAAAATATCATTGCACATTTAGATCAAAATCATGCAAGTGAAATTGTTTTCCTCACCTAGAAGTTTGTGAAGTGTAAATGATGAATTCAACACTTTCCAACTTGAGCTCAAGCGATAGAAAGTTCGGGATGTGCTGCATAGAATTTGTTTGAAGTTTTGAGTATTATTAACATTACTTCTAACAAATATCTCTGAGTCACCTAGGCTAAATAAACATAGGAGATGTCTCTAAAGTTTAGGACTTGTCATATACTGACAAGACTAATTGGGCATTTAGACTTCTTCACGGGTGTACGAAAATTATTAAACATGGGTGGTTGGTGCTGCTCCAACTATGGTCGCTAGAGAACCTTTTGTTAAAGGCTAGACAAAAGATAGTCTTATATCTACAGGTCCAAATTGGATAGAAATAGGATTGGTCAAAGGTTTTAGTTTAGGTAAGATAAAGACAGTCCTCAATCAAATAGTTTTGAAGACTGAAAATCAGTCTCAAGTATAAACGGTTCTGCCATAAAAGATTGAGGACAGTATGAGTATGGTTTTCTTGAAAACATGGATAGGTTTTGTCATAAAAACATGGAGGTTTCTTTTCTCATGGCAAGCATAGGATATTTCTTATAAAACATGGAGGTCTTCTCTACGAAAAACATAGAGAATTTTCTAGGAAACCCATATGGTTTTCTCATAATCAACATGGAGAAGATATTTTTTTTTGGGGGATTTCTCTATGGTGATGGGCGAAACTTAGAGGGATAAAGAGAGATGGAGGAAGATAAAAGAGAAGAAGAGAGGAAACCACATACTTTAGAAAGAGAGGGAGAGAGTTCTTGAAAGGATCGGCCACAAGGAGAGAGATACTCGTTGTAGTATAAGGTGTATCAAGATGAGGGGTTTCGACCAAGGATGAGAGGTAAATATGGGAGATGTGCATATGGAGGTCGAATGGAAGAAGTCTTTGGAATTCGCATGGGGCATTTAGCTACGTACGAATGGAATTAGTCTTGGGAATTTTGAATGGAACTTATTAGGGATCTTTGGATGGGTAGTTTCCATTGGGTAGGCTTCCTAATTAGATTAGGATTTTTCTAAAGTTGGACTTAAGATAAAAAGAGATTTTATTATTATTTCATGCGCCCAAGGTAGGATGGTAAAGACTTCCAACGAATTTTGCGAGGAAAGGGAGGAGGTTTAGTTATTTTCTAACTTGGTTTTCTAACTTATTTAGGATTTCTAAATTTTAAAACAAGATAAAAAGAAGGTTTCTAAAATGATTCATGCATCCAAGGTGGGACCTTCCTATGGGTCACATGAATTTGGGGTTGCTAATTATCTTTCTAATTTTATTTATTTGCTTATTTTAATTTCTCTCTAATAGTAATTTATTTAATTAAATTTCTCTTTCTAAAAGTAATAACTTTCTAAACATCGAAAGATTTGAACACTAAATTCGACTAAAGCATGGGTACACTTGTCTTTTCAAAATTAATCAGTTTTATTTAAAATACAAACACTAAGTTATTCTCCGATCAATTTACTCAATGCATCTCTTAATTAAACTCTCAATGTATTTTCAAAGTTTAAGAGATTAACATTCGCCCCGCGCCCCCCCCCCCCCCCCCATCCCTCCCCTCCCCCTTTTTTTTTTGATAATTAATTCTTCCTCACTCTTAATTAGCTTTTTTCAAATCAAAGAGAAATATTAATTGTGTATTCTAATTGAGGAGGGGAGCTAATTTAATTAAAATTCTAAATCTCTATGTGTTTTCCAAAATAATTTTAAGTAAAAACATTGACGCATCAATTCAAGCATACAATAAATATTTTCGAAGTTAGCTAACAATAAATATTTTCGAAGTTAGCTCTACCCAATAACACTGACCCACTAATCTGCTACTCCAGGTAAGGTCACTACACATACTAATCCCTCGTAGATGTAGGAGAGAGGGAGGGGGGGCGCGGTTGGGATAGGGAATACGTAAAAGGATGGTCACTATTGTGTAAAACTTGGTTGCAATTTATTGATGAGAGAGAAGCTTTTTGCGGAAAAGTTATGAAGGCAAAAAATGGTGTGCCCAACTGAGGTTGAACTCTGGGTATGATTGATTATAGAGGGGGGGAGTCAAATTTGGAAAGAATGGTCATTTTGTTGGCAGAGATAATTAAGGGATGAGGATGATTGTGGGTGACAGGGCTCAAGTATATGTTTGGAAGGACTCGAGTGAGTGAGAAATCCCGCTATCACATTTATCTAGAGTTATATGCCATTGCATCCAAAAAACATTCTTGTGTGGATGTCATCTGTGGTAGGAAGTTCTGGGTCCTTATCTTTGAAAGGGATCTAATGGATCATGAAACTCATTTTTTTCCATCTCTCATAGGTTTGGTTGGGAATAGATTTGATTAATTGGTTAGTGATGATAAAAGGGTTTGGATGGGTGAGTCAAATGGGATCTTTTAAAGTAAATATATCTATTCTCTCCTTAGATTCAATCCCCAACCTTTTTTTTCCATTAAAAGCTATTTGAAAACCTCTTGCTCCTTCTAATGTTAAATACTTATGTTGGGCATCCTTTCATGATAAGATGTTGCTTGTGGATAATTTGATCACCATGAACTCGCCTATTCTGAATATTTTGTTTCTTTGTTGGTGAAGCCATGTGGGTCTATCATGATGTTCTTCTTCATTGTCCCTTTTGTTCTTAACCATTTGGTTGTTTTTCTTTGAGGCTTTCTCTATTTATTTTACTTGTCCCTCCTTTTTGTTAGGCTCTGTGGAGCCTCATCATCAGAGATGTATTGGCAGATCTGGTCGGGGGTCGATCTCCCCGCTAAGCTCGCGGGGGGTCAAAGGGGGGTAGTGCCCCCTTGTTTGGGGGCACTGAGGTGGAGCCCCCAAGCTAAATTTTTATTGGAGGGTAATTTTGTAATTTCACATTGTGTCTTATGTAAACTCTAATCAGTGCAGTATATATTTTTGTTTTTTGAGAGAGCAAACAAATCTGTAACGAGAGCCGCCTTTTCTTCATTCTATGCCTTTCAGCATAGGGATCGGTTTGAACCTCGTGGACGTACCGAAAGGGAAACAAGTAAAATTTTTGTGTTGGGGTTTGCTTCTTTGTGTTGATTTCTCTTTTCTGTTTTTCCGATATTGTTGTTTGTGTGTGGACGGAAAGACATTTCCTCCAAACACGTTTTAAGGCTCTCTCGGAAAGTTGGGGTTCAGGTCCCTTCCCAAGGAAGGTCCAATTTTCTCCCTTGACAAGCTCTTGGTCTGTTTGGAGGGAGAGAAACAGACACACCAATAGACTTTGATCCTTGGGATGTGTATTGTCCAATTAGCTGTAGCCTTTGGGAAGTTCAATAGGTCTTTGAATATGGATTTTAGGCTTGGAGGGATGACTCCTTTTGATCTCTCTCTCTCTCTCTCTCTCTCTCTCTCTCTCCCACCCACCCACTCACACTCACACACACATACAAAAGGATCTAGCAACTTTGTTTATCCTATGGGAAGCTTTCGGTTCCCTGAATTTCTGTACAAGTAACAATTGAATGCATGTTTACATGAATGAAGGCACCAAGAACAGTAGCTATGTCGTTGAATCACTTTGTCAATGTCAATGTCTTACACTGTGCTTAATGGTTGGAAGGCAGCACTATACTGTTTTTTTGGGGAGCTTATATGATAGCAAGCAAGATCTTGACATTTCTATGAAGTGGACTAACCAGTTGGAACAATCGGAAACCATCCTGAGAATTTTCATGCTTGTTTATCTACACTAGAGCATGTGTGAAGGAACCCTATTGGGGATATCTTGAAGCCAGGTGCAAATATGTATATCCTATGTAACCATCTGTAATCTAGACTACTGATTAAGTGGGTTACAGAATACCAAAAAGGGGTCTTGTAAATAAATTTTACCAGGGTTCATAGTGAATGTAAATGCAAGGCCTTCCTGATGGGTGACAAATGTCCATTGTCTATATTTTTGCCAGGTGCCCACCTGATGCATAATTCAGATGTACCAACAACATTCCATTTCCACGTGTGCGGCTGCATGAAAATTTGCTTGAAATGAACATCTTGCACTGTATCAGACCTCATATTGAGATAGTAGTTTTGTTTTGTTTTGTTCCAATACAATAGTGTAGACGTTGTCTTTGCACGTGGTAGTAGCATCAAGAGATATTACCCCTCTTTCATTGAATTGAATGGTTTACCAAAATTAAATTATATGATCTATAATTTACACGGATAAAAGAATATAAGCTATAAAAATCATTATTTGAAGACATTGTTTTACTTAAAAATAGATGTACTTAAATCATAGTTTATATGTATGTGCATATCTATAAATTAATACTGAACCAACATAGGTCTTATCAGAAGAAAAACATATTTGTGAGCTCGTAACTACTAAAAGAAAAAGGTGTCTAAGAATATTAAATATTAAAAAAAGGTAATTTGTCTCATTAAAATTGAGAGAGCGTAAAAACTGTGGTTTCTAAGATTGGATAAGTGACTTTTATGGGATTCCATGTTTATGTTATGATCTTTCAATGGGCCATCAAATGGAGAGAAAGTGGCTCTCGCATAGAATGGAAATTGTTAGGATTTAAAAGTATTTAAAATAATGTAACATTTAGAGATTCTAGAAAACATGATATGATTGGATTGAAGTGGCTGTTTGGCTATCATCTCTGAAGCATGGACTATTCAAGATGTGTGACATACACGTGTCAAAAACTTTTGGACACTTGTGTTGAATCTAATAATAAAAAGAAATAAAGAAAGGAAAAAGAGATAAATATCAGAGAATAATGATTCTCAGAATTGTATTAAGTAGATTTCCTCTTAGAGGGTACATGTATATATAAGAGAGAGAGAGTCAATTAAGGTGGCAAAAAAGGAAAGTACAATCAGTCTAACTTATCTACTCCTAATTATACACCTATACACTTGACTTGCCAAGATAGACATAGTCAGTTTAGTTTGTCCTGAGTTGGGTCCCAGTGGGTCCCACAACACTCTCCATCAAGCTGGCTCGAAGATGTCGGTCAAACCCAGCTTGTCAAGAACCGAAGTAAGTTGGTGGCGAGGAACAAACTTGGTCAGGATATCGGTCAATTGATCCTTAGACTTCACATGTGGAGTAACAAGGCGGCCTTCAGAAATGTGTTGTCTTAGGAAGTAACAATCAACCTCAATGTGCTTGGTCCGCTCATGAAAGACTGGATTGGAGGAGATGTTGATAGCGGCCTGATTGTCACAAAACATAATGAGTGGGTCACGTGGAGCAAAACCCAATTCCTAAAGAAATTGTAGACCCAAAGAAGCTCAGCTGTAGTATTGGCCATCGCACGATACTCAGCTTCAGCACTGGAGCGAGTAATAATAGATTGTTTCTTACTACGCCATCCGACTAGATGAGAACCCAAAAAGACACAGTAGCCAGTTGTTGAAGGGCGATCATCAGGAGAGCCGGCCCAATCAACATCTGAATGGCCACGAACAAAGAGGGAAGACTGTAGTGCAAATAACAAACCCCTGCCAGGATGAGCTTTAAGATAGCGAAGGATGGGGAAGACAACATGAAGATGGGTATCCCGTGGTTCGTGCATGAACTGACTAACCACACCAACTGCATAGGAGAGATCAGGTCGTGTAATAGTGAGATAAATCAATTTCCCCACCAACTTCTGATAGAATGAATGACTATCAAGAGGAGTCCTGTCTGTAGCAGAGAGTTTTGTATTGACATCTAATGGAGTGTCAGCAGGTTTGCACTCAGAGTATCCAACATCCTGAAGAAGGTCAAGAGCATACTTGCGCTGAGATAAAGAGAGTCCTCTAGAAGAACAAGCGACTTCAATACCCAAAAAATAATGCAATGGCCCCAGATCTTTAATAGTAAATGTGCGCTGTAGATATTCTTTGAAGGTAGATATGGCAACAACGTCATTACCGGTGAGTACAATGTCATCAACATACACCACTAGAATTATGACCACAGAGTGAAGATGGTAGATAAAAATTGAGTGATCCATCTGACATCTAGAGAAACCATAAGGCAACAGTGCACTGCTGACCTTCTCAAACCACACCCGTGGAGACTGCTTGAGGGCATATAGAGCTTTTCGGAGTTTGCAGACAGACTAAGGTTCCCCCTGATTAACGAACCCTGGTGGTGGAAGCATATAAATTTCATCATGGAGATCAGCATGATGGAAGGCATTCTTCACATCTAACTGATGCAACGGCTAGTCATAAGTGGTGGCAATGGACATCAAGATGCGAACAGAAGTAATCTTGGCCACGGGGGAGAAGGTTTCCTGATAGTCCACCCCGTAAATTTGTGTGAATCCTTTGGCAACGAGACGAACTTTATACCGGCGATGGAGCCATCCGGATTATGTTTTAAAGCTAAGACCCATTTGTGATTCTTCTCAAGGGTTGTGAGTTCCTCTTCCATGGCTGTCTTCCACAATGGATCACGGAGAGCGGTGTTAATCTGCTTGGGTATCTTAGTACTGTCCAAAGCTGCAAGAAAAGTGTGATAGGAAGGAGAGACAACATGATAAGGCACAAAATGGTCAAGGGGATGTGAGGTACAAGTACGTTTACCTTTGCGGAGGGCAATGGGAAGATTAGAGGCATCTGTAAGGGAAGGATCTGGCCGGGAACAGATGACGTAGTGGTGTTCTCGTGGAGCGGATGTCTTATCTGTCTGCGGTGATATACCAGAGTGGGCTCAGCAGTGCTAGTGGGACGCACGTGAGAGCCAGTAGGACTCAAGTCAGGAAGGAGGAGAGGAAGAACTGAAAAAGGGACAGATGGTGAAGAAAAGTAATGGACTGTCTCGAAGAAGATGACATCCATAGACACATATGTTTTGCCAGTAATTGGATCAAGACACTTGTAGCCTTTATGGAATGGGGAATATTAAAAAAAAAACACACCTCATAGCATGGGTGGAAAGTTTATCACCAGAAAATTGGTGAACAAAGCAGGCACATCCAAATTATATGTAAGGGAAGAAGAGGAATATGTTTATGAAGAGAGAGGAGATCAATGGGTGATTTGTCCAGCAGAACTCTGGATGGCATGCGATTGATAAGGTAGCATGACGTTAGGACAACCTCAGGATAGTACGACTGTGGGACATGCATGGAAAAGAGGAGAGAGTGGCCGACTTCAAGAAGATGTCTGTTTTTGTGTTCAGCTACACCATTCTATTGTGGTGTAGATGGACAAGACAGTTGGGATTCAATACCATGTTCTTGCAAAAATTGAGCAAAACAATGAGACAGATATTCTCCTCCATTATCGCTATGCAAAATTTGAATTTTAGAACCAAATTAAGTGGCTTCCCAATTATAAAATGTGCGAAAGTGATCAAACACCTTCAGACTTATGCTTCATGATATAAATCCAGGTCATGCAAGAATAATCATCAATAAATGACACAAAGTAATGTAAACCAGTGCGAGAAAGAGAGGGTGATTGCCAAACATCAGAATGAATAACAGAAAATAAAGAAGATGCACATTTATTCATAGAAGAAGGAGAAGAAGTTCTTTTATTTTTCCCATATTGGCAGGGAGCACACTCAAATTTCTTAAATGATAAGAAGGAACAAGTTTCTTGAGGACAGAGTCAAAGGGATGTCCCAGCCGGCAATTCCAAGGCCATATATCAGACGAAGAGGAGCTAGAGTAGGCTGCAGAGGCACCAACAGGACCATCGAGCAGATATAAACCGCCAACTTCACGATCGCCAGGTCAGATCCTGAAATATACAATGAGAAGGAAAGAAGGTAGCTGAGCAATGAAATTGTTTAGTGAGTGCACTAACAGAAAGCAAATTGCGAGATAAATGAGGTACATGTAACATGGATGGGAGGTGCAAGAGTGGAAGAGAGAGGGAGGGTCCATTTTCCAGCAATGGTAGTAGAGGAACCATTGGCTAATTTAACTTGACCATAAGAGACAGGAGAAATGGAAAAGAAGAGATTAGACATACCTGCCATATGATCAATGGCCCCAGAATCGATGATCCAGGAATGAGAAAAGGCATGATTGGCAAAGAACTTAGTACCTGAAGTAGAAGAGATATCATTGGAAACCTCAGAGTGTTGAAGGCGATCCAGTTTTTGTAACAACATGTTAAAGTCTTGTCGAGTGACGGGGGGGACCGTCGCTAACCACATCAGGGAGGAGGTAGCCGGCGAGGTGACGGAGATTATAGCTTGCTTTGGACGGCTATGCAATTTATAGCAGGAATCAACGTAATCATTCGTCATCTTATAAAAAGTGCAGAACCGAGACCCCTTCTTCTGGGGACCTTCGGTGTCACGACACGAGTCAGAAGAAGGGTCTTTGCCATAAGAACCAGAAACCCCACGTGCAAGAGGAGGCATGGAAGGATGAGTGGTCACCAATGCAGACTGTTCAACTGGCATAGGAGTCATATCCAGGCGGCGCCGATCATCTCGAAGTAAGCCAGAGTAGACTTCTTCGAGAGAGGGAAGAGGACGTTGGCCAAGCAGCTGGGCCCGAATAGGCTCAAAGTCCTGGTAAAGGGCCAACCAAGAACTCAAAAGTCCGTCGTCGATTAAGAATCTGGTTATAAAGAACATCAGCAGGGTCCACAAACCGAACGGATTCAAATTGATCCAATTCTAGCCAACAGTCCGCATTTTGGAATAATATTGAATGAGGGAGAGCTCCCCCTGTTGAAGGTGAGAAGCAGTCTGATAGAGCTCATAGAGCCGAACAAAATTATCACTGTCCGAATACAAAGCCTTAATGGTGTCCCAGACATCCTTGGCTGTGGGAAGTGTATAGACAGTCCTACGAATATGATCTTCCATGGAATGAAGGAGCCAAGACTGCACCAGAGAATTATGAGCGTTCCAGGTATGGTAAGAGGAGTCCTTCTTGCCTGGTTCAGGGGTGGTACCATCAATAAAATCGGATAGCTGTTTGGCAGTAAGAAACATTTTAACCGAATGAGACCATTGGAAGTAATTCGTCTCATTCAAGAGCACAATGGTAATCTTGCCAATATGTTGATGGCCAGAAGAGCCATATCTGTGGAAGAAGATGCCCCAGAGGTCTTTAGTGGTTTCGAAGATGCGGCCATGATCCTAAGTAGAAAGCTTGCAAGTAGTAGTGGTAGGCGACACCAGCTGGGAGAGAAGACACTACCAGATGCACCAAAGTGAGTGGATGAAGCCAAAAAACCCGAAAAATCTGGTTACAGACGGTGCAGGCAGCGGAATTGAAGACCGGGAAAATGGGCCCCACGTTGGACTGAGATCCTAGGTCCACCTGTTGTAAGAGAAGGGGGGCTAGGGACGAAGCCAGCAATGTCAAGCTGAATTGCAAGGAGGTCAGATCCAAAGAGATCGAACCAAAAAACCTGCACAGAAGGAGTGGGTTGTCGCTGGTTGCAGAAGAACAAAAAATGGGCCCCACTTTTGATGAAATGGGGAGCACTCAAGTGTGATATGATCCAGAGGGAGGGGCGAACACCAGATGCCTGGTTCCAAGCAAAACCAGAAAAATGCCAGAAGATCTGGCCAAAAATCCAGCGAAATCTGGGATTTGGGTATCCCAAGCAGCAGTCCAAAAAACCAACAGATCGGAGGGCCCACACTAATCAGATCAGAGACCCAATGGGGCAGATGGATAGGCCATCCAAAAACGGAAGGGGTATTGTGGGGTCTCGCTGGGGAAATCTTTTCCGGTCACCGGATCGAAGGCCAAGAACTCAGGGTTGTTGGGAAGGTAAAAAAAACTGAAGCAGCAGGACACAATAAAATGGCCAAATCTTCAAAAAGAAGAAGCATATGAGGGACAATCTGCAACAGAAGTCTGTGGAGAGTCGGAGAAGAGGCTGGAGGCCGATGATGAACAGTAACTCCAACGAGGAACAGTAAAACGGAATAAAAACACCTCTTAAAGTGTCCAGAAATTCGTTCTGGCTGATACCATATTGAATCTAATAATAAAAAGAAATAAAGAAAGGAAAAAGAGATGAATATCAGAGAATAATGATTCTCAGAATTGTATTAAGAGATATTTTCTCTTAGAGGGTGCATGTATATTAAGAAAGAGAGACAATTAAGGTAGCCAAAAAGGAAAGTACAATCAGTCTAACTTATCTACTCCTAATTATACACCTATACAGTTGACTTGCCAAGATAGGCATAGTCAGTTTAGTTTGTCTAGAGGTGGGTCCCAGTGGGTCCCACAACAACTTGCACCTATGTTGGACACATACACCCATACTTCATGAATTTTTAGTACTTTTTAACATTGTTTCTCAAGATGGCTAAAATATTACTACTCCTTTCTCTTAAAACCTAATTAAAACATTTATATGTATATGCACTTAATTGTTTAAAGTAAATCTAATATACTATTTTCTATCAATGTTAAACGAACGGATTAGGGATAATTTAAAAATAGTTTCAATAGATGACAAATTGAGAGAAACTCATTTGAAATAGTTTTGTCATATTAGTAGAACATCAAACATAGCCCTAGTCCATAGAGTTGAGAGGCTATGGATTGAAGGCACTAGGAGGAGAGGTCAACCTTTGAAAACATGGAGGGAAGAGAAAAAGATGACATGTTAGATTGTAGACTGACTGATGGTTTCTGATAGGATTAATTGGAGAAGAACTCATAAAACTGACCTCAGATAGATGGGATATTGGCGGCGGTTGTTGCTACTGCTGCTGTTGTTGATGTTATTTTCACAACTTATTTTCATTTGAAATACATTTTACATTTAAGTTACTTAAATATGGTGTTGTTTCCCCATGCCCTATTTTTTTGGTTTGCCAAGTTTGGCACCTCGTACCTGTGTTGGATTTCGACACCATCACTTGTACAGTTGTACTCATGCAACTTAAAACCTAATTAAAATATTGATATATTTGTTGCTTAATTGTTTAGAGTAAAACTGTTGCATTGTTTTCTATTAGTGTTATTTTTGCACCTTATTTTCATCTAAAATAAATTATATTTAAATCTATTTAAATATAGTGTTGTTTCCCCATGTCCCAATTTCTTTTTTTTTCTTTGGTTTGCAAAGTCGAGACCTCACACCCATGTTGGACTCCGGCACTCAAATGTGTACCCATGCAGCATAGGGTATCATCTTAATGGATGAAAAGATCCACTCAAAGGACCCATTATATGAGACAAATTTGGACCCCACATAGGATGCATAAGTTTAATTAAAATAAAAATAGTTTGGAGTCATGAAAATATAAATAGCTTAAAAAATAATTGATGAAGAAAATTTTGTTTAAGTCCTATATTCAAAATTCATAAATATCTTTGCAATGGACCCATCATTCTAGATAAAAGTAGGTCATCATTTAATAAGTTAATGGTCAATATTCATTTGATGAATCTAGATTAGGTGCAACCAATCACATGGGTTGCATCTGGTTCATTTTCTTTTTTGTTAAATTTTTGTTAAGGTCATAAAAAGCCAACTGTATTGATTAAGAATCCACTTATTCTGCTACAATTGGACCAAATTTCAACTCTAAATTCAATTTTTAGCTACTTGATCTTATTTGTTGAGATTACCAACTATCTTTGATTTTTTTTTTTTAAAAAGAAAACTTGGTAATTTCAATCATTAAAATCAAAGGGCTAAAATTGAGTTTTGGGCTGAAATTTAGTCCACTTTTAGGTCATTGAGTATATTTTCAATCCATATGGTTGGTTTTTTTATGGGCTCAACAAAAGTTAAGAAAAAGGGGGAAAAAAAAAAAAAAGGGTCTAGGTGCAACCTAGAAACACACCTAATCATGTATGAAAAGTTTTGGAGAACTTTGCTCCTCCTAATTGTTCTCCCTTTATAGCTTCATCAGGAGGATGAGATTCATTAGAGAAACTTAATCAAACTTTGGAAATAAATTTCGTTTTCATCTTCTTATTTTATTTATAAATCCAAAACTTTTGTTTGTCATTATTGCACCTCATATTTGTCAATTGGCTTGTGTTAGAAATGAATGCACATGTTATCTTTCGTATTGTTTTTGTTATCATTATTGCTATTCTTTTCTCCTTTAGTGCTTTTCATATAATTGTGTGCTTTTATATATGAATGCAAATCTTCCCTTTTGCCATGCAGGGAACTTGGTATTGGGATAGTGCCATACTGCCCTCTTGGTCGTGGGTTTTTTGCTGGGAAGGCTGCTGTTGAAGCTTTGCCTCCAAACAGTTTCTTGGTATAAACATAAATTTACTTGTATCTTCTTCTAGTCATTACTATACAATATTGAGCCCTTTTGGAGGAGAGGGATTATTTGATAATTAACCATTGTATGATAACACATTTCCCCTATGCATGCTTCATGTGGCCACTCATGCAAACTTGATGTGGGGCCCATGTGGGACCGTGTGGATGGGCTCCTTGGAAAGATCTAAACTTAAGCATAGGGCCTATTCAAAATTAGCTTGATTGATCAACAAAGCCATCTTTTTTAAGGTTCCAAAGAATAACGGTGTCATAAGAGAAGGGGGTGGGGTGGGTTGGGGTTGGGGTTTAAATTGGACCACAGTATATGGCTCTTTAATCTAAATTTCATGTTTATCACCTTCAGTGTGGTCTTAGGGTATAATTTCTACTATATATATAGAGAAATTGATCTTGCTGACATTTTTTTCCTAGTGTTACAGGCTTCACATCCCAGGTTGTCAGGAGAGAATTTTGACAAGAACAAGATACTGTACACACGCATAGCAAATTTGGCTGCAAAGCATGGCTGTACTCCTGCTCAACTTGCTCTAGCATGGGTTCTGCATCAAGGGGATGATGTGGTTCCTATTCCTGGCAAGTGATTGTTTTGATTACATTATCCTTTATGGTTTGATCTTTTTATTTATCTTTCATTCCACCAAAATCCACTACTCTCTTACTAAAATGTTTGTCAGAATCCTAGTATTCTACAACTGAATACAAACACAGCTCTGCAGTTTGGAGTCTGTCAAGGAAGTTTACTAATTTACTGTAGGTGAGAAAACCCTAATGAACCCCGTAAAAAAAATCAAGTGCAGTACTGCCTGAGGGTATTTCAAATCATCAAAATGCTCTTTTAACTTGATCATCTTTTTTTTTAAAAAAAAAAAAATTGAGCATGGTACTGGAAACCTAAATATAATAGGATTGATGTATACACAATGCATGTTACATCAAAAAGATTAGCAATGTACTGCTAACAAATTAACAGCGAGATTGATTGATGCCCTGCTATGTGTTGTGTTGGTACATTGCCTCTAAAGTTTGTTCAGTCTTGGCAGTTATTTGGTGTCATGAGCAAGAAAGAAGAACAAACAATGAACTTAGAAATGCCCAAAACTCATTGAGTTGGTAACTTGTTAGAATGGCCCTGTTCGAATCAACAAACAAAATGAAAATATGCTAAAGATAATAAAAGTGCTAGGTTTATAGCATATGAGCATATTGCAACACAAATTTAAAGAAATAGATTATCAATTGTTATGATGAATGCCTACTGTCTTGAATGAATGAAAATCATTTATGGGGTTTTTTTTTCTATTTTGAGGAATTAATTATGGGGAATGATCATGTCCAACCATTTGTGTTATGATAGTTGACTGCTCACTTTGTCTAACCCATTTAGCTTGCTCTTCATCATCATCATCATAAGCCAGAAACCCATTTATCTGGTGTCGGCTTTTTGAGTTCTATTTCATTATTTGACCCTATCGTACACAATGGGGATAGTCACTCTACTATGTTGCATGTCCATCTTTATCTTTTCCCTCCACATCTTAAGAGGTCAACCTCTCCTTGTGCCTGCGATCTGTAGCCTCTCAACTCTACGCATTGGGGCAATGTTTGTTCTGCTAACATGACCAAATCACCTCAAATAAGTTTTTGTCAATTTGTTTTCTGTTGGGGCTATTTTTAAACTATCCTTAATGCAGTCATTTCTTTCAAGGCTAACCCACTCATCCAACGTAGCATATGCATCTCCGTGACCCTAATTTTCTCTTTTTTTCATTGCCCGACACTCTACTCTTTGGAGCATAGCAACGCTTGACAACTGTTTTATAAAATCTTCCTTTGGAGCATAGCAACGCTTGACAACTGTTTTATAAAATCTTCCTTTGGAGCATAGCAACGCTTGACAACTGTTTTATAAAATCTTCCTTTTAGGCGATGCCAGGCTCTTTTATCACAAAGAATCCCACTAGCTTGCCTACATTTTGCCCATCCCGCTCCCCTCATATTAGTTATATCTCGGTTGAGACCTCTCGTAGATTCTACCATGGATCCCAAGTATCTAAACTTATATCATTGTTCTACTAGATTGTTTCCAATTTTTAATGGATCACCCTCATTCTCACTAATCCCACTAAAGTTACACTCTAGTATTCGGTTTTAGTTCGTCTAATTTTTAAACAATTTGTTTCGAAGGTTCTCCTCAAAGATTCCAACTTAATATTGAGTTGTTTCGTCTCATTAATCAGTACACCAGACATATCATCTTGGATTCTTGATTTTAACTTATCCATGATTAGTGCAAAAAGGTATGGGCTTAAAAGCATATCGTTGGTATGCTATTTTATTTTTCATTTTTGAGAGATCACATGATGCCCAATTTCGATTGAATATGTAAAACTTTAATTTGTTTTGATGATCATAACTATTTAGTAAAATGAAAGTAAGCTAGTGTTGTGTTTTAGATGAGTGCTATGTTGGTGCAGTGTAGGGTGATCTCCCTAAACCACAATCAAGAACAGGGCTTTCTAATGAAAATGTTTCCCTTTAATCTCAAAGTGAATTCCTAGAAAGATTGAAGACTACTTGAGAGACGGTGCAGATGCTTGAATCCGGCACTCCAAGCCCTTCTAGATCCTGCTTGGTGCAAGCAATGTAGAGAAGATGGCTAATATAAAGCCCTATTTCATCTCCCTTTTGGTTCTCTTGAAAACCACAAAGCACTTCATCTTTCAAAACATCTGCTATCGTAGGCTTTTCATTCATATTTATAATGATTCAATACATGAAGAAGGCTTAGTAATAATTTAGGCCATTAAACATCGATTGTAAAATATAATTCTAACCATATAAAATCAACATAAATTAAAAATGCCTAAAATACCCTAACTCCTACCTTAGCATTCACTGATAGAAAATAGGCAGTAACTTCAATTGGTCACCAAATTGCACAAACTTGAGCTTGTCGGAAAAGTAATCGAATTACATATCCAATGGATTGATTTTCATGCCATTCAGGCATCAGATCATATTGAAAATATGACCATTATTGAGAATCACAATATTAGACTTTGTATATTCTAAACCGGAAGAAAATAACCTAAGATGGAATTTTAAGGAAAGTTCTAATTAGCTTCGAACTTTGGATCCCCATCCATGTGTGTCATGCCTAGTAATAATCGACGTTTATCATGCCTAGTAATAATAGATTTGGTCCAATGCCTTCATCTCTTGCCACTTTTGCCTCATTAAATGCATGACTTCCATAGTAATCATGATCTCAATTGCATCAGATGATGATTTAAAGGGTACAAGAATTAAATAACAGTTAGGCCCACAATGTTCATATGTTCATATGAAGCTGAATGTTAGACAATGAAGAATTGACATGTGAAAAAGGTAAATATGGTGGAAATGCATATACCTAAATATGTGTAGAGTAACAAGGAAAGAATTATCTTTCCGACAAAAAAAAAAAAAAACAGGAAAGATAGAATTCAAGATGAGGCCATGGAAACCTAAACGCTTCTTCAACTAAAGTAAAGAACAAGGTGTGTTGTTAAGATGGTTTAGGAGAATGTGAAGACCATTGAGGACTTGGATTGATGTGGTATGAAAGGGGACTATTTTGGCTTATAGAGTGATGGAGAACATAGACTCCAATGGGGTTGAGTGGAATAGTAGAATTTAGAAAGACAGCCTCTAATAGAGGTGATGGCTTTGGTGATAATGATAATGAAGAATCATTGATCCAAGAGCATATAATTTGAATACTTATTCCAATTTTTTTCTCGAAATTTATTTTGGTTTTCTATCATATGGTTATGATAATGAATAATCAAATCAAGGTGATTTTGGCTACATGTGGTCTATGTCGAACTCTTCTCATTCAACTATTGATGACATGCATGTGGGTTAATGTGGGTATCAGAAGGTGGATTGAACCATCATTGTAATATAACCAGTTGGCCTTGGTCAACTCATTAATATATATGACTTTAGTCAATGAATATGCATAGTTTAGTTTGGACTCAATTGTACCTTTGGGTCCAAAGGTCCTGTAATCCAACCACTGATACATTCGGTCCATGCTTATTTTCCAATTTTTAAGTTGCACCAGTCATTTTGAATTATCTCATTCACATGATGCTTTTGTTCAGTACATCAATTCACATTATAGTTGAAACCTCATCCAATAGTCTGACTCTGGTATAGTAACTCCCAAGTGTTGCTTCCTTCCCTACTCACTATGACTAGACTTTGTCCTGGTGCATCATTTCTAGAGAAAGCAATTGTCAGGATCAACTTTATTTTAAAAAATTACTCATTATATAGACATAATTTTTGTCGTCGTGGTGTTACTCTTCACTTGTGCTTGGACTACAATCTTGATGCGTCTTTCTCTGTTTTGAATGAGGTGGCTATAATCAATACTGGTCAACACCATTCCTCCTAAGCCATACAAGTCTTTGACATTGACGGCTTGAAACAAAATACTAGTTTTTGGGGAAGCGCTAAAAGCTAACCAGTACCTTCAAACTAGATCATTTTTCGGGAATTCCATGTCCATAGTGCGGGCCATTCATCAATGTCTTAAACTACAAATGCAGTTTATATTACTCTCATTTGTACAAAATAGGAGAATCTGGGTCATATACATGGCATTAGGTCACCTTGTGAGGTACTTTGGGAGGGTGGATCCTTAGAAAAAGGTGTCTTAGCATCTATTGTTGCACAGACACTTCAATTTAGGCAATGTGTCCGTGTTGGACATCTGCTGTCCGTGTCGGAAACTTCTTTTTTTGTGTAAAATGATGTCCCTTCCATATCAGTGGTGTGACCTTGCCATACCTATGCCTTTTCCAGGCATCAAAGGTTAGCATGTGTCTAGTGCTGCAATTATATTGTAAAATAAAATGCTTAAACTAATGAAACATGATAGTTTGATCTTTTGTCGTTTTCATTAATCTTATCTTCTAATTTCTCAGGGACAACTAAGATTAAGAACCTTGATGACAACATTGGGTCCTTGAAGTTGAAACTTACAGAAGCAGATATGAAGGAAATATCTGATGCTGTGCCTGTGGATGAGGTTGCCGGTCCTAGAAGCTACCAGAGCATGTACTCAAGATCTTGGACATTTGCAAATACACCTCCAAAAGATGGCAAGATCTCCACTTAAGTTGCTGCTAAGGTATTCTAGTCTTTCCTGGCCAAACAATGTAGAAGGTGCATCAAACTATGTAGGTGAGTATTGTTGCCGGATCCATCTTATCATGCAAGTTAATTCATGTATCAATGAAGTGGACCGATCACTTTGAGACATAAATATATTATCATGAGGGTATGCCATTTGAGCTCACTGTCAGCTTTGATTTTGCACAATGGCCAATATTCTTGCCAACTATACCTGTGTGGCTAACCATGGATGGATGATAATCAAGCTGCCATTGTTGATGTCACAAATTGACGATCGAGAAAGGAAGACGTCATCCATCCATATTGAAATAAAAGGTTCCAAGTAACTGAGGAATAGATCTAATATAGTCTAGTCTTGGGACGGGTCAATGTACTGAGGTCCGTTAGGTTTGTCATCCGGATCTCCAGCATCGTGGCCTGAAATGTGTAGAGGCTGTGGCTATGCGTTCTCAAGAATGTGAAGCATGAGATTGAATGTAATTTCAATTGGAAAGCTTGATGATGAAAGCTTTGATTCAGTCGTGTGGGAGGAAATGGTTCCCCAAAACTCAGGCTTGAACTTGCCATTCACTACCTCTCTACCTGCTATAAGGATGATATTATTCCACTCAAAACAAAACCTCTCCCCGTGCTAAGGAGAAAATGGTTGTCATTGGTAACATGGATGATGTTCTCGCCACTCTGTATGAGTGAGGCCCATGGTTTTGGTGATCCAGAATGTTGATCTTATGGTCCTTTCATCCCAGAACAGTGCCAGTGGACTTTCTGACCGGCAGTTACTGCTATTAAATAGTCAAGCTAGCAAAATGCAATAATATGAACCAGACTCATTACCCATTAAATGATTTAAGTGGTGTCATGGATCCAACAGTTCTTCCCTTTCAGTTCCAGTTGCAGGAACGAGTTTTACCAGCTTTCATATAAGAATGCAGAAGAATACTTTGTTACATAAAAAAAGTAATGCTTGTATTTACAATTAATCAAGTGGAATCCGTGAGGGTTGGCTTGGCAGTAAAGAACCCGCTTGAGATACGGAAGGTCTTAAGTTCAAGTCATTCTCAATTCAAAAGAGTCACTTCTATAGTAGTACCTGGTGTGTGTGGATAGGGAGGTTTGCACATACTCTAAAGATTAGTCAGGGTCTCTAAGAGACTTGGTGATGCGGTGCATCCCTGCTTTTTCTTTACTTGCTATTTTTTGTTTTAGTTAGTTTTATTTTAAGCAAGGGTAGTGTTGTAATTTTGCTTTATGTTATTTTAAGTAAGTGATTTTTTATATAAGGCTTTGTAGCCCTTTGGGCAAAGACAGTTTTTATAGGATGAAATAAAAAGTTTTGTGATTTCGGTAAATCCCCTGCGACTTTGGTGTTGTGGCGAGAAGCCTTGGTGCTTGGTGCGTGAAGCCCTCTTCGATCTTCTTCTTCTCTAGGTACAATCTTCTTCTTCTCTCTCTTCTTCTCTGTTTTCTTTTGATTTTCTCCCAAACCAGAAATTTGTCACCTATCTCCCCTCTTCCATATTTTCCGCCATAGCCCCAAACCATTCTAAAACTTTCGCCATCTCCCATATCTCCTTCTTGTGTTATTCGTGCACCCCAAACCCATCCCTAACTGCTGCTGTACTTTCTTTAGCCTTCTCCTACTTGTCGCATACCCTTTAACTCCATCCAGATCTGTTGAACCCCTTATCTTAGCCTCCTTTAACCCTTTCACTGTTTTAAATCTCTTCCTAGCCCTAACAGTCCACCATACAGCTGCGCTCAAACCTTTGGACCCTTCTCAAGCCTCATACAGTCTTTACCACCTGTCTCAAACCTCTATACAACCTTAAACTACAGCTGTCATGTTTTCTCATAGCCTTTCTTAACCTTCCTTTACACCTGTCTGTTCTTCCAGTCCCTATCTTAGCCTTTTCAATGTGTTTTCTCCTCTCTCTTACTGCTGTCCCACAAACTGGGCCTTTTCTTAACCTCATTAACCTCTCGCACTGCTGTTAAAATCAGATTTAATCTTTATTTGATGTTGGTTTTATGTGTTTGTATGATTTGATAATCCTTTTGATTTTGAGAGTCTTCTACTTTGAGCTATGGCATGGTTTGGATTGTGATTTTATTACTTACATTAAATCCTCTGAATTTTATTATTTGTGGTAGATTTTATTATTCTAAATTGTTATTATTAATTTTAATTTCAGCCTCATTTAGTTTCTTATTACTGCATAAATAGCATTTAGGTATTTAGGGTCACCTTTAGGGTCACCTTTTATCTTATCCTGCATCAAATTTGGTATCAGTAAAAAAGTTGGATTGTTTCCTTAAACACCCATGGTCTTAGGTTGCATCTTATTTTTTTCCCAAAAAAAAAAAATTTTACATTTTTTTTTATTATTTAAGAAAAATAAAATTATTTATTGCATATAGACTGAGGTCATAGCATATAGTCAGAATTCATCACTATATTTATGAGTCTAGAGGAACACTAGTGCGTGTACCCATACATGACCACTAGTAGTGGAGTTACCTATCAAAAAGTGTCCGAACCATCCAGCGAAATGTCAAGAGATCAACCCCTAGTTTGGTTTACTCAGGCCTTTGCCCAATTAGATGCTCGGCTCACTGACCTTAAGAGAGGTCAAGATACCTTAGGTACTGACATGACCGACTTGAGAAACCAGATTGAAGTCCTTAAAACTCCTAAGAATGATGAGAATGGGTCAGTTCATGAGGATAATGAGAATTTTAGGAATCGAGACCATAGAGGCCGCAGATTTGGTCACGGTAGATTCCAACAGCCACACAGGCATCAGGAACCCATCAACCATGAGGAACGTGCCTTGAAGAACGTACGATTAGAAGCTCCTGAATTTAAGGGACGAGCAGACCCTAAGGTTTTCTTAGATTGGTTGTCAGATATGGATCTCTACTTTGAGTGGCATGATATGTCGGAACTTCGTAGGGTCCGTTTTGCCAAAATGAAGTTGGTGGGACAAGCTGGGCTTTTCTGGACTACAGTGGAACATAAACTCCGGAGGCAAGGAGTTGAACCTGTCAATCTGCATTGGGATGAGATGAAAGAATATTTGAAAGAAAAGTATATTCCTCTCAAATACAAACAAAAACTCATTGACCTAATGGAACTCTCTACGTCAGGGCAACCAGACCATTGATGAGTACATTGAGAAGTTTGATGAATTTCTTATGAGATGCGAGTTGGATGAGGACCCCAGCCAAACCCTTTCTAGGTTTAGAGTAGGTCTTCGTCTTAAGTTCCAGCGTGAGCTTATCTTATATGGGGTAGAAACTTTTGAGGAAACTTACCAAATAGTCCAAGGTTTAGAAGGTTACTTTAAGTCGAATCCTCCAAAGCATTTTGACTCCAGGGGTGCCAATTTTAGGCCTAATTCGCAAGGATCTCGGCAGAATACAGTGAGTCAACTCAAACAAGCCACCAGTACTCCATCCAAGAACAATGATGCAAGTTTTAAGGGAGCTTCTGGTGCGAGCTCTTCTAAGAATGGTCCTCAGTGTTACTACTGTCAGGGATTCGGGCATTTTACTCGTGAATGTCTTATTAAGACCAGGAACCAGGAAAGAGTCCTTTTGTTGAGAGAACCACCCATTGAAGAGATTGCCCGTGAAGATGACATAGAAAGTCAATTTCAGGGTGAATATCCTTCGAGTGATGAGGAACTTGATGAGGAGATCGATGCAGATTTTCTTGCAGTAGTTAGATGTGCCTTTGCTCGATCTCAACCCTCAGAAGATTTGAACCGCACAGCCATTTTCCACACTTACATTAAGTGCGATGGGAAATCTTGCAAATTGATTGTGGATAGTGGAAGTTGTGCAAATGTCGTATCCACCAGCGCGGTTGCTCGATTGGGTTTGAAGACTGAACCTCATCCTAATCCACATCGAGTTGCGTGGGTCAATGATACGTCAATTCCGATCACTCAACGGTGCCCCGTGCCCATTCAGATCCTCACTTATTAGGACACTGTGTAGTGTGATGTAATCCCTATGGGCGTAGGACACGTTATTTTGGGTCGTCCTTGGTTGTTTGATCATGATGTGACACTGTTCGGTCAAACGAACACGTGTAGCTTTGAGCATAATGGTAGGAAAATCAAAATCTTCCCTATGCAACCTAGGCCCCCTCACTCAAAACAGGATGACACAGAGAGGGACAAACCGAAAACCTCATCAAAGGCTCAGTCCAAGTCTCTACATATCATTGCTGCTAAAGAATTCGAAAGAGAGACTAGTGAAACTTCGATTGTATATGCCCTAGTGTCGAGAGAGACCTCTCTTGAGGTTGGTACTGAGTTGTCAAAGGTTGTAGTTCCGGTCTTTAAGGAATTTCAAGATGCGTTCCCATCTGATTTGCCAAATGAACTACCTCCCATGTGGGACATACAACATGCCATAGATCTTGTCCCTGGGGCGACTTTGCCAAATCTACCTCATTATAGGATGAACCATAAGGAGCATGAAGAGTTGAAGTGTCAAGTGGATGAGCTTCTACAAAAGGGATTCATCAAGGAGAGTTTAAGCCCATGCGCTGTGCCAGCCCTCCTGACACGCAAGAAAGACGGCACCTGACGCATGTGTATAGATAGCAGGGTTATTAATAAGATCACTGTCAAGTATAGGTTTCCAATCCCACGTCTCCATGACATGCTTGACATGATGGCCCGTGCTACTATCTTTTAAAAACTTGACCTCAAGAGTGGATATCATCAAATCCGCATTAGACTAGGAGATGAATGGAAGACAGCCTTCAAAACAAAGGATGGTCTGTACGAGTGGATGGTTATGCCTTTTGGTTTGACCAACGCTCCCAGTACATTTATGCGGGTGATGACTCAAGTGTTGAGACCTTTTATGGGTAAGTTCTTGGTGGTATATTTTGATAACATTCTTATCTATAGTACCTCCCAGGAACAACGCTTGCAGCATCTGAGGTTAGTCTGTGAGGCTCTTCGGACTGAAAAATTATACGCAAACCTGAAGAAGTGCACATTCACGTCGAATAGGGTTATTTTCTTAGGGTTTGTGGTTTCATCTGAAGGTATGTCAGCAGACCCTGAAAAGATCAAGGCCATAGTAAGTTGGCCTGAACCGCGGAATATACGTGAGGTACGAAGCTTTCACGGCTTAGCTACCTTCTATAGGCGGTTTATCCGAGGGTTTAGTTCCATCATGGCTCCCATC
Source organism: Chimonanthus salicifolius (assembly GCA_013350335.1). Classification (NCBI taxonomy): domain Eukaryota; kingdom Viridiplantae; phylum Streptophyta; class Magnoliopsida; order Laurales; family Calycanthaceae; genus Chimonanthus; species Chimonanthus salicifolius. The sequence continues at coordinate 49,896,447 of CM023537.1, read as the reverse complement.
ACAGATTGCCTTAAAAAAGGGGAGTTCCAATGGACTAAAACAGTCTCGAAAGCTTTCCAGGAGACCAAGAGTCGTTTGGTCGAAGCTCCTGTCATGCGATTACTAGACTTCTCTAAAGTCTTTGAAGTTACGTGTGATACATCTGGTGTTGGTATAGATGGAGTCCTAAGTCAGGAAGGACATCCTGTCACTTACTTTAGTGAGAAGTTGAATGAAGCCAAACAACGATATTCCACCTATGACAAAGAGTTCTATGCGGTTAGGCAAGTACTCCGTCATTGGAGACGCTACCTTTTGCCACACAAATTCGTTTTGTACTCGGACCATGAGGCCTTGAGATATCTCAATTCACAGAAAAAGTTAAACTCAAGACATGCCAATTGGGTTCAATGTCTTCAGGAATACACTTTTGTGTTGAAACACAAGGCCGGGATTGAGAACAAGCCATCTGATGCATTGAGTCGTAGGGTTACACTAATACACTCCATGAGTGTAGAGGTGACCGGGTTTGAGCAATTGAATGATGAATATTCCACATGCCCGGATTTTGGGAAGTTGTATGCTTCACTCTTGAGTGATCGAGAAAGGAGTAATAAAGAGTTTCTAATGGTGGATAATTTATTATTTAAAGGAAGTAAACTCTACATTCCCCGAACTTCCCTGCGTGATTTTCTTGTTTGGGAGTTACATGCTGGAGGTATGGCCGGACATTTTGGGAGAGACAAGACGATTGCCTTGGTTGAAGACAGGTTTTAGTGGCCTAGTCTCAAGAGAGATGTAGCTAAAATCATTGGGCAATGTCGAACTTGCCAATTAGCAAAGCAAAGGAAGCAAAACACAGGATTGTATACGCCTTTGCCAGTTCCCCATGCTCCTTGGCAGGATATCAGTATGGACTTCGTACTTGGACTTCCGAAGACTATTAAGAAGTACGATTCCATATTGGTGGTTGTGGACCGTTTTTCAAAAATGGCCCATTTCCTTCCGTCTTTTAAAACCTCCGATGCTTCTAATATTGCCAAGATATTGTTCGGAGAAATAGTGAGACTACATGGGTTACCAAAGACGATTGTGTCAGATAGGGATGTTAGGTTCATGAGTTATTTTTGGAAGACCCTATGGCACATGATGGGTACTAGGTTACAGTTTTCGTCTGCGTATCATCTTCAGACTGATGGACAACTGAGGTAGTTAATCGTAGCCTAGGAAATCTGTTGCGTTGTTTGGTTGGAGAAAATACGCGAACGTGAGATGTTGTTTTCTACCGATTGCTGAGCTCGCGTATAATAGTTCGATCAATAGATCTATAGGTATGGGTCCCTTTGAAGTCATGCATGGTTATAAGCCTAGGAAGCCTATAGATCTCATTCCCATGTCTATGTCAAATAGGCCATCTGAGTCTGCATCATCATTTGCATATCGCATACATGAATTGCATGCTGAAATTAAAAGAAAAATTAATATGAGCAATGAAGTGTATAAATCTGCTGCAGATACTCATCGTAGATTCAAAGAATTTAATGTGGGTGATTATGTGATGATCCGCATAAGACCTGAGGCGGTTCCCACAAGGAATTGTGAAAAAGTTACATGCTCGTAGTGCAGGGCCTTTCAAAATTTTGAGGCGAGTTGGATCCAATGCATACATCGTAGACCTACCATCTGATATGGGTATTAGTCCTACTTTCAATGTGGAAGATTTAGTCCCTTTCCAAGGCCCAACAGCTACACCTGTAAGCCCATCATCACATCAATCCCTTAACCATTCTACTTGCCTACCTGACCCACTTCATGACCCATGGCATGAACCTTCCAAGCCTTCACAGCCTTTACCTACTTTACCTTCCTTGCCACCTAAGAGAGATGAGATAGAATCTATTCTGGATGAGGAAGTTGTTTCTACACGTGCCGGAGGCTATCAAAAGTATCTTGTGAAGTGGAAAAACAAACCGATTACAGACGCTGCATGGTTGACAGAAAGTGAGCTACAGCGACTTGATCAAGACTTTCTAAAGAGATATCGGAGTTTTGTTTCGTCAAAGGTGCCTACTTCTTCTACAGCAAAAGATGACAGCAATGACAAAACAGGTTTCCGAGTCTATCAGCGACGACGGAAGAGAGCCGCTCCAACTCCATCATTATGGCTCGATGAAGATTTACTTAGTTGACATTGAAGACCTCACGTGTGCGTGTTTTGCACGATGAAGACCCTACACTGGGAAGACACGTGCGTGAGAAGATTTGTGTCTTCTCATCTGTTTGAACTCGAGGTCGAGTTTTCTCAGATGGGGGGATTGATGCGGTGCATCCCTGCTTTTTCTTTACTTGCTATTTTTTGTTTTAGTTAGTTTTATTTTAAGCAAGGGTAGTGTTGTAATTTTGCTTTATGTTATTTTAAATAAGTGATTTTTTATATAAGGCTTTGTAGCTCATTGGGCAAAGACAGTTTTTATAGGATGAAATAAAAAGTTTTGTGATTTCGGTAAATCCCTTGCGACTTTGGTGTTGTGGCGAGAAGCTTTGGTGCTTGGTGCGTGAAGCCCTCTTCGATCTTCTTCTTCTCTAGGTACGATCTTCTTCTTTTCTCTCTTCTTCTCTTCTCCTCTTCTTCTCTGTTTTCTTTTGATTTTCTCCCAAACCAGAAATCTGTCACCTATCTCCCCTCTTTCAGATTTTCCGCCATAGCCCCAAGCCATTCTAAAACTTTTGCCATCTCCCATATCTCCTTCTTGTGTTATTCGTGCACCCCAAACCCATCCCTAACTGCTGCTGTACTTTCTTTAGCCTTCTCCTACTTATCGCATACCCTTTAACTCCATCCAGATCTGCTGAACCCCTTATCTTAGCCTCCTTTAACCCTTTCACTGTTTTAAACCTCTTTCAGTCCTAACAGTCCACCATACAGCTGCCCTCAAACCTTTGGACCCTTCTCAAGCCTCATACAGTCTTTACCACCTGTCCCAAGCCTCCATACAACCTTAAACTACAGCTGTCATGTTTTCTCATAGCCTTTCTTAACCTCCTTTACACCTGTCCTATTCTTCCAGTCCCTATCTTAGCCTTTTCAACGTGTTTTCCCCTCTCTTTTACTGTTGTCCCACAAACTGGGCCTTTTCTTAACCTCATTAACCTCTCGCACTGCTGTTGAAATCAGATTTAATCTTTATTTGATATTGGTTTTATGTGTTTGTATGATTTGATAATCCTTTTGATTTTGAGAGTCTTCTACTTTGAGCTATGACATGGTTTGGATTGTGATTTTATTACTTACATTAAATCCTCTGAATTTTATTATTTATGGTAGATTTTATTATTCTAAATTATTATTATTAATTTTAATTTTAGCCTCATTTAGTTTCTTATTACTGCATAAATCGCATTTAGGTATTTAGGGTCACCTTTTGTCTTGTCCTGCGTCACTTGGATACCTTGGTCTTAAAAAAAATTAATCTGTCCAGTTTTGGTTTTGGGATTCAGACAATTCCTCTTTTTTTGAGATCATTTTTCTTTTTAATTTACTTGTGTAAAACCGCGGGATACCTAGCGTAAAACTCTCATGGGTGAGTCTATTACCCCTAGGGCATATCAAAGTTAGGCGATGGAGGCTCAAATCCACGACCTCTTACTTCCTGAGGCAGGAGGTAATCAGTTGAACTACACCTTTTTAAGATCATTGATAGTAGAACGCTAGACAGTTTTCTCTCTTTTTGAGGTCTGATTTTGTACATGTTTTTCCTGGATTGCAAAAAGAAGTGTTCTTGGATAATTTGTACAATTCACGATTTTTAACTGTCTTAGCTCTTTTCTATTTTGTTCTTTTTTATACTATATACTACTCCCTCTGTCCCATTTTAGTTGTCTCATTTGAAATATTTGTATTTTTTAAAGAACTCTGTATATAGGTTAGCACTTTATGCGATCTCATCTATTTTCAATACACTTTATTCTACTCTAATATAAATGAGACAACTGTTTTGGGACAATTCCAAGATCCATATAGGACAAATAATTTGGGACAAAGGGAGTATATGCTATAAACATTTTCTTTTTTTTCAAGATAATTGATATAGAATATTTAGAAAAGAATTCAAAGATGAACATTTTTGTAAATGTTTCATTATGTTTTTTCCTACCCAAAATATATTAATTTTTTTCCTTTTAGAACACATTTTTTTAAAATAGTTTTCTTCTTAAATATTTGGTAGAAACAAAATTAAATTGGAAACATAATTTAAGTCTTTGTCTCAATTTATAATATTTTAAAAAATACATACTGTCTGAATCTAATATAATGAGTACTAACTATGATCAAACCTATATCCTGTTTTTCATTTTGAACAATATAGCGTGCCATTTCTTAACAAAATAATTCTAAATCTTCATTGAACCTTCCTTTTCTCCTAATTCCTTGTGTTTGTGAGCCTATGATTCTTCATTACATGGCTGTTTTGTCTTAATTGTATATTTGTATATCCTATATACAAAGGCATTCTTGATCGTTTTTCTTTGTACTAGGGTTATTTTTGGAAATATTCTAAAATATTAACCAAGTTTTCAAGTTACAGTGTCTTCAACTCGGGAGTCGAAAATTCGGCCGAGCCGAGATTTCGGCTAAATTTTCGTATCGGACGAGATCTTTTCCCTCTCTTCAATTTTTTTTTTTTTGGAAATCTTGGTGGCTTTTATTTTTGAAAAAAATCGTTTAAAAAAATAAAAAAGGCTTTTTTAAAAAAAAATCTATCAATATCGGTGGGGCCTACAACCGACATTCGTTTTTTTTTTTTTTTATATATATAAAAAAAAAAAAGAAATCAACCAATATTCAGCTGATTTTTTTTTACTTATCGTATAGGCCGGGCTTATACCCCTGCATCACCCATCATGGATCTTGGTAAATCCATGAATGCCCATCACTTCATGATGTGTCGTGGTTTTTCACAATTTTTGAAAAAATGGTGTTGAAAACCGAAAAGTATAAATAAGTTAAAAATAGAAAATAGAAATTGTATAGGAAGAGTTTATGAGTGTCAAGGTCCAATCTTGATTCGGATCAAGATACACTTGCAGTAGGTCTCTAAACGGATTCAGATCCGGCTTGCGAACAGTTCAGTCCGGATCCTAGGTCCGATGACAAGCTGGATCCTAGAGTCGGACAAGCCTTCGCTGTAAGAGAAAATGGTCACTGCAAAGTTGGATGTCTCCATACATTACAGGAGAATAAGTAAATCAGCTTGGTTTTGGTTTAATTGAATTTTAATTTAATCGAGTCAGTGAGTTTAAAAATTAATTCAATTTAATTGATTTCAAGTTAAATTTAAAATTTGAAGTTTGATGCAGTATTTATTTATCATAAGAATATTCAAACCTAAGGTGCAAATATCGGCCGATACATATCGTATCGGCCGATATATATCGGTTTTTTCAAACCGATCAATATCGGCCGATACGATAAGTATCGGCCGTACAGTTGGAATATCGGCCTGATATAGATGATAAACGGTCCCCAATATCGGCCCCAATGTCGGCCGATATTGGCAAATATCGGTTTATTACATTTTTTTTCGTTTTTTTTTTTTTTTAAAAAAATATAATATCAGCCGATATGGGCGATGTATCGGTCCGTATATCGGACGCAATATTGCTCGATATACTATTTATCGGTCTGGAAAGTCTGGTTTTTTTTTTTAAAAAAAAATTATCGGTAGTGGGACCCACTAGATATCGGCGATATTTGGACCGTTTATCGGTCCAAAATATCGGCCGATAAGCCCCCAATATCGGTCTGTAAAGGTTCAGGTAATATTAATTTTTAATTAATATCGGCGAGATTTTAAACGATTATCGGGCGATATATCACGGACGATATATCGCGCGATATTTCGTCCAAAATATCGCCCAGGAATCCTGCATCATATCCCATCCAACAAGCTGTGGGATTCTTTCTGTTTCCCACGCCTGAATTTCTTAATATTTTTTCTGAAACCCGTGATCTGAACCGACCGAACTCTTTCACTATATTAGTACCCCATACATCTTCTCATTCAGCCACAAATTCATTCCGAAACTCACTCATCCAGCAGTGGTATTTTCAAACTCCTATCCCCATCTTACAAACGGTCATCCGGCTTACCTTAGAAATCCTTGTGTATTATTGGCTTATTTTAGAAGATCATTCCGTTCAAACTACTGGAAATATATTGATCTTCATTTTCATGTAAGTTTTTATTCCATTTTTATTTTTTAGCCTTCTGATCTAAATATTTTATAGTTTAATATTTAATGTATTTTTTGTAATATATTGTTGTTTTAGAAATATGGATTATTAATTATTGATAATGATTTATTTATGCTTAAATCCTTAAACATTTAGCATAGAAGTTATTATGAATGTATGATATTTTTTTTTCATGCAGATTAGTTTTTTTTTTTTTCATTTTCTTTTATTTTCTAATGTGAAAATGTACTACAAAACATTATAAGAATTAAGAAATAGTAATTATTGGGAAAGTTGCTGATTTTTTTTATAAAACACCCCTCTGATTTTAGAAAGAAGGTTCCGTGAAAAAATATAAATTTCATGCAACGTAATTATTAATTTAAAATGTTTAAACAAAAACCTCAATTTCATGTGATAAATTATGAAAAAATATGTAAATGTACCGAAAATGTATGAATATTTTTTAAACCAACCCTCTCAGTGAGTAGTATTTGTGTATTGTAAAAAAATTCAGTTTCAATTTCATGAGGCATGCCGGACTCTACACATCACCCACCCACACGCCTAAACCATGCAGGGTTGTTCTTGGATCAACTATTCTGGGACTGGTCTCTGGCTTATCTGGGTCAGGATATCACAATCCACCCCCCTAAAGTCCAGAGGCACCGTCGGCTCTACCCAACAAATCCAGTGGTAGGCAGTAGGCCTACACAGTCCGAGTGTTGAACTCGGCTCTGATACTAAATTTGTTACGATCCGACCCGTAAAATAGGACGTAGGGGCTAACACAGTGTGAAATTGTCCGCTCTGGGCCAAAAAACAGAGCCCTCATAGTAGGCACAAAACACGTCACACCAAGTGAAGATGCGTGCCTACATATAAACTCCTCTCGGAAATCCTTCATTTTCGATGTTGGACTCTGCACATCACCCACCCACACGCCCAAACCACTGCTAGGCTGTTCTTGGATCAGCCATTCTGGGCCTAGCCTCTGGCTTATCTGGGTCAGGAGATCACAATACACCCCCTTAAAGTCCAGAGCTGCCTTTGGTTCGACTCAATAAACCCAGTGGAAGACAGTATGCCCACACAATCCTAGTGTTGAACTCGGCTCTCATACCAAATTTGTAACGACCCAACCCGTAAACTTTTGAGGAGTGAGAATCAAACTCAAGATTCTTTCCTTTTTAGACTGATTCTTTGCCATCACTCCAATCCCTTTCGATTTCATACACTTCCCTTTTGCTTTTTTAAACTAAAAGAGACAAAGAAAAAGGAAAAAAAAAAAACCTCTTTGAACTTGCAACCAGTCTCATTTTTTGAGCTCATGAAAATGCATTTACTTGTGGACTTGCTGCACTAATGACTAAACCAGAAAAGCTCTCGTGTGGCTGAAAACATTTAGTGAATGTTAATAGGAAGCTTGTAATTAACAGCATTAAAACTTGCTTACATGCTTTTGTTTTGTGGGAAAAGAAAAGAAGAAATATGGGTAGTTGCTCATCTTTTTTTGATGTGGATTGATTGCAGGCAGCTTGCAGTTGGTAGCCATTTGGTGATCCAAGGCATTGGAATTGGGAATGTTGCAGGAGAGAAAGCTAAAGAAGCAAGGATCTGTAATTATTAGGGGTGGAGGAAAGAAGAAAGGAGAAGAAAGCTTAAGATTCCATATGGCTGATAGCTCCAAATCCCAAGTTAGGGACCCAAGAATAGAAACTTTTGGCTTGTCTCCTTGTGCAGTAAAAAAAGGGTCTTTTTTAGGGGGCAAATGGCATGTATTGTTCCTTAACCCTGCACGCTGCAACTATATTTATGCTTCTTTCTCTAAAAGCTGAATATCCCACAAACCATCTTCTAAATCTTCAATAAATATTTGTTCTCACTTCATTTCTCTTTTTGCTTTCCAGCATATTCAAAGTTCAAAGCAAGGGAGCTCTAATTGAGTAGTAGTCTGTGAGACCATCAGATTCCATGCAGTTTTGGGCTTGTTTTTGAGTGATGGGTAGGGCCTAATCTCAAGTGAATTGGGTCGATTTTTAATAAATCTAATTTAATCCATGTCAAAATTTATTGAATCTGACTCGACTTGAATTTCTAACCCAACTCATTCTAAGTGTTGTTTTATAACTTGGTGCACTCGGATCAAGTAAGGTTAAGTCGGATCATGTCAGGTTGATTTTAAATTTCTCAACAAAAAATGATCCGAATTTCATTTGAATGTTTTCCAAACTTGACCCGACCTGAAATATACAGATACATAACCCAAACCCACTGATTTCTCATGGTGGGTCATTAAGGTCAATCTAAAATCTGACCTAGGATTCACCTCTAGTCATGGAAGATGTCCAACTCTAATGCAGCGTGTCATTACACCATAGTATTATACTAGAAAATGCCTCCTGCTGAACAATATAGACATTTGATCAAATGTGGTTTAGGGGTGGTGCTCATCTATACACCTCGCCATAGGAGGCTCTAGTAGTGAGAGTTCTGTGTGGATCTCACTAATCACAAATAGATGGATTAAAAGGAATTTATTCAGACATAATGTTCGTTGTACTCTCTCTGTCCCAAAATACTTGTTTTATATGAATTTTGAAATCTCAAATTACTTGTTCTATTTCTTTATTTTTACATTAAATCAAAGCTATATTTAGTTTATGCTTAAGAAATAATTTTTTTTGCAATATGACAAGCAGGGGTCAAAATATCGGCCAATACATATCGTATCGGCTGATATGTATCGATTTTGGAGAGCCGAATAACGGCCAATATCATATCATATCGGCCGATATTGGCTGTTTTTTAAAAAAAAAAAAGAGGAGGAAAGAGAAAAATATCGGCCGATATCGGCTGTTTTTTTTAAAAAAAAAAGAGGAGGAAAGAGAAAAATATCGGCCGATATATCGGCCGATAACGTTTTTTGTACCCCTGATGACAAGTATTTTGGGACAGAGAAAGTATGAGTCTAGACTTAGTTTTAAACATACGAAAATTCAATAGTACATAGAGATGCAACTTTATCAAGCATTAATCCATCATTAGGTGTGCAACTTGAGTATAAATTTCTATTACGAAGAGAGGCAAAATTGCAAATGAGGCCAAGTTAGGCAACACATGAAGGGCTTGCATTGTCAGAACTCTCATGAAGATGCTAATAAAGATTAAATCATTGTAATCATCATCAAGGCCATTCATTTCATCTATTTGACAATTATCTAACAATTTTTCTATGGGCCAATTGTTTGTTTGACAATCATATAAGTCTATCTCATAATCATAATATTATTATTAAAAAACACTTACCAATTTTGCTACAAGCGCTCACCATATAATTTAGATTATAATGTTGATTAAATTAATGAGAAACACACCCTTCAGGCAAGGGATTTGAAAAGAAAAAACTGATTCTCTCTTTAACCTTTTCAATTTTTTTTTTTTTTATAAAAAAGGTCTATTTTTAGATTCTAGCATGTAAAAGGTGGACCATTATCCTTCAAGATCACCAAATTTAATCATATAATTTTTTTTTCCTATTTTTAATATTGTTTTGCATGAATTTTTCCCATTTTTAGATGATAACATAATAAGGATGAATTGAATCTTAATTGTTTAGCCTCTTTTGCACAATTTTTCATTTTTTTCATACTAACACAGGTCAAATCTTTTAAATTCATCCAACCAAATCCTAACCTAATATTTCATTTCTTATTCTTAGCTTTTTATTGTTAATACTTAGGAGACACTCTTAATCATTTTAAACTCCAAAAATAAAATAAGATATGCCCTTATCATTAACCAAATTTTGTTAATTATTAATAATTTAGAGGAAATTCTCTCCATTATCTTGTAATTACAAACCTTCTTAAAGCGATCATTATATTCTTATCAAGTGACTCTCAACCACTCCAAACATTGTTGATTTTATTGTTGGTGCACTTATAATCAAAAGATATCATTTATGTTATCTCTCACACTATTTTATAAAAGAAAAGAAATGTACAAAGTTGTCTCACCCATAGTTACCTAGGATTTTTTATTCTAATTAGTCTCATATTTCAACTCATTTTATTTGAATAATTTTTTTATACAATGTTTCAAATAGTTCTAACGTCGAAATCATTTAGTTCTTGGATAATTTACTTCAACTATTCTAAAATATGCTCAACCGTTTAACCTCTCGCATCAGAAAGTGGGAGATATCAAGTTCGAACCCTCATGGCCTAACCTTGTCTACCCTAAGGGCAGTGAGTATCACCTGTGGGGGTTTTAAGTTGAGTTTCCTGCGGTTTTCCACAGATAAATTAAAAAAAAAAAAACATATTAACAAAGTCATTTAAAGCTAGATATATAGTGGTATTAAGCATAGTAGTAATTTAAGAATGAATTAGTTAATTCAGGCTTAAGAAGTATGTGAAAAAATGAAGTATATTTAACTAGAAAACTAATTGACTCTTTCAAGTTAGTGAACTCAATTTACAAATTTAATGAACTAAATAAAATTGTAAAAATCTCGAACAAATTAGCAATTGCAAAATATATTGAATTATGAATTCTAAACTCAAAAACAAAGTACTCAAATTGCAAACTAGGTGACTGTCAGCTTCATGTTGGAATCTAGAAGTTTCTTAGACACTCTAGTGGAGTTAAAAGTAGCTATATTTGTAGAAAGTTGGCCATCTAACATGGGTTGGCCCCATAGAGTTGGGTGGAATTTGTAGAAGGCTACATGGATAAGAATATGCTTAAGAAATTCCCTTTCAATCATTATATCTTTGTTGTATAAGATATGGAAAATCAATGATTATATTAGGTCCAATTTCAAATTTCAAAATAGAGATGGGAGAGGTTCATGTCAGGTACAATTGGACACATGTAATAGTAGATTTTTTATCCATCACTTAGATGCAATTCGATCTGACTCGGTTAAATCTTTTGAATATCAACTCAACTCAACTCGAATTTCATTTTATTAAACTTATTTCACCAGATGAAGTAAGAATTTTTTAAAAATAGATAAAATGAAAATATTTTTAATAGAAAATGAAAGATTACGCTTTCATTTGGAGCATAAAAGTATGAGCAATGAAGGCAATAGATTTGGATTTTCAATTTGGGGGTGAATCAAATGGGCAATAATCATATGGCCAAGGAAATATAGAATTTATATTGGTGTTTTTAATTATAATCGATCAGGTATAGTCTAATACTCTTGCTTCCAACCTAATCCATTTCTTTTGTCAAGTCAGATTAAGTCAAATTAAAATTTACTAAAAAATATATAATCCAAACTTTGACTTTTGGGTTCAGGTTAAATTAGGATCTAAATAATTAAACTAAAACTATCGAATTTGAATAAAACTAAACAAACTCTATATCTATATCATTTCCTACACATTCTTTTTTCTTTTTTTAGGGGGGTGGAGTGTTTAGGTGTGTATATATATATATATATATATATATATATATATATATATATATATATATATATATAAACAGATAAAATATATTTAAAAAAGATGAAAAACAGGTTTGGAAGATCTAGATCCTCAATTAAAACACAACTAATATGAAAAAGTTAATATGCAATCTTTCTAATATGTTAGATTGAGAAGAAAAAAAATCTCAACAGTTTTATTGATATATTTTAATCCAAAATAGTAAAATTAATATATTTTCGTTTGGGCAGCAATCCTCTCACGGGAGTTTTATATAGTTAGACACAGGATTTTAGTGTATTATCAATTTTAATATCTGCATGAACAATAAAATTGGCTTATCGAAATTTATCATTCATACAAAAAGTAAAATTGGTGATATACTTAAACCCATGTATAATTATACAAATCTCATGTGAGAAGATCGTTATCCTTTCATTTATGTTATACAGTCAAATGAATATGGATGGAACCTAAAGTGGGCCCGAATGTTATCCACGTCATCAGGGTTAATTGTGTAATTATGGGCACAAAGCAATGGCAGTTGCGTAAAATGGAGGTCCATCAGTCCCCAAGGCCCAACTTCCTTTCTATCGAGCATGCACGGAATTTAAAAAAGCGTTGGATCAAAAGACGAACCCAAAGAAGTCTCTCTCCCAACTCGACCGTTGACGGTTTTATTCATCCTTTTTTTTGTTTGTTTTTTATCTCTTTTTCTTTTTTATTTCTTCTTCTATCCTTTACTTTTTCTGGACCACCATATCGCCATTGACTTAGCCACTTGTTTACTCAGACTAGATCAGTTTTAAAGTTTCACAGTCCCCATCATTTCTCCCTCTTCAATTGCTTCTGCTATTTTTCTTCTCTTAATTTCACACCAAAATATGGAAAATGAGAAGTTTGGCTTTAAAATATCAAATAGAATTTATCACCATTCACCCCATGAACACACAGGGAACCATATCTCATCAGAGGTGGCAATTTTCAAGTTACATTCTAATTTTTACTTCATTTAATTGACTCTATCCTCTTCGAATTATAAAGTATCATGCAGTCCTGGTAATATAGGAAGTGATGAATTTTTTAAAAGGGTAGAAAGTAGTAAGAAACAAAATTAATGATAGAAAAGTAATTTTTTTTATAATATAGATATTTCTATTTTATATTGGAGGTGGGATTAATTTCACACGTGTAAATTTTTCAATTCATACACACAGGTTAAATTTATAGATAGTGACTCATTTCGATAAGCGTGAATCAAATTCATGACCCTGGTTTATGAGCCAGACTTCTTGAGTGTAAGATAGAGAAGTGTTTTTTTTTATGCGAGATGTTGGATTACAGACAATTCATCAAGACATGCAAAGTATCATCATTTTTATAAATACTTATCAGCTACTTTTTGAGTTTTACTTTTTTATTTACATGCTGAAAAAAAAATATTATTTATTTAATTTTTTTCTCAATTTATTTATTTATTTAATTTTTTTTCTCATTTCAATGATTTTTATCATGAAAGTTAAGACATTTACAATGACTTACACTTGCTATACAACTACGTATGAGATTTACACGTCAAAGCAAAGATAGAACTTTTGTAGATTTTCTAATAACAATAATTAGAAGTGGTGGCGATCTGGGTAGGGTCACATCCTATAAAATAAAATGGTTGAGCCAAGATGTTGATGTGGGGTGATTGATAAGGAAGCCATCTCCATCAGTATCGCTATCTAGTGGCATATGGCCAGGGTGTTTTTTGGAAACCTCTCAACATAAGCATGTCCCCACACCCGACAACTTAGCCTGCTTACCATTCACGAATATTCTGTCCATTGTCCACACTAACATCCTCTCCTTCTATTTTTACATTCACAACTTGGGACCATCCATGGCCCTGTGTTCATGTTATCACCCTACATCAGATGGACCACCATGCATTCATCTTGTAACTTGTGGCCGTGTTATGATTTAAAAAAAAAATACTGTAAAAATATTAATATTTAACAAAAAATAGACATTTTTTTTGCTGGAGGTGTCTAGGATATTGGGCAACCGAATGAATTCTATATGGGTTGTGAAGTGAGAGATTTAGAGACTTATATTGGACTTGAGTCATCCCATCTTATGGACTAATCTTTTGGGCTGGATGCTAAATTCTAATAGTGGTATTAAAACCAGGTCTCAAGCTACCCTATGTGGATTCATGAGATCTCAAAGAGCCTCGTTCAAGGGAGGAATTGTTTGGCAGCTGAACGAGTCCCACATCAGTTATGAAAGGAGAGATCTAGAGACTTATATTTAACTTGGGTCACTCCACCTAATAGGCTAATCTTTTGGGCTTGATACGTAGTCTTAACACAGGCGTCTCACTTGCCTAATCTTTCAGGGCATATTAAAAGCTCGCAATCCGCATACACTGGATAAAACTACGGGGAGTGGTCTTTTAAGATTGAGCATAAATCAAATACGAAACCTCAGATTCCTGAGATGTGACTGAATAAGGTCCACTTGTTTTAGTGAATTCAAAATAGAGTTCTAAATTTGTTAAATACAAAAGAAAAAGGTTTTATAAAACATTTTGAATCATACAATTCAAGATAAGTGGTCCATAAGACTAACAAAATAGTGGTCCATTCTCGTGGTGAAATAAATGAAACTAATTTGTGTTTTAGAATTGTGTGTGCATAATTATATTCGGCTTTATCATTTATTTCATCTATTTAATTTTATAAATATTACAATTACATTAATAAAATATTATTTTTCATACATCAACTTGATATTTGACTCTCACGTCTCTTAAATATAAAACCATTATATTTCCAATAATATACCCAGTCAATTCCATATTAAGATTTTTATTTTATTAAGATTTTAATTTAATCTATTTTTATTATTTTTTAAATATTATATTTTTCATGAGATTTTTCTCTTCATATCCCTATAAAAATCTAAAAAATAAAAAATATTCTAATATTTTCAGTTGCCATTAATATTTCGAAAACCGTATTTATAACTATGGCGGAGAGAAACAGCGATATATTGATTTTGCATCAGATTAGGGCATGTAGAAAGATCTCTCGCGTGAAAAGAACTGTGGAAATTGCTGCAAGTGTGGAATTCTAGAATAAGTGAGAAAAATGGTGAAGAGGAGAAGTTTGGTCCACAGCAACAACATCCTATGGACGTTCAAATTCTACTTTTGTACGCTACTCAGTAAACTGCACGTATTTGCATGTGTATATGCATGTAATGAATGACAGATGAAGAAGAAGAATAAAGTGAGGCAAGGAAGAAGACAAAGGAGAGATGACGATGAGTGATGATGATGAGAGAGAGAGAGAAAGAGATGGCAAGAGTTGTGAAGCCCTCCATTTTCAGTTTTCAATCCACTTGATGTATATTCTAGTTGCAGATGCAGCACGTAATCATCATCCTTGACTCTCTCTCTCTCTCTCTTCTATCTTACTTAATATTCTTCTTGTAGAGCTGAAGGTCTACACGTAATGATCATCTTCCACACTTTGAAAACTCTCTCTTCAGACTCACATCAACCTCACATGGGACTCGAGACGCATTCGCGGACTAAAGAAAAGCAAATTTTCATGAGTCTACTTGCCCTTGCATTTCAGAATAAAACAAGGAAGGATTGACTTGACCGCCAAAAATCCGCTTCCGAAAGAGGAGGATTAGGTGTGTGGGTCTTGTATTCAATTGACATTCAAAGGGTCATTTCCTATTGAACTTATTTTATGTGTGTAGATTGAAAATTTTATATATGTTTCAAAAATTATATATTTAGATAAAACATAGAGAAGTTAAAATTATCTTTATCTTATTGTTCATAATAAATTCTTCTTAAGACTATTGAGATTCATCCATGATTACAAAGGATTTTTATTAAGGAGAATGACAAAATGTTGAGTACATTGGGATAATTTCATCACTACCTTTTGTCAAATTAGAATCATTTCATTATATTATATCTGTCGAGTGTGCAATTTGATGCAATAAAAGCAAATAGGAAACAATGTAAGCATTATATACATTAATTTTTCAAAGTGAATTTTGCCGGTGAGATTGTCCGCTTCTATCAATGAAACAAAGTTTAAGTTAGAATAACCCATCTCGATCCATGTTGTTTCTCATTATTCCACTTAGAATGGGATGGTGAGGGCTTAGGTTGTACGAAGCTCGAACCCGATTGTCAAGTGAAAAGGCCGAGTCTGGCTCGAGCTTGATTGTCAAGTGAAATGAGCAAATATTTTTAAATGAAACATTTGGTTGAAAATTCTAATTAAATTATGTCTTTTATGAAGTATGAGTTTTAATTATTATCTAATTATTAATTTATGAAATAACAATTAAGTAAAGTATATATTAGATAATGAGTTTACAAATCATGTATATATTTTATATGTTTTGGTACAATAGTTAAAATCTAATTGAACACAACGAAAGATAAACAAATGTCTTAATGAATTTCATCTAAATATTCAAATTGAAGTTATATAATTCTAGTGGTCAAAATCAATAAATATTCTCAGAAATTGATGCATGATCTTTCAATGAGCTTTTAGTAGAAATTTACGTTGGCCACTAAAAAATGTCATATTTCCCACCTAGCTGTTCATTCACCAACACTCGTAGAAGCATAACTTGGACGAACAATAACTTTCTCGAAAAACAGATGGCCGACCATTCTAATACAAGCAAAATCTTTTAAGAGTCATGGAATGCAGTGAAATTTCCTTTTTATCTCTACTGATTTACTGCTCATCAAATACCAGTGAACCGATATATAGAATATATATATGTAGAGCAGAGTATTATCTATTCACCAGTACTTGATAAATAGTACACTGATAAAAATAAAATGAGAATTTCACTTTATATCATATTTCTTAAAATAATTTCCCGTTATTCCCGTTGTGCTGCTACACAGGCACTTTGCAAGAAAGGGTAAAATAGAAGAGAAATTACTATCCAGAGTTAGCCACACACGTGTAAATGTCACATGCCCGAAATCCCATCCGTCCATCAGGTGGGACCCACTTATCATGTAATCATGTCTTACAACCATGGTGGGAATTCATTCGATGAACAGTCATATCAGTCCTCTCCTCAGACTAGGTTGCAGAAAAGAAAAGAAAAACAACTACATAAAGAAGAAAGACAGGTGAAAAATAAAACAAAAGAAAATTACCTTGAATTCAGAAAAAAGGAACAACATAATTATTTTCTTCTGTTGTCATTTCTCAGCCAAGGAAGGACATGTATGGCATTTCCTCTAAAGGCCGGGGCCGTACAGGTCCTTAGATGATCTCAAACTATCACCCCACGTTTCCGAGAATCCAAATGCAGGCCTGATCGGATGGTCACGTTCACAAGAGAAGTCGACGCCCGTGAAGGATAGGAGATCCGTTACGTTCACCCCTACTGCGGCAGCAGCCTCTCCCGCCAGCCCCAGAAAGTCCCTGGTCATCCCTTCGCTTTTCTGCCACGTGGCGAGATTTCCAGCCCCAATGCCCATGTATTCCGGCGTGGTCATCGTGCAATGCCCGGCGTCACCGTCGGCAGCTGACAGTAGCCTCTGTGGGGTAGAAAAACTCATGTGGGAATGGATGGACAGTGGGGATGAAACTGATGATGGTGATTGATGATTGATGATGGGCCCCATTGGATTATGGTTATTGTGTGGGTCCCATGAAAGGGGGAATGCAGATGGTATGTGGGGTTCTTTTGTTGTTGTGATTGTTGGGTTTGGGAAGAAAAGAGGGTGTTGATTGTGTGGGGTGAATTGAGAGAGATGGTGGAGAGAAGGGTCTGTTGTTTTTGTCAAGAGTCTTGCACTTTCTTCAGCTAGGGCGTCACAGAAGGCTCTATGGGTAAGAAAGCTGTCCTTCCTGCATACGGAAAGAAAGACATTCACATGTAAAAGATTCAAATAAGTTAAGATCAATTAACATAGCATCTTAGGTGTAAACCTCTCAATACACAGATTGAATTAGTGGATGACAAATAATCCTATAAGAAATGGCCTAAAAGAATTTGATCGTATATCAAACTCAAAACCTTGAACCTCTAAAAAAGCTTCATTCTTACACTTTTCCTTATGCATTTGATTCTATGGTGTCCCATGCATGTATATGATTATGGAATGAGTTTACTAGATGAAGAAAACTACAGGGGAAAGTCATAACATTATTTAATTAAAAATATTAAAAATGATCAGAACTTTGTAATGGTTTAGATGACTGAACATTGAAGTACATACCTTTTTATCCATCCTTTTCCATTGTCTTCATTGGTAGTACTTTTATATAATATGACACAGCATAGGGTATGGAGGATCATTATCTTGTACATATCATTGTAGTAAAAGTCATGATAAGTTTCAAGTTTATCTATTATTCTTATTTGTTCTAGGAACTTTGTAGAAAATAATAAAATAATACAAGTAAACTTGGAGTCAATGGTTCAAAGGGTAGAACATGAAAACCGAAAAAAAAAAAAAAAAACCAGAGAGAGAAAACACAATGGTAGAAGAAATATATGGTCTTGGAATGCATGATCTTTAGAAACCAAATTACAATGAGTTGCTCCATTTAAAGAAAACTTCTTTTTTACTTCACAAGGAGAGGGGAAAAAAAGTTACTATAGAGGCACTTTAAAAAAATAAATAGAGGCACCCTATCTAAAATGATAAAAAGCTGCATTTGATTAAAAAAAAAATCACCTTCAATTTTTGCCAAAATAATCACATATAGAGAATAAAGTAGAAAATAAAATAGTGAAATAGGTACATACTCAAACAATCTGCATAACAAACTACCATATTGTAGCACTAGGAAACTCTTTCCCCTTATGAATTGACATAAAACCCGCTTTGATACTAATTATTAGACACTTAAATAATATGCTAAAAGTTCCGTAAATGATGAAAGTTTTGAAATCAGGCTATTTATCTTAAGTCATCGAAAGGTGGGTTTATATAAAAAAAGGAAAAAAAAAAGTGGGTTTAAATCACTGAACCTCACTTCTTAAGAACTCATCCATGAAAACATATAAAGAGTAGTTTTCACATCCTCCAATCAGTGGAATCCAAAGTAGTAGACAAGAGAAAGTGTAAGAAGCATTTTGTTCTTTCCTAACATACTCTTTGGAGAGAGCATTATTTAATGCTTCCTACTCTATTTTCATGCAACCTTCGTGTGTATGTAAGCTTCAAGCACATTTCATGCAGCTTACTGATACCATGAAAAACTAGCCAGGAACAAAAGCATGTAATTGGAACAGATTGCAAGACCCTACAAAAATGAAGCTTTCACTTTCAAATGTTGAACAATCCAAACAAGTGGAAGATAATGATAATGAGCAATGACAAATAAATAAATGAATGAATAAACGAATAGAACAAGTACATAAAAACAAAGAACATCATTAAGATTATATAGATACATGAATGAGAGGATACCTAGAGAAAAGGGTTCCACAGTCACATTTGTATTCTTTAGTACCACAAGTCTTGGAATGAGCTTTCCAATCAGATTGAACGGCGTATATTTTTGAGCATTTCTCACACTTCCACTTCTTCTCTCCATGTTTTCTGCAGAAATGCTTTTTAATCCCTGTGAGATCACCAAGAGCCCTTGAAGGGTGGTGGTGAACACAAGAAGGTTCAGGACAGACATAGACTCTCTTCCTTATCTCTCTGTTGTTCCTCTGCCGAAGCTTCCATGGAAGGTTATGACCTCTCCTGTGCAGCTGAAGGTTCTGGTCTCTCTGAAAACCCTTGTTGCAGATCTCACACACAAATCTATTGGTAGCCATTAAAGTCTTTGGTGACAAGGAAATCACCTCAGCACTGGGGTCTTCAGCCAGCCAAACAATGCGAGGGGAGCAAGAGAGCAAAAGAGAGAGAAGTGAGTGACAGTCTTAAATCAAGCACAATTTTTTTTTTTTGGAGAAATATCAAGAGGAAACTGGACTAGAAATCTGTGTTGGGACTAGGCTTCCAATCCAAAAGAGTAGTCTGATACGTGGAGTGACTCAATCTCATATAAGTTTTTAATTTTCTCTCCTCACAACCGATGTGGGACTTTCGTTTTTCTCCCTCGCAACCGATGTAAGACTCTGGTTCTCTCCCCAACCACAACAATCTCTTCGTAGGAGAGAGAGAGAGTCGATTCAGGACTCCTAATATACTTAGGACTAAGTGTGACTATATATATATATTGTTGGGGCTGTAATTCTTGAAACACATCATAATAAAATCTCTCCCACAATCTACATGTCCCATGATCGTAACATGACTGATACTATGTGGAAAATAAAAGAGAGATTTTATTACGATGTATTACTCTCTCCTACCACAAAATCTTAAATCAAGCCCAAAGAAAATGATGAAGAAAATCAAGCCTAAATGAAAAGATTGGAGGAAAATCAGACCTGGGTTCCCTGGTAGATTTCTCTTCTTTTTTATCTTCTGTTGCTGCTGAAGATGAGGAGGAGAAATGGCTCTGAGGATGGGATTCAAGGCGGTAAAGTCATTCAAGGCATTGAAATCCTGAACTCTAGTCCCAGAAGAGCCACTAGCTTCTTCAGATAGAGAGGTGGAATAAGAAGACATGGTTGCTGCCAAGATGAACGAGGAAGATAACTTCAATAAAGAAACAAAAACCGATCAAATAAAACCAAAGGATTTGAATTCTGATCTCGTCTTTGCAGCAATATCATCAAAATCACTTCAATGTTCTTCAATGAATGAAACTCTCTAGTCTTTAGCCCATGGATGCAATAAAAAACAGCTGTTCTTTTGTACATGTGACACTGATAATATCAGTATCAGAAAGGCATCATTCAAGGTGTGGAAAAAGAAAATCTTGTGAAGAGATGATGATATCTTCTGCTGGATTACTTGTCTGAACTTCCCTGCAGCAAAAATAAGCAACTCTGTTTCCACATGCTCTGTTACTCAATCCCATCTAGTCCACCATGCAATCAAAATATGGGAAAAATCTCACACACCCAAATGAGTTTTATTTGAATTCTTCCCAAAACACCACCAGCCTTTCTCAGAATCCCTTTCCTTTTTGTTGAAAAAGAGAGACAGTATATCGATTCTGGGAACTGGGTATTGGAGATATGGTGTTCTTATCTAAGGATAGTGATGATTACAGCAGCAGACTAAGAGTGGAGGAGGTGGCAAATTAGGAAATAAAAAACAGAAAAAGAAAAAAGGAAAAAAGTAAATAGGAATTCTGCAAAGTAGAAGAGGATGAGGCCGACCCAATAAGATGAAGGAATCCTCCTCTCTTGATTCAGCAGCAATTTCTCCTATCCTTCTTTTCTTTGTTTTCTTCTCTTTTCTTTCTTCCCTGTGGGTGATGCTGGCACTTTCTGTCTTTTCCTCTGTTCCTGTTATAAAACACCCAAAACTCCAAAAAGGGCCTTGATTTGAATAGAATGATTTTAAAAGTGTGTCTCGTTTACAAGAGATCTTAGAGTAGTATATAAGCTCAAAAGCTTGGTAAAGGCTTAAATTCTTACAGCCTTTTTAAGCCCCACAAGCATGATTGATTCATTGATTGAATGCAGTATTTATTTAATCCTGTAATTATCTTCTAAATCCCCTTCTAATCAATATCACAGATATCAGTGATATTTTTAAATCTACAGTAATTTTATAGGCAAAATAATATTATTGTGTTAATAACGTATTCATTGGTACGGCAGTAAATTTTCAATAAAATCACATTAAAAATATGGTAAATGATTAAATATTATACTTTTTATCAGACTTTTGTGGTAATTTCTCAGTAAAAATTTAAGAATTTAATTTTTTTTTGATATTATCAATCACTAATTAATATTCACGTGGTAATTCTCTCCTCTGATTGATTGCTTATATGGGTATATTCTCTTGATTCAAAGTTGTTGAGGTTAACCCCACTCCCCCACCATGAGCATGGAGAATTTTGAAGCTCCTGCTCTTCTTTTACTTTCTACGCCCTTTTTTTTATTCCAAAACCAAAGGCAGTGAGAGATGAGACAGAGACAATCATAACCCCCAGTAATGTTAAAAGGACTACTAATCCAGTTCAATTCCTCACTTGAGTATTGAGAGGGTGAATTCGTAAATCTAAAGTATCCAAATAGATTATTTTCTTGATGGGCACGTCAGGACTTGACACGTGTCAACATTGTGGCCACTGTTGGGTCCCACTTGGTAAGGGTCGAGGCAAATGGTTATACAACCATATTTGATTGGAAAGTTTTTTAAAGTTTAAATTATATATTAAGTGTTAATTGAAAAGACCATCTGGTTTGAGAGATGTGATAGGACAAGTTCAAGCTCTGTATATTTATTTTTATTTAAAAATCATAATATTTTAAGATTTTAAAAATTCGTTACGTAAGACCTGATTTTATGATGTTCATGTATTATTTATTAAATTTATTATTCAATTTTTTAAAAGAAACTTATGAGCTGATGATAGATGAAACCTAATCACATATAGAAAGGACTCATTTGCTCAGTGGTAGAGTTGCAATAGATTGAAAAATCGAAAAATGAATGAGTGACATGTCAGTTATTAAATGAGTGAGCTTCATTTGAGTTAGTTAATTTATTTTTATTGAATAATAATCGTAACTAATTTAAAGGGCTTGGATTCATGATCAGGAATAGTTTTAAGAAGTGGAAGTTTTGGGTTTAATTCTTACTCCACTCTAAAGAACCACTTTATGTAGAGTTATTCGATGTATATAGGTAGGGTTGGCCCTTGCTATACTAGGCATAGGCCACCACCTAGGGCCCCTTAAAATAGGTGTAAAAAATAATTTGAAGTAGAACCTCTGAGATTTTAGGGCCTCTGTAGTAGGCCCCATTTTAACAGTTTTGATTAGGGCCCCTGAAATTTTAAGGTATCTCAAGACCGACACTGTTTATAGATAAGGAAGTTTACACATGCCTTAAAGATTGATTAGGTACTCTAAGAGATCTAAACAATTTAATTACAAAATATAATAATGATGATCGTAGAACGCTTTCCTTTTGTGGAAGACTCACATGGAAATGAAAGCAAGAACAGTCACTATTAACTATTTTTGTGCGTTACAGACTTACAATTATTATTTAAGAATTAGGACAAATGCACTACTTAATGATTCATGTTGGGGTTAGGGAACATTAATTGCATCTTAATCTCTTATGCATCTCCCTTTTTTACTTTCCTAATCTTAGTTAAAATTATAATTATATTAGCTGGAGCCATGCAACGTTGTCTCCCTCTCACTGCTCATAACCATCCTCAGTTCGTCGTAAACAAAGTTTGAACCTTGGGGCCATGCAACTCTCAGTTTTTCATATAATTTTTTTAAAATGATATATATTATATTAATTTCTAGTTATATGAATTTATATTTTAGCTTGTATAGTGTTTATTTCTCATTTTATATTATTAGCAATGAGCAAGCACTTTTTGTATTAACTTCATTTAAAATAAAAACAAATAATTTGTCTCCACTATATAAGTTTTTACAATTTTTTTTGTCTTTTTTTTTTTTTGAATTTACATGTGGGAAACCGTGGGATACTTAGCGTAAAACCCCCATTGGTGAGCCCGCAAGCTCCTGCCTCTTCCTTAGGTGGGAGGCAACCAATTAAACTATGCTCATGTGGGTAAAGAATGTGGCTCAAATGTCTTAAATTCACCAAATTCAATTATATTTTTTTAAAAATTATTCTTCACGAATTTCTTTATCAAATCTAATCATAAATCTCTTTTCCTATTTCTTAGGTTTTTCTTCATGATTTTTCTCTATTTTATAGTCATAATAATAATAATAATAGTAATCATAATTATATGACATTGATAATTCAGGTTTTTCAAACTTTCCAAATCAAATCTTAAATTGTATTTTCTATTTCCAGTATTTTTTTGGACGAATTTTTTACTTTTCTCTTCCTAGCATTAAAGCAAATCATAATTATCTGATAAATGAATCGTTAAGATTTCCTTGACTATCACCTAGAATTTTCTCTTTTATATTAAATACTAGTATTTGAATTATAAGAATCATCATATGATAAGGAATCTCAAATCCTTTAAACATACAAAACCACATTTAAAATTTATTTTCAATTTTTAGTTATTTTCAGATTAATTTTTTCATTGCTAAACAGTCAAGATTTATTTGACAATCACCTAAATTTTACTTTTCATATTAAACAATGGTAAAGATTTTCAATTTGTACATTGTTTGTAAAGTGTCATCCATTTAATAATGGTTAATAATCCTTTAATCGACTGAATTGAATAATAAAACAATTCTTTTTAAGTATTTTTTTTACAAATTTTATTTACTTTTATTGCCAATTTTGTAGCTTTTTCAAATAAATAAGATCTTCTCTACGGACTTTTCTATTTTTTAAGTATTGACATGATATTCCTATCTAACTAAATACAATTATACTTTATTTTCTATTCTAGGCCTTTGTTTTAATTGTCTTCCTTATCAAATCCAATGATGAGATCTCTTAATCTATTTTTATTTATTAGTTACAAAGTTATTTTAAAAATTGACACGAAAAAGATTGGTAGAAAGCCATTCAACTCACTAAATCGAATCTGAAAATTTCCATTTTTAACTAATTTTTGTATAAAAGTCCTTTATTTTCAAGTGTTAAGACTCAACGATCAGATCAGTCACTAAATTCTAGTTTCTATCTAAATTTGAACAAATGTTCATATTATGATTTTCTTGATGATAGATTAAATTTACATTTATCATGTCTTTGATAGACAAAGAAAATCTCTTTTATAAATGATAAGGTTTGGGGTTCAAAAAATGTTTTTTATCGCAACGGCTGTTGAAGCCGTTGCTTCGATACAATGTGTAACAGCCTATAATCGTTGTTACAGATTCTCTCTCCTCCTTTTTATAATAGTGTGTAACCTATAACACCCGCAACATAGCGTGTATCCATGCAACAATGTACAACCGTTAATATTGGTGTAACGTATTGGCTGTTATGTAATACCCTACAGAAAGTCAAAATATTTTCATATGGGCTGAATTTTTCACCTCAGGACATGACCTCTAGGTAATATATCATGAAATTTGAGATTAGTTTGTAAAAAAAAACATAACAAATATAAACAAATATGTCAAAGATTGACCAATATCTGAATCTTAATATACAATCCATTTAATTTAATGGATCCAAAATTATGGTCAAATTTGTGGTTCTGGTGAGTGGACGAAAACTGAAGTGTTCAACGCTTTGTTAATCCTTGCACAAGTGGCCCCCTCTAAGATTAGGACGATTCATCTACTGGGCCCTACTCTGGTTGTGTGTATGTGTCCCAATCATAAAGAAGTCAATTACATTGGACCAATGGTGCAGTGAACATTTGCTTTGAATGTGGGGCCCATTCGTCGAGCTTATCTTTAATACTCCCTCTGTCCCAAATTAATTGTCCTATATGGATTTTAGAATTGTCCCAAAATAATTGTCTCATTTAGTATAAAGTGTATTGAAAATGGATGAGATCACATGAAATATTAGTCTTATAGAGAGAGTTCCTTAAAAAACACAAATATTTCAAATGAGACAATTAAAATGGGACGGAGGGAGTAATTCATTTGCATTTATTTTTTATATAAGGCAAGAACAAGTCCTCTGAAGGCACTTTTGTCAAAGAAGTCTAGAGAAAGATGTCTTCTTCCTTGACGGAAATTTAGGAGGAAGTTTTACCGTTGAAGTAGAAATCTAAAGGGACACTTCTGGAGAAGTTATTCGGTGTAGGTGAATAGAAAGACTTTCACATGTTTTAAGGATCAGTTGAGTGCTCTAAAAGGCTTGACCACTTTGATCATAAGAAAAAAAGAGCAACTCATTCGTAACATGTATTAGTAGATATTATTTTAGCTAATCACAGTAAGAAAGAATATTTTTGTATAACTAATTTATTATTTAAAAATAAATTGGTTGAATCGTATCGGCCAAGAAAACTCCATACTGTATCAGCAGCAACGAACTAAAAAAACTCGGTTCATACACATGTTGCGTGTATGCTGAGATTCCAGGAGCTTTTGGACCAGAACGTGCACTGCGAACAACCATTGTGACAAATACCGTTCAATTGGTAATAATGGGATATTTTTTAATTCTCGGATTTTCAACAGAAATTTAACAGGAAAATCTCGCGGAAATTATAATATTTAAAAAAAAAAATAGAATAAATAAAAAATTAATGAAATAAAAATGGTATAGGGAATTTACCTAGAATTTATCGGAAATTTACCGGCAATTTACCGAGATATTATCGCGTTATTAACATTTAACGCGATTTTATTGGAAATTTACCGGAAATTTATCGTCGTGGCGATAAAAACCTGTTTTTAACGCGGTAATGGTATTTTGGCGATAAAAACGCCGTAAATTTGAAAAGACCGCCGATATTTGTGACAAGGCGAACAACTGACACAATTGCATTCCTTTCTTTTTCTTCATTTTTTCAACCGTTTTGGGGTTCACAACCGTCAAAAACTAATTTTTACATAAGGAACACTCTACACAAACCCAATCATACCTTATAAAATCCATTAGCTAATGGATTTTTGCTTCTCAATCTCTCTATATTTTCTTTCCAACTTTATTTCTTTGAATTTTAACCTAAAAAAACACGATTTTTGGATTTTTTTTTTTGACGATTTGTACGGTTGAAGCTCGAGCTCCTTCATAGACCAATAGTAATGATAGTTTATTTCCCAAATTTTTAAAGGAAGCCTTCATATCTTAAGGTATTATTTCTTAAAATTTATATTTGATGCACTTATAATTTTTTTTATAATTTCTACGAATTTATTCTAAAATGAAAATATAGTTTTAGTTTATTAAAGTGTCCTTATTATGTTTGGACTAGTCTAAATGATTTTTTAAGAATTTAGTGTATTATCTTAAAATTATATTTAAAGCATTTTTATTTTTTCTTTTCAATCTGAATTTTAAGTAGAAGGTAAAGTATTGGTTTTAAATTGTTGAAATAACTTTTTTTTGTTAGGGACAGGTTTATGTGTAATTTTGAAGTGAATGTAGTTTTTAAAAATAAGTTTTCATGCATTTGATATTTTAAAAAAAAAATTAAACCGAATTTAATGTGTACGGTAAATTTTGGTTTTTAATTGTTGAGATGACTTTTATTTTAATGGGAAACGTTAATTTCTTATTTTTTTTTTTAAGTTAATGTAGTGTTTAAAGTAATTTTAATGCATTTATAATTTTTTTATTTAAAGTCGAAATTAAAGTGTAAGGTAAATTTTGTTTTAATGTAATCATAAAATGTTATTTTCCATGAACATGTATTTTTTTTTTTTATCCAAAATTCATTTTGATGAAATATATGTGTTATGTTTATTATATTAGTGTTATTTTCGTAATGTTTATTTAATGTAAAAAATGTTAATTTTTCTTAGAGTTTAGAACCCAGTTTTCATTGGTGATTACATTTTATTTCCAAAAAAGCCACTCCTTTTCACAAGTAGATCCTATTTCACATAGGGAAGTAACTCAGGTAGGTCAGGCTGAGTTTAAGGACTCGAGCCTGAGCTCAGCTTGAGTTAATCTGAATTCTGAACTCTGAACTAGTTAAGTCTGAGGTTGAGTAAATTGTACTCCCTCTGTCCCAAATTAGTTGTCCTATTTGGATTTTAAAATTGTCTTAAAATAGTTGTCTCCTTTGTATATGAGTAGTATAAAATGGGACGGAGGGAGTATTTGTAAGGCCCAAGTCCAATTTCAAACCCGAAATTTATATTTGAGCTTATTTAAGCTCGAGTTTCATTGGGCCTAAAGGGAATTTTCTAAATTGTTCTATAAAATAAAAATTAGTATTAATGTGGCTCTAATTAAAGCCTCCAAACAAAAACTCAGGTTTTCATGTACTGAACCCAGTCCAGACCTGAATTTTAATTTGGGCCTGATATTTTAGGTTTCAAAATGAGCCCAGCCCAAGCCCAGGTCAATCCAAATACAATTTTTTCCAGATTTTTGGTCTGTCACACAGAAAATTTATATAGGATCATATTTTAGCAGTTAATTATTTTTTTTTTTTAAATTTACGTGTGGGAAACTGTAAAAATCCAAAATAAAACTCCCACAGGTGATACTTACAACCCTTAGGGTACACCAGATTAGACAATGGGGAATCGAACCTAACATCTCTCACTTAATGATGCGGGAGATTAACTAGTTGAGCTACACCAACTAATATATTATATAAGATCTAAAAATTAGAAAAAATTGATAGATTGAAATTTCGGAAATAGGTTGAAATTTCAGCTGAAATATTGATCTCTTGCAATAATTTTAACATTTTAAAAAAATCTGAAAATACTGAAATTTTAATATCGTGTTGGTTAAAATTCAAGAAAAAACCTGGATGTGTAGGATCTCATAGGTATGAAATAGCTTATTATTATTAAAAATGGAGGATCACTTTTTAAGTTTCTAAGGTGCAATTATGGTATAAGCAAACCTTTCTGCTTTGAATAAAGTTTTTCCTTTATTTGTAATTTTCTGAGTTGATAGATGATAAAATTAGTATTTTTTATTTTTAAAAGCTGTTTTAGATTTTCCTAGATTTTCTAGTTTCCTTAATAGTAGGGCTGCAACTCGGATCAGGTTTTGGCCCGACCCATATGACCCGACCCGAGAAATCATGCGGGTCAGGTCGAGAATTTTGGGTCAGCGGGTCGGGTTGGGTTGAGAGATAAAAACCCGCATGAAATTCGGATCGGGTTGGATTGAGGATTTTACAAGTTAACCCGACCCAATCCTACCCGACCTAGATAAAATTAGGCAAAAAAGGGTTTAGAATACGGGTCGGGTGAGAATTCGGGTCAGGTTGTGAAGTTTGGGTTAAAACTTGGTAATTTTTTGCTGATTTAATGACCGTAATTGAAAGTTTATACTAATTCATTGTTAAACTATTCACAATAGATAACTTCTCAGTATTCGGATGTGTGTAAGAGAGAGATCAGAAGAATAATTTATTTGGATCCACGAGCAATTTCGTATGATTAAAAATAGAGGTGAAATTTTGGTTGAGTTTTAATCCAACTTGAGAAATCAATTAGTTTGGTTTATGTATTTGTATATTTTGGGTTGGGTTGGGTTAGGTTGGGAAAATAAAAATCCACATGAAATTTGAGTTGGGTTGGGTTGAAAAATTTAATATCAACTCGACCTTATGTAACCCGAGTTGACTTGAGTGCACCAAATTATAAACAACACTCGAGTTGACTTGGGTCAGAAATTTGGGTTGGGGCGGGTTGAGTAATTCAACTCAGCAAAATCAAGTTAGGTCGGGTTGGGTTCAATAAATTTTGACAATTAAAATCCTATTGAAGCCAACCCGAGTTTCAGCCCTAATTAAAAATAATAAAAAAGGATCATTAAGTGAAATTATGGGCCAATATTAATAATATTATCTTTAACACTATCAAAATTCAAAATTTAAACCTCAGGTCCCATTGTAAACTTCTTTCCGACGGAGGTTTTTCTTTCTGGAGACGGAAGGGAGAATGTTTTTTAATCAATCATAATGGATTGGTGTGAACATTCAACAACAATCTTCTGAATTTAAAAGTAAAAATTATCAGTTTTTTGTCCATCCAAGAGCTGTAATTAAAAAGTTCACATCAATTATTGTGAATGAGCTGACAATGGCTAATCTCTCGGATGGAAGGGTGCTAGTTTGGGCAAGCCAAGTTGGCCCAACTTTTGCTTGGGCTTCTGCCAACATGGTCTTGTTTGGTTATGTTTGAGCTTGGTCCAATCTCTATTTGATGGGCCCAAACTTGGCTAGATATGGATAGCATAGAGCAGAGCTAGGGTTGAATTTTTTAAATATAGCCTTATTTTGGTCTCAAAATTGGGCCAGGGCTTATGTTAAACAAGCCCAAATTTTAGGATCTAAGTTATTGACTGTTCCATCCCATTGCTTAAGTTGTTCGTTTCATTTTCCCATTGAATGCAGTTCCTTGAGTTTTCCATGTTATGTTCTTCTTCCTTTCTTAAAGAACATGCTTTTTGTGAGTATATAAAAGTATTTCATAAGTTGGGAAATCTAAATAAACATGAAATACATGCTTCCTTTTTTTATTTATAAAAAACCCAATCAATGAAAACATATATATGAGAATTTATTGTATTTTATAATGTCTCTGAAACATTTGAATAACTGCACTAGCTTGCAAGGTCGCTTGAAGGTCTTACATGTAAAATTTGAAAAGAATAAGTTGTCTATCAATCTTTGATGCTGTCACCGTCTGCATAATTGTTGTTACCAATGCCTTACCCCATCTATTTGAGTCAGTATTTTCTTTTTGATAATATAGATATCCCCATCCCACATTAAAGATGAGACTAATCTCACGGATATACAAAACCACCATAAGCTTCGGTATCATGTAAGCATGAGAGGAGACCTCTAAATGATTTTTCTTGACCACCGTCATTTGTTAGTTCTTTAAATTTTCATTAATGTAAAAATAATTTCAAATATAAAAAAAGTATGGCCCAACTTTTCCCAAGGCTTTTGGTGGAGGTAGTGATTCAAGCAAGGGTACTAGTTGAAGTGGGCCTAGTTATTGGGCCAAGTTAAGCCTAAGCTGAAGCTAGCTTGAAGAGGTTCACCTTGATTTTTGTTACTAATTTGTGGATCAGTCCATCACCAATGCTTAGGAAACTGAATTTCTTTACATGTCTTACATGCGCTTACTTACAAATATGGGTTGAAATCCAATGTTTCAGACTTTCAGTGGATATATTTTTATTTCAAGGGGTCCAATTCTGCAAGGAAGTAGAATTTTGTAGATTTTCTATCTCAAGGGAGTTTTTAATGGTCAAATAGAAACTGAAGAGCAACAATTATTACATTAGATCACTAGAAATCTTTGTTGTGCTTTCAACTTTCTACATTTTTCCCTTCTATTAGTCTACACTTGATTGTATAATATTTATACAAGAGATCACAACCTTGAATGCAAACTAAGCATCAATAATCCAAATCACCAAAGCAGCCCAAAACTTCTTATGTTTATGTTGTGTGCGAGGACAGAGAAGACAATCTCACGCTTATGTTTCCTTTAGTGAGTTAATCTACTTAATTTTTCCTACCAAAAAGAGAGAGAGAGAGAGAGAGAGAGAGAGAAGGCATAAGCACCAGAAGGCCTCAAACCATGAGGAAGAAGAAGGGAAAATGCTATAAAATAAAATTGAAGTTAAATTCCAACGAAGTACAAGCATACGACATAAACATGCACAAAACAAGAACTTAAAAGAAATGTGTTGAAGCCTAACCCACAATATGGGTTCCTCTGTATGAAGGGAAAGAGAGCATCTGTTGAGTATGTAGTAATAGAGAGACGTTAGAGGGAAGTGACCTCATAAGTACGCTTTGGTACTGAAGTGATTGTAGACCTCATAAGATCAAAATAGAGGGGACATTGAGCAGCTGCAAAAAAGGTTATGGGCAAGCAAGTGACTGCATAGACAGGAAAGGCGGCATACTTGAGTTCGTGTTTGAGGACAAAGAAATGGCCAGCACAAAAGGAAACCAACATGGAAGCAATTGAGACGAAAAGAGAGGTCAGGCCTACTATCAACTTAATAGGCAAGCTGTTTTCAAAATCTGCCTCTTGATATCTAGATGTGAGGATGGATAGAAACATCGTCAGGGAAGTAACAGAGAAGCACAGTGCAATGAGTGAACAAATGGCGAAGACATCAAATGCAGGCCTGCCTTCGAGTGCTGGAAATCCTGTTTGTCTAACACCACCGGGCACTGTAGTTGCTGTAGCAAAAGCAACTGTTGCAATGAGGGCTGCAACAACTGAACATGATTGAGATGTATTGGTAAGCCAAGTGCCGCCATCTTTAACCAAGTCTGTGTGTGTCTCTGAGAAGACCTCTTTAGGAGTTTGGCCCTTGAAGTTGTGGCGTGAAAAGAAATGGCGGGGCATGGAGTTCTTCACAAACTGCTTATTCAATTCAATTCAATTCAATGGCACACAAAACAAGACCATTAGCTTCAATGATAATACATCAGAAAAAAGGGTAGGTGGAGAAAGCTGTTCAGGGCATATGTTTGTTCAAAACATAGAGACATCGATAAATACTAAGAAGATGCAAACACATACACACGTGCACAGAGAGAGAGAGAGAGAGAGACCTTGTACCACTTGATCTCCCATTGCATTTGTAATGCGGCACCAGGGATGCGCCACGGTCGGTTTTGACCCAATGTTGCTGCAAGGTGCAGGGCGCTATTCCCATCCTTATCAACCTTTTGAAACACACTATCCCTAGTGGCATACTTCTTCTGTAAGAATTTGTACACATGGGGATGCCTATTCTCAACAGTTAAGAGGAGTGCGTTCTTGCCATCTCGATCCACGTCTTCAATTGCCACAGGGATTATACCAAGGATCTTCTCAACCACTTCTCTTGCTCCTGTCCTCGCTGCAATTAGCACTGGTGTCTCCTTCATAACTGCTCACATGTACAAGCAGTCTCTAAACTGATTAGCAGCCACATCTCTAAAATCATTTTCCATTAAGATACAGGTGCATATAGAGAAGAAAGGATATGTGAAGATCCCAATACAACTGCAAACTAAATTGGGTATTTAATCTGCTGGTTGAGCTTCATTAGTGAGTTTGCTGCTAGTATGTGTCATTGTTTATTGATATGTATGCCCTTTATCCATCCAAACTGTTCAATTGAACCATATTCTTGTGAACTACTATAGAGTAGATAAACTACTTCTCTGTTGAATAGAACAATTGGATGTTTGTAGAATTGGGTTTCCAAGAAAAAGCTTATCCCGTAGATTTCATAGGATGAGTAGAACAACTCCATGGTCGAAGGTGGCTCTGTCATCATTTGATAGGAGTTGCTTCTAGTGCTTAGGCTGATTAGGCTTAGTGGTACCAGCCCCTATGGCATCTACTGACGCCTTTCTTTTTCACTCATCTGTCTCCTGACACCCACTATAAATTCTATTCCATAATAATCCGATAGTTGAAAATATGATTACTTGTATAAGTGAAACTTTAGAGCACTCAAATCATACTATAAAGATGTTTAGTGGAGTTGGAAATTTTATATGAAGCTCCTGTTCTCATCCCAATCATCCCATCAATGACATGGCTTCTTGAGTTCTCCGTTTGTTTATCGCACCTATACCTTAGATAGACCATGTTAAAAGTTTGGTCCCACAATTTGAAGAATAGGTGGATGCGTCTATTCAGTTCGGATTTAATTTGATCATCCTAATCATTCTTCTTCAAACCTTAACTCTTGGTTGAAGAATGTAAACATTTGAGACAGAATACACTGTATCATTGTTTTAATTTTGACATGAGACAATACAACAAGCATGACAAGGGGTCTTCTTGAGAACTCACTGTGTGAACAATTGAGATTGATAAAAAGAATTAGACCCTAGCATCTAACACATAGTTTAAAAAAAATCGAAAAGCTCGGGTGAGTCTGTCTGAGTTGACTTGATAGGATTTCGAGTTGAGTGAGTCAATGAGTGTTTCCAAGTTTTTTCGAGTCGAGTCTGAGTCTCAAGTTTTCGAACTATGATCAACAATGTAAATTGGGAGTGTGTATTTCCAAATGCTTTTATAGAGACAGATATATAGAGACTAAATGAAAAGAAATGCAATTTACACACCTAGATCATCTTCCTTCTCAAATGCCATGTCCATTATAATTTTGTGTGTGCGAGGATGTGTGTTATCCGTTCTCATGACAAGTGCACGTTTACCAAAATGCCTTAATTCGTTTTCTGATGCTGGATAGACATTCAGAATTTTCTGCATCATCTCAGTCAACCCCATCGGTTCTGCAGACAGAGGAAATAGAAAACAGAAAGTTAATTTTAGTACTGAAATTGGAGCATTTGGCACCTTGTTATGGATGTCTAAATTTTGTAAAACCTCTATTCCTATATAAATTCAGAAAGAAAATGTAACAAAGTGTATATTACCTGGCCCTTCCTCTTTCTTCCCAACCTTACTCTCAACTTGGTTATTTTCAGAGGAATCTCTCTTTACTTGACTCGGATGTTCTTCTATTTGATTATTTTGCGCTACTTCATCTTCTTCTTCTTCTTCCGGTGGCTTATTCATGCCTAAAGCCATGGAATGACTGTGTTCAGGAACAGACCCAGTAGCATCATGTTCCCATGTCGAAGCAGCTTGGACTAGTTTTTCCATGATTTGAAATGATAGTGTGTGTTTGCGTTTCTTCTCTCTAATTTTGTGTATTCTTATGACCCCTGCATTCAAGAACCATCTTCACATTATAAGAGGAAAAAAAAAACTCTATTTTTTGCTCTGGGAAATTCATTATATTGACACACTTGTGACTTTGTGAATGCTTGATACATCATTCTTCACCCTTACAGATCCTTTCAAAATTGCACTAGTACTTCCACTTTCAATTTAATTCATTGTTACTATGAAACTCAGTTTGCCTTTGATGCTTACACTTTTCTCTTGTTTCTCAAATTTGTTTCGTAATTTTATTGTAAATTCAATTGAAATTAAAAATAGTGTTTTCTTTATTCAATTCTTCCTCTGCTTCCTACAATTGAATGGTCTTGATAACCATGATTTAGTTATCGTCAAGTCAATTGCATTCCCAAGGATGGCCAACATAGCCTTATTGTGTTTGGAAGGAAAACTCAATGAAACAAAAGGAAGATACATAATTTGTTACTTGTCTAAGGCCTATTTTAAATGTAAGTGCAACTGAGGCCCAAATCCAATTTGAACTTGCATTAAAGAACACAATTTAACTTTGGCTCAAGCTAGAGTTTCTCAGGTTCTAACCCATAAAAGGAACACGTGTTCACT
Organism: Chimonanthus salicifolius; assembly: GCA_013350335.1. Taxonomy (NCBI): domain Eukaryota; kingdom Viridiplantae; phylum Streptophyta; class Magnoliopsida; order Laurales; family Calycanthaceae; genus Chimonanthus; species Chimonanthus salicifolius. The sequence continues at coordinate 49,861,848 of CM023537.1, read as the reverse complement.
TTAAGCTAGCTCAATGTAAGGCCAGCCCATTAATCAATGAATATTTGTACATTTTATTTATCAATATTATATCTAACTTTTATATATTTCTATACTATATAAATTGCCTGTCTAGGCCCAAAAATCCTATTGAGGCTTGGTGTCACTTATGTGGACGTAAACCCTATCAACTTTAGGAAATGTTGTAGATTCATGTACATAGGATGCATGTAAATGGTTTGAAAATTGGGTTAGATAATTAGAAATCCCTAGAATTCCTTGAATGAGGCAGTCGCTAGAAGAACTCTAGAAATATCTTACTCTTGGAAGGTCGTAGAATGTAGAAGAATCTAATAAGAGCCAAGAAAACTCTTAGCCATCAGATGATTCCATGTTGATGGATCTTAGTCATTGATTCTCGTAACCTTGTATAATAAATATAGAGGAGTCCCTAGTTTGTCACTAGTTTGTCACTCACTCCTCATTCGTGTAACGTTTTCAAAGAGAAATAGAAATCATTCCAAGAAAGAGTGTTTGTCCTTGTGAGTTTGTATATAACTTTTGACCTTAGCATTTAGCAGGAGTGTAGAGCTAACTTGAGTGGAACATACAAGCATTGCTTGAATGCCACATGATGATTCTGATGACTGCAAAAGTACATAACAGAGTACTAGAACCAAAGGTTCAAAGACCATGTTGTCATCATATATCACCTATGAGATGAGTTGAGCAACCAAAGGAGAAGCAATTACACTAGATGGAGTACCAAGGCAATAGAGTCTTGCCTTGGATACCTCAAGTTGCTTGTAATTGATGGTTTGAAGAAGCAAAAGGAGTTGGAGAATGACAACATACTTGTGCGATGGTGTGGAGGAACTCAAGAGTGGCATTAGGAAAGCCTTAAATGCTCTTAAGGACAAGTTGGAAACATGAAGGAAATGTATGAGTCGAGAGCATTGGATGAGGAGTTCAAGGCTTTGAACCAGGAGATTCAAATGAAGATTATAGTGCTTGAGAAGGTCATGGAAAATGGCACGAAGGTCTAAATACCTAGAAAGACATCCAAGCTCGCAAAGCCGAAGTTGTTCAATGGTGTTCGGAATGCGAAAGTGCTGAAGAACTTTCTACTGAAAATGGGGCAATAATCCCAAGTTGCCAAGATAGAGTGAATCCAACAAGGTGAACAATGGGGGTTGTGAATACAATCCCATGATATGGTGGCATCAACACTGCATAGATATGGACAAGGAGACTCTATAATACGACCAGTTGATGGTTTGGTTCCTCCCCAAGAATGTGAAGTACCATGCTTGTAAGAACATAAAGTAGTTGAGGTAGACCTCGTATTAAAGCACCAATTGATACAATAGACACAGTGGAAAGTACAAGAGAAAAAGCATAGTCTTCTTCTAAAATTCAAAGAGAAGAGAATGAGAAAAAAAAAAAATTAAATGACTTCAATAATTTTCTTTATGATTTTCTTTTTGAATTCGTCACTCTATATGCACCCATATATAAAGAAAACTTCTATGCCTTGTCTACCGAGACTCTCTAACAAGATATGCGATCAAATGGATCTTGAGGCCCACATAGTTAGATATAATATAAAGAGGACTATATGAGTAGGTTGTGTATGAAGTTTCACCTCTATCTGATCATCCTATATTCCTATCCCTTGATTTTTAACCTTTTAAAAATCAATGGCCTATACTCACCAAAATTTAAAGGCCAAAATTGTAAGACCTAGATTATCAATTGATAGTGATACTTTATATACTACATATCCATGTAATCACCTATCAAACGAACCCAATTATGTGGGACCCATCAACCATTTGATGGCATGTCTCGCTAACCTAACTCATACATAAAGGCCTCGAAACATCACCAAAACCTAACTTATTGCTTAAGAAAGGAATCCTAATCCAACCTACTAATGAGCTTAGCTCTATTTTTAAGTGTTTACATCCTAAAATGAACTCCTTTTTGACCTCCTAACTTGACCAAAAAAGAAAAGTGATGAAAATACAAAATTAATAACTTTCTACATATAACATAACTAATTACAAGTCACTAAACGATTTGTACAACTTCTCAATGAACTACTCTAGCTTGAGGTAAAGTGAGCTTCAGAGCATAGTCCATTTGAGCTTGCAATAGGGCATCAACTATTAGTACCTAATTCAATCTCTAGGGGGTACACAAGTAGTAACCTATTTGCATACTTGTTTGTTAAATATTGGCAAGAGTAGATCAACATAGCAAAGGCGTATCTTGAGAAGGTTGCCAAATGAATGTAGAAATGGGTGGATCAGAAGAAGCGAGTTTCAGATTTCAACCTTGGGAGTAAGGTGAGTACTATTCCATCAGTTCAAGGTGTTTCAAAAAGACATACTAGATCGTATGATGGCAAGATGGTCCATTTACTATAATAAAAGAGGTAGGAAAGGTTTCATACAAACTTTAGTTTTTTGCTAGTCTAAAAATCCATTTTTCTTTCGTGTAAGTACGTTAAAAGACTTTTCATTAAAACAAGGAAGATCAACCATGAATGTTACAATGATCATTAATTATGATGTTGACTTCATCCTATTGGGATGTGGAGTGCATTCTTGCTGAATGTATGAGCAGCAGATGTCATGTCTCAGCATAATGGAAGTACAGCTTGAAAGTGAAGCTTTGTGAGAGTGAGAAGATAAACTATGGTAGTTCAAGGAACAGATTTGGCATTTTCAAGAAAATGCAACTTGAGAGTATGTCAGTGACTTGAGCGGGGAGAATTGTTAATAGCAGTGAATCCCACAATACTTAGGAAATTCATATACATGGGAGAAATACACGATGTGAAAATCCGCACAGGTAGTTCAATTGGTCTGAACTTCTAAAATTAGATTAGAGGTCTTAGGTTTGGCTCCTCTCAAGTTTACTTGATATACATGGCTTGTAGGTGGTTTCATGTATCCTTGGGGATTAGTCTCATATCCAATGTGTGGTGGGGATACCCATGTTACCCAAAAAAACTAGTGTAAAGATTCTTTGAAGTCTCTAGAATCCCTAGGATAAGCTTGGACTCTAGAAGAATTCAAGAAAGATGTTAGACTCCTTTGAATTTATAGAACTTTAAAAGAAGAGAAATTCATAACAGAGCCAAGGAGCCTCCTAGTTATTAGATGATTAACATATGGATAGATCTTAGCCATGGATTCTGATAGCTTTGAATTATTAATAGGGACAAGCCCTCATTTGTCACTCACTCCACATACATAACATTCTCGAAAGCATTAGAAATCTTTCCGAGAAAGAGTTCTTGTTTTGTGTAGCTTTTTATCATAGCATCTAGCAGGGTGTGAATCAGGTTGATTTTAGTAAAGTAACAGGCATTGTTTGAGTACTACATGGGCAATTGTAGTCATTGCAACATCAAGTCCATGACACTAGGCTAGATCAGCCTTGAGCTCAAGTTGACCCAGAACCAAGTCTGCCCTAGTTGTAAATCTACTTGATTATACTAACCAAGCCAATTGTTAATAACTCGCCTACCTAATTTGGTACAAATGTAATAAAGAATGATTTCAATCCTATTCGAATAGATTAAAATCTTGACCTTTTGTCTCCATTTTACTTCTACATTCTTTATTAGAAAAAAACAAATAGAAACACTTACTCCTTATTCACTAAAAGTAATAATCACATAAATTTGAACCCAAGAGTTAATAAATAATAATAAGGAACAAACCAAATCCTAAAACGAGCAGCAGCACCAAAATGAGCTCCAAGAAGCTGAAGAATGTGATATAATTGGGTGGAAATGGATGTCGCTTTTTGGACTGCTGCTTTGCCTCACTTGCGCTTCCCTGCAATTCTCTTGTGCTTTCAACTAGAAAAAAAAAACCCAACATAAACAAACATTGAAGTTGCAATAAAACTAGATATCCAAGTCATTTCTGATCCTCCGAAATGGTGATTTACAAAATTTGCACTTGGAATGATAAATTGGGAATAGGTTAAGAAAATTTTCATGCGATAAGGTACCAAATACTATTGTTATCAAACGTGTCAATTGCTAAAAATCATAATAAGTGGATTTCAATCATGTGAATGGTGCAAGGTCGCTTTGGTCCTCTGAAGATTTTAGTGGCTATATAAGAGACTAACATGGTGAAATGTGGAGGTAAAGAACATAGACACACATTAAAGAGTAGACTGTCTGACTCTGTGATTTAGAATAGAGTAAAATAAAGAATTAAAACTCAAAAAGCTTTTCACTTGACTCTTAAAAAACAATGACTCCTCAAAGGATTGGCTTGACGGGGTCTTTAGTTCGATTCACGCTCAACTCCAACATACAACTCTGAAGATTTAACCTGTGTGTGAATTGGGAAGTTTACACATGGGTGAGATTAATCTCAACTCTAATGTGGGTGGAGATACTCATGTTAGAAAAAAGAAGAAGAAGCAATGACTGCAAGATCTTAAATGTGCTGCGTGGCTAAAATAGAGGGACATAAGTGTTACAGAATTTTAATAATGGAAAGTGATTGAAGGTTTTAGTAGGTCACTGTCAGAATTTCCCACACGTTAATCCAAAAAAAGTAAATAATGGAAAGTGGGTGGTAATAGTAAAATCTAAGATGAATCTCATCCAATCATCTGTGCCGAAACATGTGAATAAGGTTATCCTTCACCTGTTGCTGTTGCTGTTGCAGTTGGTCCAGAACTCTCATCTTGTGGATTCTCTGCATCTCTTTCATGGGAACAAGTTCGCCAACGCCAGCACTGCTTGGGAACTATAGGATCCACCAAAATTTACAAGGTCAGTAGGATTAGCAGCCCAACTAAAAGGTGGGCAACTCTCATCTCACTCGATTTTACCCTGGCACACATCAATGAAGTTCGAACTAATAGTTTTGACACAATGATAGAACTTTTTTCTAAAATTTTGATATTGGATAATCAGCATGACTGTTATCATCGTCATTTAAATTATTTATCTCATAAATTTCAGATTTATCTTTATATTAAAATTTGGCAGGCAAGTGAGACATTGTGCAATAGAAATTATGTGTAAAAAATGCAGCCAATATTTTATGTACAGGTCGCAACGTATTGAAAAAATGAAGGTCCGATATGTATCGGCCGCAATTCATCAGAGTCTAGATAGGTGACAGAGGGATGCGTATAGACTTGTTGTGGCCAATAAAGGCATAACATCCTCATGTATTGATGAATCGATTTTTTTACTCCAAGTAAAAACTACTAATGAAAATAAAAATGAAAAGTACAATTAAAAATTAAGATCTACCATCTTTAGACCCCCAACTTATCAATTTTGTACAATCAGCTAATTTACACGTAGCTTATGGTTGAGAAACACCCTGGGGCCCTAAGTTTCAAATATCAGTCATATAAAAAAATGAGTCCTTGTTGGACTTTAAAAATTTTAACTGATATTTTACCTATTTTAGTTATTTCAAGCATTTTTTTAAAATAAATTTCAGTCTAGTTTAGAACATCAGAATTTTTAACATTTTCTAATGAACACTGAAATATTCATCTTGAACCCTTGGTCACTTGACAATTTTGCCCAATATTTGAAACTCGGGGACATCTCATATTTATAATTGGAGATACACTTCTATTTCTTTCCTGCAATTTTTTAAATAAATATATTTTAATTTAATTTTTTAGAAAGAGTACATAAAAGGCACGATTACATGTGGAGCATCCACAAAGTAGAGTATTAAAAAGTCCAAATAAGTTTGCTCTTGATCATGCAGAAGATATTTTTCCCTTTCATTTAAAAAAATGCTCTATTTAATATTGAGTAATTCAACTGGTTACTTATTGGCTCAAAAATTGAGAGGTAACCAATTCAAATTCTAGTGACGTAAACTGGAGGTATCCTGTGTACATGTGGAGCATTCCCCAAAGGGATTTATCCCTTGGTTACAAAAAAAAAAAATTGCTCTTGATTGCAAGAGGTGTAAAGTGGTGTCAATGGATGACTAGTGAGTAAGAGATAACTAAGAAATTTTATCCAAACTAATTGGCAATGTTCTTCTCGCCTACCTTCCCTATCTTCTTACATTATGAAAATTCACCTCTATGATGCTTATATTTTAGTTATAATTTAAAATTCAATCACCTTTGTCAAACAGTGAAACTTGACCACGGTAAATTGAAAGTTATTAAAAGAAACTCTTCACGTGATGGACTCGTCACCAACAACCTTCCATTAATATATATTTTTTTGGTTGTCGCTTCTCTAATCTGATTTGATTGATTCTTTTCCTTCTTTAAAATTATAATATATATATATGGTGTGTTAAATCAAGTCATTTTCTTAAATTCTATATTTTTTTTTACTCACCATAAAAAAATTGAAACTTTTACTCACCAATGACATTAGATATCTTCTTCAGTAGGAGAAATAACTCGACACATATTCCGTAATTCTTTGGATATTTACATCTACATTCAGCTGTTGAATCTTGGTCTTCAATGACGTTGGCCTCTGATTCTACATCTGTTGGATCAATCATCATGCCTGCAACAACTATAATTAGATTTCTTTTTTACAAAATTATATTTTCAGAATAAAAGGTTTCAATAATGGTTGACATGTAATCCTACGTGTGACCACTCAAAATCAATGTTAAGGAGGGATAAGAAGGCATGTACGTATAGATTGAAAATGCTGTTTAGATTAGGTTTATAGGATTAAATAAACATGATTTTTAGGAAAAGAAAATATTCCCTCCCCAACCCCAAGTCCCAAACCCAAATGACATCTCTAATGCTCAATTTGGCCATCTCTCTATTTAATTTAAAATATGTTTGTTTATTCAAGGGGGTGGAACCTTCAATCCATAGGTAAAAAATGTGACTGATACTTTGCGTATCAACTGCAACGTTGTAGGAAAAATTCAGGATACAATGCATCGGTGTGTTGTGGCTGGAGTCCGAACAGGTGGAGGGCAACAGACAGGTGTGTATCAACTTGTAACAATTGATATGTTGGATTGCACCGATAGAAATGTATCTGCACCCCATTACACACATTTTACCTGAGATTCAGTCTTACAACTTACTATGTGACAAAACCATATATGACCCAATCTCTAATCTAACTATGCTATTTTGTACTTGGGTCTATAATATTGTAGAACTATGGACGAAATCTTAATGAAAACTTTAGACTTTACGATTGATCTCAAGATGTAAGTACAAAAAATTTAATTGATCAATTTTTAGATTACCAAATGATTAACATATTCAAGGTCTTGTATGGGCTTTTGACACCAACTATTCATCTAAGTTCATTCAATTAGTGCAAGAGGAAGGATCAAAAAGAAGTCCTAGACACGAGCAGCTCACATAAACGAATTTATAGTTTGTGAAAGTCAAATTCTAATATTAGTAGATAAAATCACTCATATAATGAATGACATGTAGTAGATTTGTTAGTGCTCACTCTGTGTTAGAAAACCATGATTTGATAGAACTCTCTCTCTGAGTGAGTTAAAATTTTAGAGTGGTTTTCTAACATAGTATCATAGCAGTTTCCGCATATCGCAGGGCGCAGCAACACATGAAGACATGTGTAAAGTTTTCACATGCAGCTGTAGAGTGCACCTGTATGTGAAGATGGGTGTGAAGTAACACAGAGTATCATATCAGTTAATTTGTAAAACTAACGACTCTATATATAATACTTGAAGTACGTTTCTCTCAACAACTAACTTTTAAAAGTAAGTTCTATCTTAAGAATATTATAAACTCATGATTTTCTAATACAAACGTCAAAGATAAAATTATAGATATCTTAGACATGAAAATTTAAATTAGTAAAGAAAGAGAGCCTCACAATTGTATATGATGCGTTCAAGACGTCCAAAGCGACATCCACTCTTGAAAGCAGAAGGATTAGCAGCCAGAAGATGCAGTGCAGTTTGCCCTTTATCATTAACTAAGCTCACACAATTAGGAAACTTCTCTATTATAAGGAAGGCTACATCTGCCAATCATAACATGATCCAACATATCATCATCTTGTGTAGGACTCAATAAATGACCATTACGAAACTAAAACAAACAAAGAATATTAAATGAGAAAAGAATCATGTAATAACATATAACTTTATATTAATATTACATATAATCAAAACTCCCAGTAACACCTAGACTCAAAAAACTAATGAGTAGATATAACAATTGAGACTCTCTTTTTTCAATTTTGAGAGTGAGTTCTAACTCAAGAATGTTAACCTGATTTTTTTAATGGTATCAGAGCAAGTTACACGTACAGTAACGACATGTTAGGAAAGGTGTGAAGTTGAAAAAAATTCCACATTACATAAACTGAAAAATCAATGACTCTATATAATACTTGAGACACCCTCATCTCAATTGTTAGCTTTTGAGAGTGAGTTTTGTCTAAACAATATTAAAATGATTTTCTTTATGAAATGAGATTCTTTCTTTATAAATTTTATGATATCAAATAATAAATAGACAGAAGCCCACGATGAAACAAAAATTGGATTAAAAATAAACAATATTTTGTTGTTACTTTAAAATGCAAATTCGTTTTTTTCTGCCTTGAATCTAGTTCAAACTTAATATATAATTGGTTTTTAGATGTGATGCTGGTTATTAGTTGTAAAGACCCGATTCAAATACACGACTGAAGACTTGACTCAGTATGATATTGTCCGCTTTGAACCTCGCACACAATTCGAACCTACATGATTTTGTTCTTGGCCCTGGGCCCACATAGCCCGGCCAAAAAAGCATCACACTTGGTCAAGAGGGGCTGCCTCTTATAACCCCTCCTCCTTTTGCCTCCACTACCGATGTGGGACTCTTCCCACATCGGTGGGCAGGGGTTTCACATTAGTCAGATCTGAATTTAATAATCTATTAATCATTTAATCCAAGCAATATAAGTGTAAATGACATAAGACAAAAAAGGCAAATGTGTATAATTAATATAAGATAAAAAGCTAAAGAGAACTTTGGATTCAAATTTGAATCTAGATTTTAATCAAACATAGATGAAGATATACATTAATTTATAAGATAGATGATTGTCGATGACCTCACTTACAACAAATGGCTCAAAATGAGGACAAAATTAAGGTTGAATTGAAGATTTATTCATTGATGGACTGGTTTATATATTAAATTTTGTAGTAAAATACATTAAATTCTAGTTAATGGTTTTGGTAGAAGACCCAAATCGTCATGGGCCAGGCGTGGGTATTGGTGTGCTCAGTCTATTTCCTCAAAACTGTGTCCCACTGCACCCCTTCATTCCCACTCTTTCAAATTCTAAATTACAACAACAAATTCAACTATTAATGACACATTTATAAATAGTACCTTCCAATCTTCCCTGTGATGGGCAATCAGGTAAACGGATAGTTGGATATGGATCCAACCAGGGGTTAAAAAACCGGGATGGCCGATATATCGGCCGCAATATCGGCCGAGAAAATTCTATCTCTTCCGATATCGGCATTTTCTCTCTCCTCCGATATCGGAACCGTGAAAAACCTCCAAAAACCGTGATGAACAGTGATGAACTGTGACAAAACCGCAAAAAACCGCCAAAAAACCGCCAAAAACCGTGAAAGCAGTAAACCCTGAACCGTTAAAAACCGTGAAGAACCGCGAAAAACCGTTAAAAACCGCAAAAAATCGCCAAAAACCGTGGAAGCAGTAAACACTGAACCGTTAAAAACCGTGAAGAACCGCAAAAAACCGTTAAAAACCGCAAAAAACCGCCAAGAACCGTGTAAAACCGTATCGGTGTTTTAAAAAAAAAAAAAAATTTAAATACCGATATTTATGAATATCGGCCAATATTTGGACCGATATTTCGAACCGAATATCGGCTATATCGGCCGATAATACTACAGTATGGCCGATACTTATCATATCGGCCGATATTGATCGGTTTGAAAAAACCGATATATATATCGGCCGATACGATATGTATTGGCCGATATTTGCACCTTTGGATCCAACTCAGTTTGAAACTAATCCAATTATTTTCAGTTTGAAGACAATGGACCCAAAGCCAACTCAGTTCTGAACAGGGGTAAAGATCGGCCGATACGAAACGTATCGGCCGACATATTTCAGTTTTTCAGCACCATATTATATCGGTCGATACGTATCGTATCTGCCGTACACACTATTTCTTGGCGGATATGAGTGATATATCGGCGATATATCGGTCCGATATGATTAATATCGATCTGTTTTTTTTAAAAAAAAAATAAAAAATAAAAACAGTGGTGGGTCCAAGTTGATATCTCGGTCGATATCGGACCAATATCGGCTGATATTTACGTTTTCAATTTTATTTAAAAAAAAAACCAACTTCCTTTATGGTTTTTTGATTCAGAAAATAACACTGATATTTAAAAAAAAAAAAACAAAAAAGGACAGAAAAAATTATCGGTCGAGATATCGACCGATATGAGAAAGGCTAGGCTGAATTTTGCACCCCTGATTCTGATTCTGAAATAGGTCCAGGAGGGAGCTCATACCAATGCCTTTTCTCAGATTAAGATTTGGGTCTCATAGAAAAAGAACATGTCAAAATGAGGACTGGCCCCCACAAATTTTCTTTGTTGGGCCCAGAGAAAAAGTCCCGGTCCTATGCAGGGGGGCTGGTCCATTCATTTTAGAGTTGAGACTGACGCTAGCGCAGGTGTGAAACTTGGGTCGGGTTTTAACCCAATCCACATGACTTGATGCTTGAAATCAGTGGGTATGGATTATATATTTGTATATTTCGGGTCGGATCGGGTTGCGAAAACTACTAGTATGAAATTGAAGTCAGATTGGGTTGAGAAATGTAAAATCAATTTGACCCGATCTGAAGTAATCCGGTTTGGCTCAACTCGAGAATATCAAGGTATAAAACAACACTGAGTTGAGTCGTGTTAGGTTGACTAATTCGAGGTCAATAATTTGGGTTGAATAAGGCCGGATTAAATACGTTTTGACATAAGTCAGAGAACAGACCTGCTCCGAATTTCAATGGTCCAAGAAAATGAAAAATATAGGGCTTACCAAAGTACTCTCCCAGGATAGCAACATGAAGAATGCTGGTACCATCATTCCTTCTGCAACACATAGAGGGAAGAGGCTGTGGGTATTTGGAATGGAGACAGAGGAAGGTGTTTTTCCTGCCATGAAGTGCGGAGAGAAACAGAGGCGTTTCGCCATCAAAATTGCGAATGTTGATCAGATCCGGATGTTTGCTCACCATGCGCTCACACATGTCCACCATCCCAAGAGCCGCGGCGAGGTGGAGCGCCGTGTTGCCATTCACATTCGTCTGCTCTAAAACCTGTGCACTAGACTTAGCCACCAGTTTCTTTACCGCATCGGTCTTGCCGTCGTAGACGGCTATGTGCAGTATTGTTTCGTGGGAACCGGAAAACTTGGCTCCTCGAATTTGTTGATCCTCAGAGTAGATATTCACCACTTGTTCCCATTCATTGTTCATGGCATGCCTGAACATCTCCCTCCTTTTGTCCATCTGCTTCTCCTTTGCTGTTGCTGCTCCCTCACTCTGAGCTGAAGCCATGTCTCTCCTCTCACTCATTCATTCCAACCCATATAATATACTTGTTTTTTTATGTATTCCTTCAGCCTTTCCTACTATACATAGTCTGTTCTTTTGCTTTTTCTTTCTTCCATCATTTTTTATACTTCCGTGGAATCATAATCATGATTTTGTCTTCTTTTGATGTCGAGGAGGAGATCTTCTTTTTCAGTAGTGAGTTGGCTGGGCTAGCACATTCATATCTATCTCATCTCAAACCAGTGTTGCTTTAGAATATGTGAGTGACTAGTTTATCTTCACAATTCAAATTCATTGTCTTTTTATTAATACACAACACACGAGTAAAACTATCTTTAAAAACCAACTTAAAAGGATATGGGAGTGTGTCCACGTATTTATAAATTTCAAGATCCAAAGATTCACTCACCATGTAGGACTTTGTTAACGTATTCCCTTCAGTGCCAGGGAGAGACACTCAGCTCTTTCCCTATATGCAGGTCTGGAGTTACGAACCCGATCCATTCTTGTGGTACTACCACTGTGATACCATGTTAAAGCATATGAATGGAACTCATCCATGTGGGTCGGGTCAGAATTCAGTCGGGTCGGGTTAACTTGTAAAATTCGAATCAGGTCGGGTCAGAATTCGGGTTGAGTCGGGTCGAGTTAAGAACTTTACCAGTTAACTCAATTCGGGTCGGGTTGGGTTGCGTCGGGTCGGGTCGAGTTAACTTTTAAAATTCTCAACCCGACCCGACTCGACGTGAATTCCATGCAAATTTTTATCTTCTCAACCCGACCCGCATGATTTCTAGGGTCGGGTCATGCGGGTCGGGTCAAAATCCGACCCGAGTTGAAGCCCAACCTAATCTTTATAAAAAAAATTCAAAAAGGTTTTTAAAAAATAAAATTTGGAAGAACTTGAAAATGGATTTTGTCCATATTTTAGTTTTAAATCTCATACAGTTGAGCAGGAGATGTCGATATAAATAAAGTATAACAAAATAACTTTAGTTTCATGAAATATTTTCAACTCACAATTGATCACAGTGGTAGGATGAATTCTACTTCCTCATGACATTTTCTGTACATCTCAACAAAATTCCCATTAAAAATAAATAAAGAATAGATTCATCTATAATAAAAATTTGTCATTAAAATAGAATTAATAAATAATATCTGTAATTAGAGAAATGGGCCTTTTTGTTTTGCATTAGTGGATAATGGTATAAACTCAGACCATGCATGTGCACTAATCTTCAACTTCTAAGGCAATGAGACATCAGTGTAAGCACTTTTCCTTTTTTTTTTCGAACTTTCATTTTGATAATATTAAAAAGAGTAATGTCTATTGTATATGATACCAATGTAGTAATTCACGATTTGATTAGAATTTTAAGAATTAAAATAAATATCTAATAAGAGAATTACTACATTAAGAAATTAAAATAAATGTACAATTCTAAAAAAATCTTTAACATTTTTGTTATTTAGAAAAAAAATGTAGGAGGGTGATGTATTTAAAAAGACAATTCAAAAGATTTTTCATAGTTTGTATGAGGTGACTTCTCCAGTCTTTCCATGTCATTTAAAACATTAGAAATCAACAATCAAATTAAAAATTAGTAATAATTCATATCATCACCTCATTTTGCTAATGGCCATAAAGATGCATAATCATTCCCTTTTTAAGTTTTTTTGTATAATTACACTTAATTATTTATTGCACTTCAAAAGATATCATAGATTTTCTACTATATAAAAAAAATCCTTTTAATGTACTTGCTATTATAATAATGAAGCAGCAGATTTGAATCATATGAGCGATAAATAGACATAAAAAAATATAATTTATCAAATTCAACTATAAGTATTAATCTCGTATAAATATCAATAAACAATTTTAATAATAACAAAATGTCATAATATATTTTTTTTTAATTTATGTATGAGAAACCGCAGGATACCAAGCGTAAAACCCCCACGGATGAGTCCACTATCCCTAGGGCACACAAAGGTTACAGTGGGGGCTTGAATCTGCAACCTCTCACTTCCTGAGACGGGAGGCAACCTGTTGAACTACACCTATGTGAGTAAATGTCATAATATTTTCTTCTAAAATTTGAATCCAACTGTGTTTAAGTTAGTTTAGATCACAATGTCTCATCCACTGTGTGGTTAGAAGATTGAAAATTCAATTCAATTTGATACTCATAACTTGCTCAAGGACTATGATCGCCAAGCTGATCAATGTATTGAAGTATAAAAAAATTTTAGAAAGAAAATAGAAAAAGAAGAGGCAATCAGAATCTCAATGAGTTGGTGTGTTGGCTAGAAACTCAACTTTTAGAAAGAAAATAGAAAAAGAAGAGGCAATCATAATCTCAATGGATTGGTGTGTTGGCTAGAAACTCATCTCAACAAGCGAGAGTTTTAAATTTGAATTTCATCTCACCCAAAGAGCCACTCTCCGTAATTTTATTCCATCTTTATAGTTAAGAAGGCTTGCACGCACTCTAAAAATTAGTCGGGTGGTGCTCTTAGACTGGCACAACACTTCAGTAATTAAAAAGAAATTACTGAATCTTTAAAGAGTGAAACTTGCTGCTATCTCATCATGCAATTCTTCAACAAAGAAGATGGCTGTGTCTCTTCTTTCAACGTTCAAAAGAAAAGTAGACAGAATAAAATCTTAAAATCCGCTATTTCTTTATTTTGCAGCAAAAGAGAGTGAGAGAGAGAGGCCATGAAAACCAGAATAAGATGTAATAGCAAAGGCACATGCATTCTCCAATTTCATAACATCTCTGAGATTTCTTTTCAAAATATCCCAACATACGAATCTACTTTAATTCCTTTGAACATCTTTTCCATGAATTCTGTAGTCTGGATTAAAAAAAAAAAAAAAAAAAGGAAAAGAAAACCTAATATTCCTTTCTCTTTATCCCCGTGAAGAAAATAGCAGAAGAATGAGTTTTGATGGATTGCTTTCACGTAATAGACAAGCATCCTCTAAAGTCAACAACCAAGAAAATATGAATAGCCATTGACAAATTTGCAATGAATGAAAGGAGAAGTAACATTTCCTTTCGTCCGCTACACCTAAGCATTTTGCCAGTGAATAGTTTCAACTATTAAAATGGATGAAAATGAGGAATTAGTATGGAAAATACCATGTTCGTCGTATTGAAATAATGTCCAACTCTCACCCTCACACGGAAAGAAAGAGATACTTCCAATTTCAACGATCAATTTACTTAGAAATTAGATGTCCTATAAGTTTAATTCGAATTTGAACGTGAAAACTTAATGCAATCAAATTCAATTAAAAAATCAAACAAGCGTGCATTTGAATTTGACTCGAATTCAGCTCGAAAATCTATAAACTTTTTGATGAATTCAAATTGGATATGAAATCAAAATTTAACTAAGTAATTGAAATGTATGCAAGATACGAAACCTAATTTGCAAATAAAATTCAACACTCAAATTAAATAAAATTCAAGGCAAATTTAAAATCAAATTCAACAGAAAATCAAATAAAAGAGACTCACCAAATTAAGAGACTCAAAGCAACCAATTCAACTGACTTGACTGGACTCCCTATAATGTCTGGCCTAAGTTGTATTTATAGGCCTTAATTTTCACTAAAAGGAAATTAAAAAACTAAAACATCGAATTCAGAACAGCTGAGTCGTTCCAGACTCTCCTTCCATTTCTGTGCCATATCTTCCTCTTCCTTTCTCGTTTGTAGCGCTTGGGATTTCTTTTCATTTCTCTTTCTTTTCATCCTCTCTCTGGAACTATTCTTCTTTTTATCGAGTTCATCCCTTTCTCTCTTGGGTTTCGTTCTTCTCTGGCAATGAAAGGAACGCCAACAATGTCCATCTCTCTTACTCTTGCTCAGTCGTTTGACTCGACAGTACCTCTTTAGGTCTCGATCCTCTGCCAAAGACAGTCCTCTGTCTTTCCTTTCCCAGTTGCTTGCCAACTAGCAGTGGTGTTTCTAGCTTGCTTTCCTTCCTTCATTTTTGCTTCTTTCTTTCCTCTGGCAATGCCAAGTCCGACATCGTCTCCAGCACTTTCCTTCTTGGTTCAATATGTCCGTTGAGTCTCCTTCTGCTTCGTTCTCGCCATTTATGGCTAGTTTTGCCTCCAAGTCCTTGATTAATGAACTGAATTTAAGAAGAGATTACTCGTCCTCATCTGCCCAATGTAACAAATATCGTCGGTATTTTCATTTATACCGCGATAATACTGGCAAAATACCGTTCTCGCGTTAAAATCGTGTTTTTAACGCCGATGCCGTTATTATCGGAAATTTAACGGTAAAAACGTGTTAATAACGCGAGAAAAGATAAAAATGCGTTAAAAACGTTTAGTTTACATCCCGTTCGAAAATCGAAATCGGACTATCGAAGGACTGAAGGAGCAGCTCGGCCGCACGCCCACACGCGGCAGCCTGCAGCTGCACCACTCCCGCGCGTGCGAGAAACTAATACAACTTAAAAATCCTAGATCCGTTCGAAACTCCTCCAAAAGCCCTGGTTTTTGAGATCGAAATCTTGCTTCCAAAGCTCCAGAGACTCTTCCCAATAAAACAAAAAGGAACTACCACGATTCGTAAATTCGATGATGTTCTAGGGTACTTTGGTTCTACCTTTTCTTCTTCTCCCTTTAGTTGCTGAAAGCCTGGAATTGAACAGAAAAGGGGGAGGATCTCCGTCTTCTTTTCTGGTTGTCTTACGAGGAGAAGAGCTGGATAAGTGCCCTGCAATGGCGTTTCTATTTACGATAGTACCCTCTGGTTAAAGCAGGTTTTGGTTTTGGAATTTTCCTTACAACGACTGATAAATTAAGGATGTGGATAACGATATATATTAAATAGACTTTCTATTTAATAGATTTATATGCTATTTTTTTTTACTCAAGAAGTGTAAGATGAGAATTAATTAATTATTATATTTATTTTTATTATTTTTTAAATATTTATATTTTCCGCGAGATTTTCCCGTTAAATTCCCGTTAAAAATCTGAGAAATTGAAAATATCCCGTTATTAACAGTTGCCGTTATTATCCCGAGAACGGTGTTTGTTACCATGATCTACCCCAACTCCACAACACCGTCCAAGGGAATGTTTTCCTTTTCTGGGCGTTCTAAATCGATGCTTGCACATGGAGGGAAACACCTTCCGTTCTTGGGCCCATGCACAACCACGTCTGCTCTTGAGTGGTTCTCTGCCCTAGTTGGCACTTAGTGGGTCCCTGTGTCAGAGCTGATGTGGATTTTGTGGGCTCATTGCATTGGCAGCAATTGGGCTCAGGGGTTTATGGGCCTTCTTGGAGACCAAAATCATTTCCACATGAGCCCAGGCCCAAAACTTAGGCAAATGGGCTCCATTTCTACTGCAAGTGGATCCAATGGATTGTGTTTGTTGCCATCGTTTCCCTCCATCGATCCAAGCATGGATTCAGAGAACTAATTCATTGATTTCATCCAATTGGGTCTTGATCTGGGTCATTGTCGAACTCATTGGGTTCGATGTCTGCATAATTCTCCCTTAGTTAAGATGAACTCATCCTCGAGTTTCGTCAAACAACACGAGCAAGAGAAAAAATGGCATTCAACCATCTCTTTTTCCTCCTTACATTGAGATTCTTCTTACGACATCGAGTTGAAATGCCAAATCTTCAAATTGTCACCTGTCAGACCCCGTTATCCATAAGATTTGTCAAACTGATGTCAACTGTCAGTATGAGATATAAACTATCCCAAACGGGATCCACGTGAACCATATCCTCGACAATTGTCTGTGATGGATTATAAGTTTCCATCGGGTCGTTCTGATGTAGTATCTTCTTTAAGTGTTGAATTGAGAATTCATGGATTGTCTCCTGCGTTATTGGCTTAACCATCCATTTTTCCAACTATCTCTTTTCACCTTGTTCTAAAAATACAAACACGTCTGTAACGACCAGACCCGAAAACAGGACTTAGGGCTTGACTCAGTTTGATATTGTCCGTTTTGAGCCTTGCACACAAGTTCGAACCCGCACGGTTTTGTTCCTAGGCCCTGGCCCACATGGCCAGGCCCAAAAGGCCTCACACAAAAGTACAAGGGGTTGGCTTCATATAACCCCTCACCCCCGATCTCCCAAACTGATGTGGGACTTTTCCCACATTAGTTTTGGGCAAAGTGCAGGGTATCACAATCACCCCTCCAAAGCCTCGAACCGTCCCCGATTCGACCCGGTCCAGCTCAACAACTCCAGGGAAGGAGGAAAGCCCACACAGTCCGAGTGTTGAACTCGACTCTGATACCAAATTTGTAACGATCCGACCCGAAAACAGGGCTTAGGCCTTGACTCAGTGTGATATTGTCCGCTTTCGGCCTCCAACACAAGCTCGAACCCGCATGATTTTGTTCCTGGGCCCTGGTCCACATGGCCAGGCCCAAAAGGCCTCACACAAGAGTACAAGGGGTTGGTTTCATATAACCCCTCACCCCTCTTTCTCCCAAACCAATGTGGGTCTTTTCCCACATCAGTTTTGGGCAAAGTGCAGGGTATCACACGTCAATAGTATTAATGTCGGGATAATTATCGTACACTGGTGAAGGTAGATTTAGTTGCTCATCTGTCGTCGGATGTTCAGTCCGTTCTATGTACTCCATTATTTTCTCTTTACATTATATTGGTCCTAATCTTATTTTAACTCCATCCTTGGTGAATGAATAGATGTTCTTTTTCCCTTCATGTATTATGTCCTTGTCATGCTACCAAAATCTACCCAATAACAATTGACAAACATCCATAGATATGAGATTACACTAGGTATCATCGAAATATTTATTCCCAATGGAGAAAGAAACTAAACAATATTTATTCACCAAAACTTCGTTACCTCATTTGGATCACGATACTCGGTACAGTTTGAGTAACTTCTCCATCTTCAGTATCAATTTCTCCACCGCATGTTTAGACACCACATTTGTACAACTTATTCCATCTATAATCATGTTATAGAACTTCTCTTCGATTGTGCACTTCGTCTGAAAGTTACTCAATCGAAGTTTATCCTAAGATTGTATTTTCTTTTCCATCTAATTTGTTTGTCCATTATGACCTTTCAATACCATAACCGTTGTACCTTCTTAAGATCTGGTACATTCTTGTACTCGAAGATGCTTTCGACAATTTCTAGTTAGTCAACAAAGTCATCATCGTAATACCTCTAAAAAATTCAGAAATGTCAAGTCAAACCCCGAAAGTTCTATCTTCCTTCTCAATGATGTTGTCTATCTTGATCCACCTCGATCATGTTACTGAAAGAAACAACGATCATCTTTATCATATTAAAAGGAATTTATATATACAGAACACTACACAAAACCCTAATTAGGAAAATGACAAAATTACCCTTAAGAATATAAGGAAATTACATATATACATCTTTAACACCCACCCTCAAACTCATAATGTTACAGTGTTACGCATCGAGAGTTTGCTAAGAAATTGGAAGTGTATAACAGTGTGAGACTTCATGAAGAAGTCAGCCAACTGCAGGGCAGAAGACACAAATGGGAGAAAAATCGTGCCATATTGAAGATGATGCCGCACAAAGTGACAATCCAACTCAATATGCTTGGTGTGCTCATGGAAAACAGTGTTATGTGATATTTGAATAACACTTTCGTTATCGCAATACATAGGCGTGGGAACAAAAAAAGAGACGCCCATATCTGCAAGTAACCAAGGAAACCAAACAATATTAGCAATGGTAGAGGCCATAGCTAGATAATCAGCCTCAGTAGACGAATAAGCAACAACATCATGTTTTTTGCTTCTCCAGGAAATGACAGAGTTACCCAGAAAAATACAAAAGCCAGTAGTAAACTTACGATTAGAAGGATCACCAGCTCAACCAACATCAGAGAAGGCTCGAAGCTCCAAAACAAATGAAGATGGAAGTAACAGACTCTAGTATAAGTGCCATGAATGTATCACAAAATGTGGATGACAACTGCCCAATGAACCGAGGTAGGTTCAGAGACAAAACGGCTGACAACATGAACCGTATATGCAATATCTGACAACGTAGTAATGAGATAGACTAAGCTCCCAACTATAGTGCGATACAAAGCAGGGTCAGCTAAAGGCACACCATCAGAGGGAGTATACCGAACACTGAGCTCTAAAGGAGTCGTAATTGGTCTAGTGTCAGTAATACGAGCTTTCTAAAGAACATCTGCAGCATATTTAGATTGGGAGAGAAGGTAACCTTTGGGAGAAAATGCAACTTCTATCCCAAGAAAGCATCGCAATGGCCCTAAGTTTTTCATTTCAAATTGTCTGTGCAATTGTACCTTCAACTGTGTAATGCCATCAAGATCATCACCTCTTAAGATCATATCATCAACATACAAAAGCAAGAGAATATGGCCAGCGGAGGTGGAATGAAGAAAAAGTGCCAAGTCATGAGCACTGGATTGAAATCCAAGAGAACCAATCACCGTGGAGAACTTTTCAAACCAAGCACGAGGTGCCTGTTATAGACCATATAATGTCTTTCGAATTCTGTATACTTCACCAGGATTATGAGAAACACTTGGGGGAGGAATCATATAAAATTCTTCACAGAGATCTCCATTCAAAATGACATTTTTAACATCCATCTGCGACAAACTCCACTTATGAATTGAGGCAACTGCAATCAAAGTACTGACATAAATCATCTTTGCAACAGGAGAAAAGGTCTCCTTGTAATCAATGCCATATTCTTGTGCAAAACCCTTCACAACTATTCAGGCCTTATCGCTCTCCACGGAACCGTCAAACTTGGTCTTAATTTTATACAACCATTTGTAGCCAATTGCATGTGTGTCCGGAGGAAGAGTACCAAATCCATGTGCTAGTCTTATGCAGTGCAGAAAGCTCTTCATCCATAGCATATTGCCAAAACGGATCACAAATAGCTTCCTTATAAGAGGTTGGTTCAAACAGAGCGTGAATAGAAGTAAGAAACGAAGAAAATGAAGTAGAGTAATAAGAATAATCAAAATCTTCATGAGAATAAGCAAAGCGATTAGGAGGCTTACGAATTCTAGAAGGATACGGGGAGTAACAAGATCCACATCATCAGAAGTTGAAGGAGAGTCAGTCGGTGGAGATGGAGGATTAATATTTGTCGAGGATATGACTTCAACAGGAGTAGAAGAAATAGGAGGAACAAAGTTAGATAATGCAAGCACTTTATCAGGCACAGACAAATCATCAATATCAGAAAAAAAAAAGATCAATGTATAGGAGCTCAGATTTATTAACAGAGCTAGAATTATAAGGAATATACTAGAAATGAATATGTTCAAAAAAAATAAAATGACGAGATACATACAATTTTTGCGCAATAGGATCATAATAGTGGTATCATTTTCGTCCCTCATAATAACCTAGAAAAACACACATTGCAGGGCGTGCAAATAATTTTGTGCACTGACTGTGAGGACAAAGTGCAAAACATGTACAACAAAAAACTTTCAAAAAGAAATAGTCTGCAATTTTACCATATAATCGTTCAAATGAAGATTTGCCAGAAGAAACGGCATAAGCAATTCTGTTAATCACATGACTTGCGGTGAGAACTGCTTCTCCTCAAAAGACTCTAGAAACGCTAGTAGAGAGTAACATAGAGCGAGAAGTTTCAATGATATGCCGATGTTTTCTTTCCGCAACGCCATTCTGCTTGGGAGTGTTAGTGCATGAGGACTGATGAACGGTCTCATCCGAGGCAAGCAAATGTGAGAAATCACCAGAGGTATACTATCCCCCCAAATCACCTCTAAAGCATTTGATAGTGGCAAAGAACTGTTTACGAATGGGTACACAAAAATTTTGGAAAATTGTAAAGTATTTAGAACGATGTTTCATCAAATAAATCCAACAATATCGAAAATAGTCATCAATAAAAGACAAAAAATATCGAGACCCCCATTTTCTGGAAATAGGAGTTTGTCACACACATCAAAATGAATCAAATCAAAAGGAGCAAGAGATATTGATGAACTATTATTAAAAGGAAATGTAAAAACCTTTGCAAGTTTACATCCACTACAATCAGAAATGTCATTACAATGTAAATTTCCTAAAGCTCCTGAGAGGCTAAATACTTTAAACGTGAATGAGAAACATGTCCAAGCTGAGAATGCCATAAATAAAAAACTAGATGAACTGGGACTCAAACGAAAAGTTGACAAATCAACTGAAGTTGCAGTGACATCAGGAACACAAAGTTGCTCTAACACATATAATCTTCCTTCTTTACGACCGATCCCAATCATCCTCTTGGAATGGGGATCCTGCACAAAACACGCAGTAGGAGAAAATGAACAGCATACCCAAAATCATATAACTGACTTATAGAAATTAAATTTAGGATAAGATGTGGAAATCAATAAACATCAAAAAGACATAATGGAGAAGGCAAAATAGAACCAACACTTGCCAATGGCATGGGAGTACCATTAGCAGTGAGCACATAAACAGATGAGTTGGAATGAGATAAAGACGTAAATCGAGAAAGATCATTAGACATGTGATGAGTGGCTCCTGAGTCGAAGACCTATGTAGAGGGAGAAATACTTGAAAAAGCTGAAGGAGGCAATCTATGGATGGAGAAACAGTGGACAATGTATTAGGCTGATGAGAATAAAGAAATTTCTGCAACTGGTCTGCATGGATGGATAGTGAAGGAGTAGAAGGTGATGACTCATTCCTAGACGGAACAACTGTGGATTTGCGATGTTGCTTTGGTGTTGGCACTTGTCGTTCTATCTTTTCAATAATAAAGGACATTGTGCCTTCCAGTGACCCTACTATTTATAGTAAATACAATCATCAATTGCAACTCTCCCACCTTGGCGTTATCGAGTCTGTGAACTAGAGGGAGGTTTGGATGGCGTAGCTAAGACAGTCTAACGATGTATAGACAGAAGACCATTTCCAGCATGAGACTTTAAGCGAACTTTGTAATACCCCGACCCAAAATAGTGTCTACTTATGTGAACTTAGTTGTTAATTGTAATTAGTGACCCGTTAATCTAAAATATTAATAAGTGGGTTTTCTTTGGAGTCAAAGTTTGACTCGATCCGAGTCCGGAAGCCTGTGAATCCGACTTGTTTAAGTGTAGTGGAAAAATTAAAATTATCTAAATTTTCTCCGTCTGAGACTTTTAAAATAATGTGTAATATTTAATTTATCAAATTGCAAAGAAATATTTAGTTTTAAAATTCTAAGTTTAAAGAATTTTACCGACTGACATTCCGATTTTCAAAAGTATAATTTTTGAGCTGTCTGAGATTTCCTTATTTTTATAAAATGTTTATTTTTAAATATTTAGGAGTGTCAAAATACCTCGAGACTTTAGAATGTTTTATCAGATGAATTTAGGCGGTCTAACCGTAAAGTCAGAAATTTTCCAAAATTACTATTTTATATTTTAGAAATTTGACATTTGACTGATTTTGTTTAAATCATTGGATTTTAAATGTATTTTCTCTCTAATTTTTTTATGGTATTTCTAATTTTATATACCCAATTTATTGGATTGCTTGGATTAGTTTAATAGGACCTTGAAAATACTCAACTTAGGAGGAGATATTTTAAAGATGTGTTTTCAAGATGATAAGTAATAAATTAATCATTTGAATAAAGATGGAGATTTTTAAAATAAAATATAAAATAATATAATAAATGAATAGTTATCCAAAAGCTAAGTAGCTTGTAGCCAAATAACGTGTATGGCTGTAATTCACCCACTTGTTATATATCTCAAGTGAAATGAGAGATGGAGGAGAAGATTTTTATAAAGTAAAATGTATTCAATGCATGTAAATCCACATGCTAATCTACTCTAGTAGTCTAGAAACTTGGTTGCCAAGGAACCCCATATATAAAATAAGGTGGCTTGTGAGGGAGGAAAGAAGATTTTTTAAAAAAAAAACATTCTCTCACTTTTCATCTCACCCTCTCTTATCTATCTGTTCTTTTTTTTTTTTCACTTCTAACGCTGCAGTCCGTCAAGCTTTGAGGTGACCTTTTATTTTAAATATTTATTTTAATTTATAATTTTAGTTGGATTTTTAAGTGAAATATATATATATATATATGAAATAACAAAAGATGATTTTTGAGAAAGTTATATTTTGATTTGATTGCCTTAAAACTGTGATTAAGTTTAAAGTGGATTTCAAGATTTGGTTTAAATTGATCAAATAAAATGATTTATAATAATTGGTTGAAGTGATTATGTCTTTTTAAAACTTAGTAAATTAGGCCTTTAATGTATTTACTGATTTAAACTATTCTATGAACTTAGATTGGTTACTTTATTTTGTTTTCTTTGAAATTGTGTGGTTATGTAAAAAAAATATTTGACTTATCTATTTAAGAAAGGTAATTCTTTTGTTTATTTAATTTAGTTAAAATTTTGAATGGGTTTAAGAAATTGTATGGTTAAGTTGGTTCTCATATGTATTTTAGAAAAGTCTCAAACATATATATGTATAGTTTAAATTCCATTTAAGATCTTAGTTTTTATTCAAATTAGTAGTTTGACAAATTCTATTTTGGTTTTGTTAATGATTTTAAATTTAAGAAATAACTTGGAGAGTTAAATTATTTTAGGCTATGTAAATTAATTAAGTTATTCATGTTGACATTTTAATATATGTGATATGTGTAGTTTTTGAAATTAAAATGTTACATTTGTCCTTCGTTGTTTTAGTAATAGAATTTGAAAAGAATTTTTGAAATTGTTTCTAAATTTGTAAAATTTGGAAATATAATTTACTAATCAGTTTCAAAGACCATTATTATAAATTTAAAATGAAATTGACTCTAACTACTTGTGTGTTTATTTTATCTCTTTGAGTGCTCACTTCAAGGCCGATACTCTCTAGCTGTAACGCAGCTTGTTGGTAAAAAGGGATCGGGCACTAAGTAGTTTATTTTACTGTACTATCTAGGCCTAACTCAATTTCTCTCCATAATCCTATCCCAAAGACAATATGAGTAGTGGCCTGAGGCTTTTACATTTCTATACCTCTCTAGGCCTAACTCAATACATCTTCGTGGTCCTAATCCAGAAGACAATATGTGTAGTGGCCTGAGTAGTTTACATTCATGTATTGTATCCTCTAGGCAAAGTCTTAATACTTTCCTGGTGCCAAAAAAATACGAGACTGGGCACTGAGTACTTTCATTTTCTTTTTATTTGAGTGTTTTGAATGGCTAACTCTTCTTACATCAATTTAAAATGGAGTAGTAACCTATAGTGTGGACTCACAACCATCTCCTTTGAGATTTTCGGAAAAGCTAAATTAGAAAGTTAGATTGTACTATGGATATGTATTGTATTGTCTGTGAATATGTGTTTACTTGTATTTTATTGTGTATTACAGATTCCTGCGTATACCCGATAGTTAACGGTGAGGAGACTTAATCGAATTGGATCAGTTAAATAGGTTTAAAAAACCTAGATTCTAAAGGCAATGAGTGGTTTCATGGACACTATACAAATGGAAAAGACTAAATGGTCCAAAAAACGAGACTTGACAATACTTCCATATAAGGGATGAGAGTTGTTCTAACTATTAGAAAGGAAGCATAATACGGTATCAGGAAGTTGAGGTCTAGTAATCTATAACGGAGAATGAACTCACTTACATGCCTAGATACTGATGATTTACTGAGATATATGAATATTGATATATGATGATGATTATTATGCACAACAATTATGTTTTTGAAATTGAAATTCTCCGATGTGCTTGAACATTATGGTAAGAGATATTAGATTTATTTTCTGGTAAGAATTTGGTTATTGGTATTGCCATCACACATTTAGACGTTAGGCTATTATTGGCCACTGAGGTTGGACCTTTAGGTTAGTTAAGCTTTATCACATATTTAGTCGTTAAGCTATTATTGGCCGCTGAGGTCAGACCGTTGGGTCAGTTGAGATTTTGCAAGATGTTGCAGTTTGACCGTGTCGGGACTTAATGCATTTGGGAAGCTAGAGTAGTGCTTCGTATGTGTGATAGTGATGTGGCAGTGGTGGTAATTTGAAAATGGTATATGAGACCACTTGTGGTAAGTTGGTAAAAATGGTATATGAGATCATTTGTGGTAAATTGGTAAAAATTGATATATGAGACCATTTGTGATTTGAGTAAAATGATTTTATTGGTAGAGTAAACCAATACTGATAATATGATATTTACAAAAGTTTGACTACATTATTTAACCTTTGATATTATGTTATTTAAGTTCTCTTCACTGGGCTAAGAAGCTAACGTCTCTTACATTTCAAGTTTAGCACTAGAGCAGAGGAACCTCCATTGCTGCCTTAAGATGAAGGAGCTTTTGCAGATGATCGTATTTTTCTATGATGGATAATACGTTTATTATATCTAGTTGCGAGATGATGATGTTTTATTGATTTCAGTACCGCCTGTGGTAGTTTAATCTAAGCATGTATTAAACTATCTTGTCTTCGTTCGTAACTTTAATGGTATAATGGAAATATTTGTTTGTATGATATGTGTTTGTGTATGGGTAGATATGGTATATGTTTGAGTCAATGTGAGAAGAGCACGTGTGACATTTTATTATTATGGGCTTAAATGTTTATCTTGAGGATCCAGCTAAGTTATGATATTAGGTGGTTGGAGATTATTATTATATAAAAAAAAATCATTTGCCTTTCTGGGCCCACTATCGGGTCGGGGCGTGACAAACGTCTTCAGCTAAGAGTTCGTAAACCAACTCATCAACAGAGGGAAGGGGACTATGACGAAGAATAAAGCCTTAAAATGCTTCAAAATCATCCCGAAGAGCTGTAAAAAATTGAACAAGTCGTCCTTCTTCTCTATAAGTGCAATAAAGTTCGTTGGAACTGAGGTCTGCAGGTTCTGTTAATGCAAGTTGATCCTACAAACCAGTCATAACGGAATAAATCTGTTGAATGCTCATATTTCTCTATCGAACCATGCGAATGTCATTCTCGATTTGGTGTCTCTTAGCGAAGTTAGACTGTTTATACAACCTCTGTAAGTGATCCCAAATTGCTTTGGCTATAGAAAACTTGGCAAGTTGCATACCGATAGAGAGCTCAACCAAGTTATTGATCCATGTGATGATTTTGGAGTTATTTGTGTTCCAAGTAACCAATGATTGAGCATAATCTTCTGCCTTTGTGTTCGTGGGAGCAACAATTTTTCTAGAAATGTAACCCCACACATTATTTACCGTCAATTTTTTTTTATAACGTATGCCCAATAAGTGTAGTTATTTTCATTCAATTTAACACTGATTGCTTAAAGAAAATCATCATGTTCACCGGCCATTGTAACTGTGCTTTAAAACTGGGCTACTGAATGGGCTTGTTGTGGCTGGGCTTCTAAATTGGCCTGATGTGACTGGGCTACAAAAGTGGGATGCTGAATGGGCCTGATGTGATTGGGCTTGTGTGTTAAGAGGATCGTGCGATGCAAAACAGAGAGATTTGTTCTTAAGTGGTTAGGTGGTTTTGCACAAGGTTCTTCTAATTCCAAATTCTCAAGGGAATTATGCAAGAAGGGTTGTGTTGTGCAGATGGCGGTGTTGGTTCTACAGAAAGAATGTCGTGTGTCACAGATCTGGGTTGCACATGAACGGGGGGAAGCAGAAGCAACCAAGCCAACGAGCAACTAAGGGCTCAGATCTGGCAAATTGGGTGCTGATTGCACATCTAAACGAACACCAAATCTAAGATTTCTCAGATCCAGTAAAAAACAAGGTGAAAATGGTTGCAGATATGGGACGAGAATGAGGCAGAGGCAAAGTGCGAACAACAGTGGGAATCTCTATAGAGGAACGACAAAGGGACAACGTTGATGCAGCAATAGACAAATGGTGGGAGCTGATCGAAAAACATTGCATGGTTGAACTGGGTGGATCGATCATGTAGCAAGGCGGGTCTGCTGCCTGGATTTTGGACTCGGCAAGACAACAAACTCAAGCTCACAAACGGTGATGATGCACGTAATTGAGGGCGAAGAAGGATCGGAGCAGAACAAGATCGGTGTTAAAACAGATTGGAAGATGCAAGTTACAGTAGGAAGACAAGATGCAAAGCACTTGGAACCTAGCTCACGATACCATGAAAGAAACAAGGATTATCTTTATTAATCATAGTAAAATGTATATATATATATATATATATATACAGAACACTACACAAAACCCTAATTAGGGTGTAGCTCAGCTGGTTACCTCCCGCCTCAGGAAGCGGGAGGTCACGAGTTCGAGCCCCCATGGCCTAACCTTGGTGTGCCTTAGGGGTAGGGGTCCACCCGTGGGGGTTTTACACTGGGTATCCCGCGGTTTCCCACACGTAAATTCAAAAAAACAAAAAAAAGAGGATAAAACTACCCTTAAGAATAAAAGGAAAATACATATATACGCCTTTAACATTTACTTCTACCTTCCATCCACCCCCTATCCTTGTTGCCTAGGTTTCTAGCAAACGGGTTCTCCATAGCCTTCTCCACTTAAGAGGATCCAGACTCATTGTCTGCTGTCCATAGCCTCCTCCACTTAAGATGTAGTGACCATGTTCCAAATAAAGGGTTAGGGTAAATGGGTAGAGCTGGCTTTGGAAAATTTAATAATTGTTTGTATTGGTGTGTTATTGTTTTATTTAAAATTTCTTTTGGTAATACACTGAGACTTCTTATTAAATATAATCAACTTACAATTGCATAGATTTTCCCCTTAATTAGAAGTACAAGTTAAATTCTTTTTTTTATTTGAACGACTAAGTGGAGAGAAAATAAAAAAGCCCAAGTAAAATATATTGAGCAAAAATTGAAATTATGTCTAGATAAAATATTAATTCAAGTGTTCAAATCCTTGTCTTTAGGAAAATTAATCTTAGAAAGAAAATTAAAATGAATAAGTGTAATTTGGAGAAGAAATAAATAGAAAAATTAAATAAGGTGCTCCATACAGACATCCGGATTTCCTGCCTCTACACACCCGAATTTGGATTTTCGAGTGAAATTACCATTCTACCCTCGTGTTTTAACTCATCCGAACGAACTGCCAGTTCATTCGGCATTCTTTCGGATGAATAAAGTCATCCGAAAGAATGCCGAAGTGTAAATTTAGTTCATTCGAACGAGTGGGCAGAACATTGTTCATTCGTTCGAATGAACTGGTTGGTTCATTCGAACAAATTTATCTGAGAGGAGTGGTTTTTTACAGTCTTTCTCTCGATAGTCATTTGTTCGAATGAACCAACCCCTTCATTCGAACGAATGACGAACGAATGACATATATATGTTCATTCGTTCGAATGAACAGGTTGGTTCATTCGAACGAATTTATTTGAAAGCAGTAACTTTTTACAGTCGTTCTCTCGAATGTCATTTGTTCGAATGAACTAACCCGTTCATTCGAACGAATGACATATATATGTTCATTCGTTTGAATGAACATATATACGTTCATTTGTTCGAATGAATAACTTAGTTCATTCGAACAAATAAGAACGTATATAAATCGTTACTCATTCGATCGATCGATTGATCGATGAAACCCTAACCCTCTCCCTCCTTCGAAATCTTCTAAACCCTAGTTCTCAACTTTCCCTCTCTGTCTCCCTCATTCTCAGCTCTCCTCTCCCTCATTCGAAGCTCCCCTCTCCCTCTCCCTCTCCTTCTCCCAATCGTTCGAACTAATCCCCTTTTCCCTTCATTTGAACATCTCCCTCCTTCGAACCCTCTCTGTAATACCCCGACCAAAATTAGTGTATAATTATGTGATTAATTGTAGTTGATTATGTTTAGTGCCAGTTAATCTGAGAGATTAACAAATGGGCTTTGTATAGAGTCAGACTTGACTCGACCCGAGTTCAGAGTCTATGGATCCAACTCGTTAGTGTAGTGGGAAAGTTGAAATTTTCTAAACTTTCTCCGGCTGAGACACTTAAAATAATCTGCGTTTGGAAAATAAATTATTTGAGGTGTTTAAATTCTCAAATTTCACTCATTAATTTAATTTTAAAATTCTAAAGTCTAAAGAATTTTCTCGACTGAGATTTTGATGCGTAGAAGTGTGGATTTTTTTTTAAAATGTTAATTTTAAATATTTGAAAGTGTCAAAATAGTTTTATAAAAAAAATTGAGGTTTATTTTATTGAATCAAATTATAGTGTTATGTAGTTTTAACTTATTATTACAAACTATAGAAGTATATAGTTTAGTTTATTTTTAAGAAGATAAGAAGGGAATTAATAAGCTAGTAGCTAGGCTAAGTGGGAGAGAGAAAAAAAAAACCACCAACATAAGTGAGTTTTGATTTAAAGGAAAAGAGAAGAAGTTGAAGGTGTAGAAAGGAAAAAAAAAAAAATCAAAGGGTCTCTCACCCTCCATCGGTTCCTCTCTTTTTCCCCTTTTCACCTTCATCCTCTTTCTTCTTAAACCGATCCTCTCTTCCTTATTTTCTTTACTTCCTTTATTTCTCCTTTCTTCTTCTTCTTCCAACGGTTCCTTCGGCAACAATGTTCGAGTTTTGGGGGTTTTTGCTGGGCTTTCAAACTTCATTATTTCTCGATGGATTTCGACGATCAAGATATAGAAATCTATCCATTCGAGATTTTAGTAGCTCCAGGATTTTTTTTTTGGTGAAATGGGTTGATTTTGGGCTTCATTTTTGGATTTTTAGAATTTAGGGAAAATGTCCATTTTCTTTTAATTTTTAAGTAACACCTTTAGAAGTGATTTTTTTTTCTAAGACCTTTATGTTGCAATTTTAAACTATGATTTAGTTTATAGTGGATCTCAAGATTTGGTTTAAGTTGATTAAGTAAAATGAAATTAAGCAGGGGATTAAAACCCATTTTTGTTCACAGTTCTTGTCTTCTTCATCTTTCCTAAAATGGAGAAAGTTATAGTTTGATTTGGTAATTTAAGCTTTGAATGTTTCTTATTATTAAGTTCAATAATGTCTTTGGATATTTTGTTTTCAAATATTTTAAAATATATGATTAAGATAAGTTAGGAGGGACTGTTGTTTCATAAATTTGATTAGTTGGAATTTATATTAGTTCAATGAATTAGTTTCTATTTATTTTAATATTAGATGTTATTGTTTTGGGTTTAAATTAAAATATGTTACGATATGATTTAGGAAGTGATTATTTCCATAAATAAGCAAGTGATTGAAAATACACTTATTTAAATAGTTGGGTTGTGTTTATTTAAAATCTTTAATTAATTTGCAAAATTTTATACTATGAGTAGTAAAAGATAAATGGAGAAGGATGTAAATTTTTTAGTTTCAAATTTTAATGAGGTTTTATCATTAAAACCTCCACTATTTTCTTCTCAATTTCGTCGGTCGGATCATCTTAGGTTAATATATAGTGTCTAATTTCGTCAATTATCCAATTGGAATAGTTGGACCGGCTTTTTCTCTCTCCTTCACGCAAATTGAGAAACCCATGTAAATTTGTCGATCAAAGTGAGGAGACTCAACTATGACTTATTTGCATGTGCATGTGTATATGTTTTATGTAATGTTTATATATACATGATATATGTTATGATTGGAATATGCAGGTGATTATCTGTATATATCTATGAATGTCCCTATGCTAACGTGGTTGTGCAAGTGTTGAGAATATGACTACTCTGGGTTGATAAGCCTGGATTTTATACCAGTGAATGATAATTGTGTATTTTTCCATGTATATGAAATTTTGTTTATGGGATATATTAAACGTATATACTCACACACTTGTTAAGTGGGTCGAGCTCTTGGAAGATGTTGCATTCTGTCTGCCTTGACTAAATACATTCGAGGATGAGTGGAATTCCTCCACAGGGTTGAGTGGGATACCCAGGGCCAATACAGTTGAGGTTGAGTGGGATACGTCAATGAGTTGAGTGGGATACCCCAGTGAGTCAAAGAAACAATGATACACATTAGGAATTGAAAGAAAAGAACAATTGCCACATGTTCTGTTATTTATTTTAACTGTATTGTAGACTTTAATTCTCTATCACATGCTATATCTATGATATTTCGAGTTCTCTTCACTGGGCTAGAAGCTCACGTGTACCTCAATGCAGGACAAGGTCTGGAGGCAGCGGAGGACCCCCCTGCAATGGCCCAAGCTGTGGAATCTTTGAATTTCAATAAGTTGTTTTGGAGTAGAATTTACTTAGATGGCTTAATATGTAATTATTGTCTAAGTTTAGCAGTTGTAGGATCCAGACTTGTATGTGTATAATTATGGTGTGAACTGTTATGTGAATATAAGTACCTTATATGATATGATAGTTTAGATTTTATGAACACGTGTGGTCTCTTCATGGGTTTAGGCAGACCCGAGGCCATGGATATGTTGAGTTTTGGGATTAGTTTAAAACAAAAAAAAAATTGTCTCGTTCCAGACCCATATATTGGGTCGGGGAGTGACACTCTCCTTCATTCAAACATCTCCCTCATTCGAACCAATCTTCATTCATTCGAACCAATATCCATTCATTCGAACTAATCTCCCCCCATTCCTCCGAACCACATTCCTTATGTAACGCCCCGCCCTTTTCCACTCTTCCGAAAATTAGAGTCTAATTTTTTTTTTTAATAAAATTAAAGTAAAGTGGAAGAGAGCGGGGAGCGTCACGACGCGAGCTAAGTCCGGACTTCTAAAGTCCGACCCTTAACTGGCCACCCATGTGTGCATGGACTAAGTCCATTAAAACGAATCCACACATGGTACTGAATAAAAAAACTTGCGGAATAATATAAACTGATTGCGGAGCTAAACTGTTTAGATAGCAAAGTACAAGTCTTCTAACCAAAATTACTTAAATCTGATAACCATCATCAAAACTATTCACAAACTATAATAATGTTACTAAGTTATTACATGTCCATATAAAAATATCCAAATGTCAATAAATAATTCCATTCTATATCCAAGCTCCTATGCTTGGCTTCCTTCGCGATCCTCGACCTTTCCTTTTCCCTTTCCTGCGTCATCCACTAAGGATAGAAATAGGGCGTTAGATCAACGAGCCCAGTAGGTATTCCGATTAGGGTTACCAAAAGGTTCGTATAAAACATGCATATATCATAATAATACATGATCAACAAAACTTATAAAAACAATGCTATGTATGTATGCAAATGTAATGAGTCCCACCCATCACAATTATACATAGCCATCACTTGATGGAATTCTCATCGTCAAGGTAACCTTCAGTGTTCTTTCGTTTCCTCTTGATGGGATTCTCATCATCAAGGTATTCCTCCTGGTGGGACTCTCATCACCTAAGGAGGCCCCACAGTTGCATCACGGACATTCCGATGGAGTGTGGGCTCCGGTCTCCATAACCATCACCCCATACCATGCATGAGATGTTAATGAATACATGTAATTTGTAAATAAATATTAACATTCAAATCCCATTTAAACATAATACTTTAACATAAATAACTCAACAAAATCAAGATAAAACATCAAGTATTATATGTGGTTACAAAGAGGTAGGAAACCTACAGAAAGTTACTTAAGTTGTCCTTCCTTCTCAATCCGTCACCCGTTCACGACTTGTACACCGTTCAAGTCCTGTTACCTTGTTTATATAACAGCAAGTCAATCACATATCCTTTTGATTTCTAATTAAGTTTAAATCCCAAAAATCATCTTGTGGGGGTTCGGCCATACCCCATGGCCGAACCTCACGCACTTTGAATTTGTCCTTCCTTTGTTTTGGATCAACACCATCCAAATAAGTTTATTTAAAAACCTCAACCTACTAACCATAACTTGGTAGGGTTCGGCCATACAACATGGCCGAACCTCACAATTTTGGTTTGAGCCCCTTTTTCAAGTCCTTTAATATTTCCTTCCATTTTTACATTATAACTTGTATTTACAGTTTTGCCACTAGACTAACCCTTGTTTAATTTTTGCTTAATAATCAATGTCCACAACCAATCCTCCTTAGTGGGGTTCGGCCATACAACATGGCCGAACCTCACCAACCCAAATTTGGTCTTTTTCAATCCTTCATTCATAAGATTACTTACCAATCAATCCATTTAATTACCTTAGTCCTTAACCATCTACTATTGTCATTTTATGGGGTTCGGCCCTATACATGGCCGAACCCTATATTTCCTTTTATTCATCAAATACCTTTATCCATCAAAGGATGGTTCTCACAACCTCATCATTTGAAATATTTTTAAACCTTTTGACAACCAAACACCATACATAGCACTTGGTGGGGTTCGGCCATACCCCATGGCCGAACCTCACCCCTTTGGTTTTGGTGCTCCCCTTTGTCATCCTTTATGATGAGCATAAATATTTAAATCCCTCATTCTTTCAGCTATGTTAAACCCTTTTTAAACATTAAAGATTTAATAATAATTCTAACCATACTCATACTCCATTTATCCCATAAAATGGTCCATGGGGTTCGGCCTTACACATGGCCGAACCTTATGGTTCTCTTGATGCAAATCTCCCAATAATTATACATAATTTATTCATTGCATCTTAGCCATAAAAACAATAGGGTTCAGTCATCCCATAGCCGACCCAAAACATTAGTCTTAATCTCCATTTAAAACACCTTAAAACCTTCAATCATTGTATGGTTTTTATCTCTCAAAACCATACAATTATCAAATCATTTGCATGGGGTTCGGCCATCCAAAGTAGCCGAACCCTATGATCCACCTTCTACCCTTTTTAAACAACATCTTCCATGGTTTAAACTTTTGATAAATTCGGCCATACCATGGCCAAATCATGCTCTCTTTAACCAATTTATTAAACAAAATTCCATGGAGTACTTACCAATCTTTTTAGCCTCTCTTCTTGCCTTTGATCCTTCCTTCCTCCCTTCTTGCTCCTTTAGTCCTTAGCTGATTGTGTGCTTTGATCAATGGTGAAAACACTAAAGGCTGGTTCGGCCAAGGAGGTAGGTTTTTGAGAGAGGAAAAGAGATGAAGATTTCTATGTTTCTTTGAGATGGAAAATTCGGCCAAGAGTGTAATGCACCTCTTTTGTATATCAGCCCCTTAAACCACTCATTTACCCTCATGATTATTGGTTTAACCAAGGAGTCATTTGGCGTAACTATGGGACACTTGGCTTAAGCTCAAGCAAACCTTTCATCTCCCCAACGTTGGGCTTTGGGTTTCCATCATGAGATGGAAACCCTCCAAATTCCCAATGCAAATCTTATCTCATTCCATTGAAATTTATGTATGGGATACCACTCCCATGCCACCAACGTGTGGGACTTTGCCTTGGGGTCTTTGAGATCAACACAACTCCTCACCTCCCCACTTGACTCATTTGAATTCAAGGTCCCCATGGCTTCCCATCCAACTCATTCAACTCATTAGCTGAAATCACCCCATTTAATACCACTCATTTAATGCACTTGAGTCAACTCCATTATTTGATTCATTTCCAACTCAATTTAGCCCCAACTCAACATAATTTAACTCAACCCTTTTAGCTCACTTGATGGGCCACATGGTCAATGTGGTCAACATGGTCAACTCGACCCATTGGGTCCCATTTGAACCTCTTGACCCAATTAGGTGCCATGACCCATTTATAGGTGATTTACCCATTTAAATGTGGTTTACCCATTTAAATGTGGTATTACCGAATTGCACATAGCTTACCCATTTATCCTCCATTGAACTTCCATTCAATTCAGCCTAACTCAATTAAACTTGAGTTCACCCAATGGTCAAACAAGTCCACCACGACCCTTTGGGTCCCAATTGGGTAGTTGACCCATTTAATCACACATGCCCAATTATTTCCAACCGAATTCTATCCTTGATCCATTGGATCATTGGGTTATTGACCCAATATTTACCCGTCATATCTTTTTAATTCACCATTCCAATGGCATTTTCGTAAATATGGATATATTGAAAAATCGGGGTGTTACACCTTACCCCCTTTCCATTCGTCCCTATCCCTCTCCCTCTTTCTTCATCTCTTTCCCATTTTTTGGTTTAAATGGCATCATAAGCGAGGTCTTCATCTCAGAAAAGAAAATCAACCGCAACAAACGGAGGGAAAAAACAGAGGAATGACATGGCATTCGACCCCAACCATTTCATATCTTTGGAAGCCACGACCCTGTACGGAGATGATTTCTTCACACGATCCTATATCCTTGGTAAAAAATCGTGGACCTTTCTTTTTTCACACCGTTTGGATTGAAAATTAAATCTTATTTTGAAAAAATGGCTTGGGGGTCTTTCTTGGCACTGAAACAGGATATGTATACTAGTTTAGTTAGGGAATTTTATGCCAATGTAAAAGATATTGATAATGAGTCCATTGAAACCTCCGTCCGAGGCCGTGAAATTTTTTTTTCACGGGAAAGATTGGACAAAAAATTTGATTTCTCCAAAGATGTTATTTTAAAGTATGAAACAAGTACATGGCCTAGTGATGTTGAAGCGTTCGATGTTTTGGTAGCCCTCAACGAAATGTGTGGGAAGACTGATATTAAATAAAAGAAGACACCCCTCCTAAAGAACCTAATATTGGAAGCACGAATCATCCATGACATAATTGTTCACTGTATTTTTCGTAGAAAAAAGGCATACAAGTGTGACCTGCTTCGATGTATTTCTCATTTGGTACATCATGAATGGGAAACAAATCTCCCTCTCCCATATCATCATAAATCACATGCGAGTCTGCTGTAAGACTAGAAGATGTAGTATTCCCTACGGTCTTTTTCTTTTTGGCTTCTTTGAAGAACGCGGAATCCCTCTTTCCCCCGATAATAAAGTATCTATAGACCGATTTAATTACTTTAATCATTCTACTTTGAAGAAAATAGGATTCTACCTCGACACAGTTAGTAACAAATGGCTTCCCAAAGTTGTCGAGGCTCCTCAAATTGAGGTTTAAAGTTTACCTGAGCCACTTGAGCAATCTGAGGCACATGAGGCATGCGAGCCACGCGAGGCATGGACTCCTCCTCAAGAAGGATCTACTAGAATCAACACACAGCAAATTCTTAGTCATCAGTAGATGTAGCTATATACCTTTTCAAAACAGAATGTACACTCTCAACCTTTGAAATAACTCGATTCTTAAAATGTAAACACCAGCCGATCCATGTCTTGACGAATTATTTTTTATATGGGATCAACACCCTTATTAAATAGTTCACTACCTGCGAATCATCTCTGAAATTTTGTTTTAATGCCTCAAACGCTGTATTGAATGCTCCTTCGGTTGGGGACTCAATCAGGTCATTCCATTCGGTAAAAAATGCATTCCAGACTTCAATCTTCTTAAATAAAGGTTTATAACGAGCAACAATATTCTTGTTGATGTGCCAAGAGCACAATATATGTACAAAATTAGGGAACTCCAAATCAATGACATTCTTTAACGCCAATTCTCTATCAGTCAAAAGAACTTATCAATCATGATGCACTCCTAAGACTTTTTTAAACATCTGTAATGTTCATATATAATCTTCAAATTTCTCATTTCTTAGAAATGTAAAGCATGAGCAGTAATTCTTATTGAAACTTGTCACACCAACTATATGAAGCAATGGCATATGATATCTATTGGTTTTGTACGTGCAATCCATCAGAAAGACATTATGGTAGCTCTTGGTAAGTAAAATTGATTTTGGATGTGGAAAAAATAGATGGGATAAACTACCATCACTATCATAGTCAAGAAAGTATTGGTAACCACCTTCTTGAAGATCTTATATCAGAGTTTCAATTGTAGTTCGACCCCTTAGTTGCTCTTTCCGAATAAAAGCACAAAAGTTGTACAAATCAGTTGTTGATACTCCAATATCTGGATTTCCATTTCTAAGGGTCATCAAAATTTGGCATGGTAGTATATTGCTACTCCTCATTTTAATGATCATTTTTTCTCATCATCTGAAAAATATCTGGTACTTGGATGACCTAATAATAAATTCGAAGTCTCATGATTGTGTTGCAAATTTTTTATGGTCAACTTCTATAATTCATCAACAATTTGTTTTCCTTTCACTTCAAAAAGACAATTGCATTGGCGAAAGTATACTTTCTTTTTTCTCTCATCATCTTTCAAATTAACTGTGCTGAGGTATTAACTCCTCTATCGCAACCAATGAATAATTTATTTTCCTTATTACATGACCTCTTGATGGTAGATATAAATCTTTATTCAAAAGCAATATTCTTAACATATTTTATAAAGTCCTCACGACTTGAAAAACATCACTTAACAAACTTCATGCCACTTGAGGATTCAAAACTACCTCTAAAACTTTAATAATAATGATTTCTAGAAAAAATGAGATAGGAGAGAGTTATCTTCGATTCGAGATAAGAGATTCAGAGATTAGCTTGAGAGAGACAACTTCGAACCGAGATAAGAGTTTGAGAGAGTATGTTTAAAGAAAGGTTTAAGGGAGAATGGACTGAAAAGAAATGTTTAAGGGTTTGGGATTGAAAATAGGTTCAAGGGTTTGGGATTGAAAAGGGAGTTGAAAATGGGGTTTTAGGAGAAGTCTTTGAAAAATGTGGTTGAAAATGGGGTTTTAGGAGAAGTCTTTGAAAAATGTGGTTGAAAATGGGGTTTAAGGGTTTAGGATTGAAAATGGGGTTTAAGGGAGAAGTCTTTGAAAAGAGTGGTTGAAAATGGGGTTTAAGGGTTTGTGATTGAAAAGGGGTTTAAGGGTATGGGATTGAAGAGGGGGTTGAAAATGGGGTTTAAGGGAGAATGGATTGAGAAAGGGGTTCAAGGGAGAAGGGAGAAGGAGAGGGAAACGACGGTTTAGGGTATGAATGGAATGAAATGCGTGGAATTTCGAGGAGGATAGCTTATATACGTTCGAATGAACCAACCTGTTCATTCGAACGAATGAACGTATATATGTTCATTCGAACGAATGAACGTATATATGTTCATTCGTTCTAATGAACTAAGTTGTTCATTCGAACTATTGGGCATATGTATGTCATTCGTTAGAATGAACGGGTTGGTTCATTCAAACGAATGACATTCGAGTGAAAAACTGTAAAAAATCATTGCTCTTAGATAAATTCGTTCGAATGAACCAACCCGTTCATTCAAACGAATGAACATTGTTCTATCCACTCGCTCAAATGAATGGGTTGGTTCATTTGAACGAATTTATCTGAGAGGAATGGCCTTTTACAGTCCTTCTCTCGAATGTCATTCGTTCGAAAGAACCAACCCTTTCATTCGTACGAGTGAACATATCTATGTCACTCGTTCGAGTGAAGGGGTTGGTTCATTCGAACGAATGACTATCGAGAGAAAGACTGTAAAAAACTACTTCTCTTAGATAAATTCGTTCGAATGAACCGACCAGTTCATTCGAACGAATAAACACTGTTTTGTCCATTCGTTCGAATGAACTAAATTTACATTTCGGCATTCGTTCAGATGACTTTATTCATCCGAACGAATGCCGAATGAACTGGCAGTTCATTCAGATGAGTTAAAATGCTGGGGTAGAATGGTAATTTTATCCAAAAATCTGAATTCGACTGTGTAGAGACAGGAAATCTAGGTGCCTGTATGTCCCGCCTTAAATAAAGGGAGTTTTAACTCCTTTAAAACCCACACCCTTTGTGAATCCCATTCATGGTAAAACATGATACCAGCGATTTCCTCTCCTTATTTTCGATCTCCATCTAGTGGCAACATCTTGTGTCCCTCTCTCCATTGGTATCTCTCTCTCCCTTGTGCTGGCGAAAATCTTCTCCACCTCCAAGCCTCGTCAAATCTTTTAAGACCTCTTTACTTCCACTGCTGGCTGCATAGTTCCATCTACTGCAATCCAGTCGTGGGGTGCTTGGGGTATTGTTGGTGTTTGCGTACAGTATTCACCCAGATCCCCCAGGTATTCCTCTTACCTTATCTTACTCTGTTTTTTCTTCTCCCTCATTTATAACCAGATCCGAATCCTTGCTTTCAATGGGTTCTCGGTGGAAATTTTTTAGTGAAGCCCCAAACCTTTACCTCCATACTTGGAGGTTGTAATGGTGTTGGGGGTAGTGTTGTAGGGGAAAGTATCTGTTGTGAACTGATCGGTTGAACCTTATACTCTCTCCACCTTTGCCTTGGTTCTGAAGTTGTTGGGAGAAACAAATTATGTTTTTATGGCCTTGACCGCATTGAACCATGAATGTACTCGGGTTATTGAACTTTAGATCCCATTACTCTTTACCCAAGGTCATGTATTCTTTGTTTTATTTCTAGTTTATTTTGTCATCGTTTTCCTTCATTTAGTTTATGAAAAGTATTTGATGATTTTAAACTTATAGGTATTTGTTCTTACGAAGTAATTATGGTTTAGATAATTTAACCCTTTTTGTGGGATTTTTTTTTTTTTTTACCTTTAGCTCTTGCCGTATGTTAACTTGGTTTAAATCCTACCTTTATTTACTTATATGGGATTTGGACCTGCAAGTTTTTGGTAATACAAAAGTGCAAAAATTCTATTTTTCATGTACTAGTATATTTTGATTTTAAAAAGTATTTTACATATCAAAGAGAAGAAAGCAACCCACAAGGTGAAACAGTATTTTTATATCATTATCAGAAAAACGCCCATATTTTCATGAGAAATCACTCACGTTTTCATAGAAGAAAACCCATGATGATCCACCTTGATAGTGTTTAAATTAATGGTTTTTCAATACTTTATGGTTTATATTTATTCAACCATTTAAATCATTATTTCGAATGGTTCATTAATTATTTCATATGTTTTAAACATCAAAATAAATCTCAAGAGGTAGTGGCCTCTCCTAGTATTTAATGTTTTCTTTGAAAAATTCTTAAATTAATGTTATTTGATCTAAAATTATTTAGTGATTTAATTTGCAACCTTGTTACCTATGTACTTTACTAATTTGGAACATCACAACAAGTTTCATGGTGTGATGGACTTTTCAAATTAACCTCTATAATATAATATGGTTGGGACCATAGTACATATATTACATTAAAGAGTTTACTTAATTTGAGAGTCTAATAGTATTTATTTCTAAAAAACTCTTTCAAACTCTCACCTACCATTAGAAAGTCCTCCCAGATTTGCGAGTTCTGCTACCCAAACCCCATGGACATCCACAACCTCCTCAACTACCCAGGAGGGGAGGAGGTTACATCTGTCCCGAATGAGGAACATATCATCGCCGAGCGCCTCCAATGTTCTAAGCCTGTGGATCACGACATGGAGGAAGATGATACCCAAGAAGTTCCTTGAGTGAACCCTGT
Source organism: Chimonanthus salicifolius (assembly GCA_013350335.1). Taxonomy (NCBI): domain Eukaryota; kingdom Viridiplantae; phylum Streptophyta; class Magnoliopsida; order Laurales; family Calycanthaceae; genus Chimonanthus; species Chimonanthus salicifolius. The sequence goes on along the minus strand of CM023537.1, from coordinate 49,820,900 downwards.
TGAAGCACTGCGATTGACACAGTCACTGGAAAACTTCTGGCTCCAACAGCCTGACACAAATGCTGATTTCCTTTCCACTCGATGAAAGACAAGATCGACATTATATGAATGGGAAAGTTTGTTCAGAAGTCTATCTCAGATTACTTTTTTGGAGTTTAGATGATGTAGTTTGTAAAGGACTTAAGTCACTTTTGCGGTAATTTTGTATTATGAATGTATAGAATATTACTTTACAAAAGGGTTGGGAGAGTACATTTTTTATTCTGAATGTTTTAAGTACTGAATTAGAGAGATTTATTACATTTTGTATGGGCCTGAGGTCGGAACCAACTGCTGATATTATTTTAGACATGTTATAGCTTTTTAGAGTAATACATTATAGAGGCTTTACTGTATTTTACTAGTGTCTCATATACTGAGTCTTCAACTTACTGTAAAATTATGAAGGATGCTTTGCTGTCCATGAAATGATTAAAATGCATATTCATGATTTGATTTAAAGACAATGTTTTAACCGTGGTTGATGTTATTATTGTTATTATCTTATTTTTTATTTTTGTTACAATTCTTCTTAAAGAAAAATTGTACCTAGTTTGGTTAAGTCGGGATTTATTGTTTTAATCGGCTTATTATTATTTTTTACAAGGTATCTTCTTATATACTTTCAAAATTTGACTAAGTTAATTATTTAGTATTTTGAGAGTATACGGTTAGATATCGATTTATCTACTTTTTCGTGTTGAGCAAAAGAAAGTGTTTGATCTATTTGTTTTACAAACCTATTTTTCATGCCCTCGGATCTTGGGTTGACCTATAGTTCATAGTTGGGGCAGCAACCTATCACCCATATTCATTAAATTTAGACTATTGTAAATAATTGATGGACATTATATTAATGGTACTTGGAATCATTAAAATACTATTCACAGCAAACCTTGGACATTGAGACTAATTGTCGCTAGAAAGATATGTGGACTTCTCATTCACACTTCACAAATTTCTAGAAACGAGAGTAACCCCGACACCGTTCGTGTTATCTCGCAATTCATCTCTCTCCGCTAATCACTTTCTATCAGGTAGGTTTTCCTACATTATTGAAGCACTAAAGTTGTGACCTACATATAATATTTTGTTATTATGAAAGATGATGGATTTTTCCCTTATGTGTTCAATTATGAAAGAGATGATACTTATCTTATTTTTGAAATACTAGAGATGTTTTCACGTATATTGCATGAGATTTGACATCATGATACATTCATTTACCTTATGGACATAGCATGGGATGTGAATTGCATTACCCTGTCTGACCTGTCCGGACTTCTTTGGTCTCTTGGATGATTTGACAGACTTGAACAAATATTATGTTTGGTCGCGTCCATTGTTATAAAGGTACGACATTGAGTTGGGCAAGAAAGGCTCTTGGGTAACCACTCTCGAAACCCTGCGCAGAGGGAGGAAACCACACTCCACCGATTGTCTCGGTGGTTAAATTTGTGGATAGGGAGCAACACCCTCTTGGTTGCCTCCTGGAATGCTGGGACATAATTGGCCAATGATAATAACTATTGAGAATAGAAGACTTATAGCTGATGCATGGGACATGGAAGGGCATTCATTTTTCATGACACCCATGGCATGTCATTACATGATAAATATAATTACAAATATGAGATTTCTATTATGAGATGAATGTGAACTGAATATGAATTTCTGTTATGATATGAAACTGTTTTGAGAAATATACTATGTTATAACATGTGAATTTCCTAACATTGATTTCAAATTATATGTTATTTACTATAACACTTCTTGGTACATTACCATTGATCGGAATTCCTACTGGGCGCGTTGACTAAGTCCATAATTTTCCCCCTTTAGATGCTAATGCAGATCAAGGAAAAGAAAGTGAGGCTGGACCGAGTAGCAGTCAGGCATGAGCAAGATAAACGCTAGGAGAAAACATAGATAGTTTAGTTTATTTCATTTTGATTTAGTTTGGAGACAATATAATTTATAAGGAAGTTTTATTTAGGGATGTAATATCTTCAGTTACTATGCATTTGGATATTTATTGTTGACTTATGGAGAATACTTTATTTTTGCTTGAGATGCGAGTTCGTTATGATCATGAATGTATGTCTCTATTTTCCACTGTTTATTCTAGCATTGAAAATATTATTATGGATGACAATCCATACACGTGCTAGGTTGGGCCAGTCGAGGGTTGAGTTTTCAAACTCGGACTTGACTCGCGTCGTGACACTCGCCTCCCTCTGTGAAAATCTATATCTATTTTACTCTGATCTTACTCTCGGGAGGGAGGGCTGTTACATAAGAGGATCCGGACTCATTGTCTGGGGTAAGATCCGTCTCCATCACTAGAATTGTTATTCTGATTTTCCAATCTTTCTTACAATCCAGTGATTTCTACAAAGGCTCTGAGTTAACTCTGCAATCTATCAAGTTTTCAATGTCTCCATCACCACTAAAGGATTATGTGTAGGTCATTCTCTTGGCATTGTCAAAATGACAACTCTTGTATCAAAAGATAGAAAACACCAACTTCCTAGACAAAATAATCAATGCACACTGAAAGCAATGGTGTTCCTAATCCAACGAGTCAGTACAAGATTCAAACTCTAATTATCAACTGATGCGGGCTAAGGTTGGGCTTTAAACCAACTTAGACCATCACATTGAAATAATGTCCAACTCTCACCCTCACTTTCAATGGTTAATTCACTCTAGAAATTAGATGTTCTATGAGTTCAATTTGAACGCAAAAACTGAAAATGCAATTAAGAAATTAAACATGCGTAAATTCTATTTCGGCTCGAATTCAGATCAAACATCTATGAACTTTCTAATAAATTTGATTTGGATGAGAAATCAAAATTTAGTTAAGTAATTGAAATGTATACAAGACACGAAACTTGAATTCAACATGCAAATAAAATTCGAACACAAAAAAATTTAAAATCAAATTAAAAAGTAAACTAAATAAAAGAGACTTACCAAATTAGAGGACTCAAACAAGCAACCAATGCTTTCACTTCAATTCAACTCACTTGACTGGACTCCCTACAAAGGAAATTAAAAAAAATTCAAAAATCAAGTTAGGAACACGAAGTCATTCCAAACTTTCCTTCCATTTCTGTGTCTATCTTGTTCTTCCTCTCTCGTTTGCAGCGCCTTTTCCTCCTCTCTCGAACTATGCTTCTTATCACCAAGTCTGTCCCTTTCTCTCTTGGGTTTCATCCTACTTTAGCAACGAAAGGAACGGCGGCAATGCCGTTTCGTCTCTTCTACTCTCGCTCAGGCATTTGACTCAGTAGCGCCTCTTCCGGTCTCAATACTCTGCCAATGACTGGTCCTTGGTCTTTCCTCTTTCCAGTTGCTCACCACCTGGTAGTGTCTTTTCTGGCCCTCCTGCCTTCATTTTTGATTCTTTCTTTTCTAGCAATGCCGATTTCAACGCCTTCTCTAGTACTTTCTTCCTTTCCGTCTTCGCTCGGCCGGGTCTCCTTCTACTCTGTTCTTGTCATTTGTACCTGATTTTGCCTCTATTCTTTCTTATCATATTTTTGTATTACGTGGTTGATTTCATATTAAACTAAACTTGATTTCTTCGATTTAATGTTGTTTCTTGTATTTTTGGAAGTTCAGTGAGTTTAGAGGCTAAAAAAGAGAAACGAAAGAAAACATCTATTATTTTTTGTTCGGATTGAATGAGAGAAGTTCTTGACAAGATGTACAACACCTCTTACTGAATGCAGTTTCTTTCTTACTAATATCGATTTAATTGCTTCTACTTTCTGCAATTTCTTTTGCAGGATCACTGATGGCGACGCAGACAATCTACAGAAAAGGTTACAACTTAGAACATGGCCCCATCTTGGTGGATAATATACATACATATACATAGGATAGGTTCACTAATTATAAAAGTTCTAGTAAAAACTTAGAGAAACTGATGCTGAGATAGCCTTCATTTAGAGAATTCGTCGAAACTATCAAATTATCCTTTGCTTTATGAAATGAGCTAAAATTAGGGGGAAAAAAAAAATCAGTAGCCTACAATTGCCAAACATTTATAGTTTAAAATCGAAAAAGTAGAAAAAGGGTTGAAGTGAAAAATTCACCCTTCTTTGAGAGCACATTCAACCATTATTTGGTTTATTTCACCTCTCATACTCATAGTATTTTGGCTGTCAGGATCTCTAACAATGTACCTGAATACTTTCAGCCAGTTCATCATACATAAAATTCGTGCAAACGCGAAACAAGACCACTTATCGGTCATCGGGCACTGCAGATCTGCAGTGTAGCCTGCATTTAATTCTTTTTCACTCACTGTCAATAATCAAAAGTACGAGAATATCAGCAGAAATAGAGAGATTCTTCATTAGCATTAGCATAGGACCAAGTCTTCTGTTAAAAATGCATACTAGTAGTAAATACACACCGCCTGTCAATTACAGAATACCAGGCATGCCAATTTTACAGCTGAAGAAGCAGATACATTGGCTCCAAATCCGAACTCCACAAAGTGGCATTGGGATACTTTTTGAACCCAATATACTCATTGGACGTATCTTAATCTATTTTTACACTTTGTCATCATGGAACCACCATCTTGTCTCCTTCGGAGACCGACCGTTCCTACAGTTCTTCACATAACGATCATTATCCGCAGGTCGTTGCTGGATGAAACACTCCCATTAGTAACAAAACAGCAAAACTTTAATGTACAAACTTTCTAATTCCTATAGGTGACTCAAAACACAAACCCCGTTGGGTTCCCAGATAGTACCATGTGAAAGGGTACACCATCTGCATTATCTGAGCACTGCTCATGTAACTTTACCAAAATCAAGCTGAACACTCACCTGGCAGGCCATAATGTACAAGACGAATGGTTAAGAAATTTCACATGTCTACTCTCAAGTTAGGTACAGGGCCTGCCTGATGGAAAGACGCATGAATTTTGAGCCAAGTGATCTATATTGAAGACACTTAATGGCACATCAGTACCACATGCATACATTGCCACATGGATATGGCTACTGAAGCAGTCATTTAGATACTAGCAATGCTCTTCTACATGAAAAGTAGAATGCAAGGGAAAGGCATCAGATTAGAACCTTTACAGTGGAGCTTGACAACATGGAGAGTATGCTGATACAGATGGAACTCACAGTCATAGCTGGGGACCATGAATCATACAGAATATCTGAAACAAATCAATGATATGTCAATGTGTGCAAGAGCAAGAGTCTTACTAAAATATAAGTTTAAAAAACAATGCAACTTCCGATTGTCCTTCTATTAACAAATTATGATTCTTTTTATGAAAAGAGAACATTACATACAGCAGAACAGAGAGAAGAAGAAGAAGAGGAAAAAGTTATAACAAATCAACCAAAAGAAAAAAAAAATTTACACAAGAATATAGCCAAAAACCACACACAATCAAACTAAACCCTTGCCCCACGCTAAGACACCACGAATTTCCATTGTACAGTTATTAGGAAATCAGTTTCTAAATGATATTTCCCCATATTTAACTACCAATGAAGGACTATTAACAACATCCTCAGATGGAACAGAAATAATATTCAAATTCATCTCTCAACCAAAAACAAGAACTATTAATACAATAAATAAAATAATATTAACAAAAGAACAATTTAAAACTGATCTTACATCATCTATAAAAAATCTTCAAATCAATTCTCAACTGAAAGAATCCTCTTTTCTTATTAAAAAATCTGAATTTGAAAAAGAACTAACTATAAAATGCTGTTCTGAACTCCCTCACGCATTTTGGGGGCGTAAGGAACATATTGTTTCTCTTCCTTACATTAAAGATTTTCATGAGTCTAAAATACCAATAAAAGCTAGAGCTTGCACAAATGTCTATTGAACAACAAGAAATGTGTAAATAAGAAATACTAGATTTAAAAAGAAAAAATTTGATTCGTGAAAGTAGCTCCCCTTGGAGTTGTACTGCGTTCTATGTTAATAATGCTGCTGAACAAGAACGAGGAGTTCCTCGACTTGTGATAAATTTTAAACCTTTAAATAAAGTTTTACAATCCATAAGATTTCCTATTCCAAATATTCAAGATATTCTGCATAGAATTTTTAATGCAAGAGTACTTTCTAAATTTGATTTAAAATCAGGCTTTTGGCAAATTCAAATTAAAGAAGAAGATAAATATAAAACTGGTTTTGTTGTACCCTCGGGACATTTTGAATGGAACGTAATGCCTTTTGGTCTAAAAAATGCTCCTTCTGAATTTCAGAAAATTATGACCGAAATATTTAATCCATATAATCAATTCATGCTTGTATATATTGATGACATTTTAATCTTTTCTGAATCTATCTCCCAACACTGGAAACATCTAGAGATATTTAAAAAATCTGTTATAAAAAATAGACTTGTTCTTAGTCAAAGAAAAATGAAATTATTCCAAACAGAGATAACATTTATAGGTTTCAAAATAAAAAATAATACAGTAGAACCTGTTAATAGAGTTATTGAATTTGGTAATAAGTTTCCCGATGAAATAAAAGATGTCAAACAACTTCAGAGATTTTTAGGCTGTTTAAACTATGTTTCAAATTTCTATAAAAATTTAGCAGAAGATAGAAAAATTCTTCAACAAAGACTAAAAAAGAATCCTCCTCCTTGGAATAACTCTCACACTCAAGCCATTCAAAGAATAAAGCAAAAGGTTCAAAACCTTCCTTGCCTAAATTTAGCAAATCCTGACTCTTTTAAAATTGTTCAAACTGATGCTTCTGAAATAGGATATGGTGGCATATTAATGCAAAAAGAAGACAATCAAGAAAAAATAGTTAGATTCATCTCAGGTACATGGAATCCAACACAAGCTAATTACTCTACAATAAAAAAGGAACTTTTGGCAATTGTTTTAAGTATTCAAAAATTCCAATTAGACCTCCTTAATAAGAAATTCCTATTAAAAATTGATTGTAAATCTGCTAAAGAAATTTTAGAAAAAGACGTAAAAAACTTAACTAACAAACAGATATTCGCTAGATGGCAAGCCATCCTTAGCGTTTTTTATTTTAATATTGAATATGTTAATGGAAAAAATAATTCTCTTGCTGACTTTTTATCAAGAGAATTTTTGCAGAAAATCTGAAGGAAGCTAAAGAAGAATTATTAAAGACTTCGAGAATTCTTCTCTACGTCGTAGGGATTATTCTCTTTCTCTCCCTTGTCAATTTCCTTCTTAAACATCTGTTAAAAGTCATTTTGATAATCCTTTTAGTCAAATTCTTCACATAATGCACCCTCACCAGAGACCCATGAGGCCTGCCTCTCCATTCCAAAAAGCTCAACAATTACAGCAAATTATGAACACTCCTTTCTCCCCTAGACCATCAAGACCAAATGTGTATGAAAAACATGCTCTCTGGGGAAGTCCCTCTTCTCCTCATTTTCACCCTTCTCAATCTGTTCCTATTGCTAGACCTTTAGCTCCAACATCCGAATTCCAAAATACCTTCAACCGTTATAATCAGCTAATCTATACTCTTCCTGAAGTGTGTCATCCTGATTCTGCTACTCTCCAAGAAATTATCCCATTTTGTTTTCCTCCTGGAAATTTCTGCCGAACATCTCATCCTTATCATTTTCATCTAGCTATTCTCTTTGAAACAGGCAGCTGTGCCTTTGATCATTTTGAAGCAGGATCGATTTCTCATTTATAGAGCATAAGAAGAATCGAGAAAAGAGACAGGTGTTTACAATCTAGCAAAAGAAGAAAAGCATAGACGAGTGTTTACAATCTAAATAAAGAAGAAAAGCAGATGTCTTGTCATTTTTTCTTTGGGTGAAGATATGTCTTAAGGATAAGACACGTGGCAGCATTATGACGAAGGCTTTGCAAAGGAAGGACCAAGATTCTGCCGACAAACAGAAAAAACAACATCTTGCCTCGTGATTGTTCATTTTTCAAAAATGACGTTGATATTCATTATGCTACTTCTTTTTCTTTCCCTTTTGAATAGTAATGAACGGGTTAGCTTTTGGTGCAGATTTTTCTTCGTCATCAATGTCGTCATCAGGTAGCCGTTGGAGAGCAGCAAATTGATTTTCAGCGAGATATACTTGAGCTTTTGTGGCAAAAGATTCTTCTGATTTTTCAGCATGATCAGGTTTTCCAATTTGTGACAAAACTTCTTTCATCCAATCTTCTTTGAGCTTGAGCATATCAGCAGCAGTGAGAAGAGCTTCTTTTGAAATATTAGAAGGGGCAGAAGGAGAAGCGGGAGATGTTTGAGATTTTTTCAAAAATGGGGAAGTTAATCTAGCAGGTGTTACATTTGTTAGAGCATTTGTTGTAGAAGCATTAGTGCTTCTAAAAAGCTACTTCCTGATCTAATAGCATTTGTTAGAGCAGATGTTGACTCAGCATTTGTTGACTTCACCGAGTTCAAGCCCGTAGGCAATGATCTCGTCAAAAGAAAAAATTTCCCAATTTCTTACTTCAATTTTCTTGATAAAACAGGAGGAGTAATATCCATTTTCTTTTCAAATTTCCATTTACAAATCCAGGGAATACTAAAATAAGCAAAAAACATCATGGTAGACCAATCATCAAAAGCAAGATTAATAACATCAAAAAGTCCTTTGTTTTCATTTTTTAAGAGAGAAACATATTTTTGAAATGTATGTTGAACAATAGCAGGAAGAACATGTTTTTGAGCTCCAAAAGGAGTCCAGAATTTTGAAAACCACCAAAGAGGTATTTCATCAATTTTTTCAATCTTTATTCTAATAAACCAGGAGTGAAGAAAAGCTGAATTTTGATAAAACAAAACATTTTCCCATGCAGTCATATAATCCCAATAATTAAAAAAAGATCATGAAAACCGGGTTTTGAAATAGTCTTTTGTTGAAAGAGAGGGGCTTCCCATTGTTCTTCAGAAATGATTTTTAAAATTTTTAATTTTGAGTAGGCCACCTCACAATTTGTAGGAAAAAAGCCTTCAAAGCGAGTTTGGTCTTTTGTGAAATGATCAAAGGCACAGCTGCCTGTTTCAAAGAGAATAGCTAGATGAAAATGATAAGGATGAGATGTTCGGCAGAAATTTCCAGGAGGAAAACAAAATGGGATAATTTCTTGGAGAGTAGCAGAATCAGGATGACACACTTCAGGAAGAGTATAGATTAGCTGATTATAACGGTTGAAGGTATTTTGGAATTCGGATGTTGGAGCTAAAGGTCTAGCAATAGGAACAGATTGAGAAGGGTGAAAATGAGGAGAAGAGGGACTTCCCCAGAGAGCATGTTTTTCATACACATTTGGTCTTGATGGTCTAGGGGAGAAAGGAGTGTTCATAATTTGCTGTAATTGTTGAGCTTTTTGGAATGGAGAGGCAGGCCTCATGGGTCTCTGGTGAGGGTGCATTATGTGAAGAATTTGACTAAAAGGATTATCAAAATGACTTTTAACAGATGTTTAAGAAGGAAATTGACAAGGGAGAGAAAGAGAATAATCCCTACGACGTAGAGAAGAATTCTCGAAGTCTTTAATAATTCTTCTTTAGCTTCCTTCAGATTTTCTGCAAAAATTCTCTTGATAAAAAGTCAGCAAGAGAATTATTTTTTCCATTAACATATTCAATATTAAAATAAAAAACGCTAAGGATGGCTTGCCATCTAGCGAATATCTGTTTGTTAGTTAAGTTTTTTACGTCTTTTTCTAAAATTTCTTTAGCAGATTTACAATCAATTTTTAATAGGAATTTCTTATTAAGGAGGTCTAATTGGAATTTTTGAATACTTAAAACAATTGCCAAAAGTTCCTTTTTTATTGTAGAGTAATTAGCTTGTGTTGGATTCCATGTACCTGAGATGAATCTAACTATTTTTTCTTGATCTATGTGTGTATGCAATTCTTACAGAAAATTAGTTGATTGAATGACTCTAGCTATGGAATTGAGCTTGATAAAATTGTACTCCTATTTATTGTTGATATTCGGGTCCTTCAAAACCAAGGCTAGAGGAGTTTAATTAAATTGATTTTTTATTGGCATTATATACACATAGAACTTTCAAACCATCTAACCCCATGGCGATAGGTACACTCCACATGGAACTCCTACGATGAGAGCACTTTATGGAGTGTGCGGCTGAACACTACCAATATATATATATATATATATATATATATATATATATATCGCATTCACTCCATAAGCCTCACCCTTCGTGACCGCCTATGTGGGGCCCACCTATAATGATGGTAATGAGTCCATTGAAAATGTCCAACATTGAACTTGTGAACTATAAAAAAATTACATCAATTGGATATATGAAGCCATCATTTTGAAAGCCATAAAATTTCAAGGGTCAAAAAAAGAGAGAATTTTTTACGACTTACAAAACATGGCTTGATTGATCCAATCAAGATCTTTTATCTTTTTTTTTTTTGAGCCACAAGATTAAGGTTAGACATTTCCAATGGACCCATCATCATCAACATTGGTGAGCTCCACATGGACAAGCTCATAAAGAGTGCGCCATAAGGAGGGGTGCAGAGAATCATTAGCTTATATATATATAACTAGATCACATGGGAAACATCACACTTTGGCAACAAAACTTTGGAGCCCCGAGTGGGCCCACCCGAGCCCCACATACACCCCATACCGCATCACACTTTGAACTACCTCGTAAATTGGATCCCTACTCAATTTGAACCCATTCTAAATTGATTTCACTGTTGGATTAAAATCCATGCAACAATGTCCCCATCTTTACTGTTGACTTTTGGATCCTTGAAAATCATGGCTTTAAAAGTCCAATGGATCAGATTTTTTTTACTGTTGATTTTTTGGATCTTGAAAATGATGCCTTTTGAAACCCAATGACCTGATGTTTCATGAGAAACATCACCCAGAAAATACCTTCCAAATGGATCCCGCCCCCCCTCCACGTGGCACCCTCTCATATGAGTCCCACAGGGCCACCTAGGCACCATCTCAAAAAATAATAATAATAAAACCCAAAAAAAAAAATCAAGAAGTAGACAGATTATTGAATTCCCCATTCAACGAGCCCAAGGTCAAATGATTCCAATAATAATTTCACTTATTACAGCTGATTTATAAACCCAATTATTAGGTACTTAGAAACATAGGGTTTTTCTAAATATTTTAGTGCTGATTGTATTTTTGCACATGCGAAAAAGGACTTAACTTATATACACATAATTACAAAGGCTTCGGTTTTATGATAAAGGGGAGCAAATGTTGGGCCTCTCTTTCTTTTTCTCTGTCCCTGATTGGTTTCGACTTATGCTCCTATTCTTTCTTTTCATTAAAAAAAAGAGTTCACTTTTCTTGGCATGCAACCAAGCAGGGGAGCACTCAGATGAATGGCCACATACACAACTTGTCATTCAAACACTCGAAGGTTCATTTCTCATATTCAATATGTGGGAAAAGAATTCCCACAAAATTATCCTTTTTTGACAGTTACAGTGCACATCAAGGAACAACTTGTTTAGCATGCACAAGCCATGTTTTAGATATTAACAAGATGATTGTAAAGACAGTCCAACCTAATCGAGTGCCCTTTTCAGAAGATATCTTATTACTTTGAAGGTTGATTAGTTTTAAGGGCTACTTTCATTGTTATACATGTATAGAAATGTGTGTGTGTGGTGTGAATGATGGATGGTCGTTGTCAATGTTGAACTAAATGTCTCTTCAATAGGTTTGGACATGAAACCTTATACTTCTCAGAGTAGAATTGAAAATGGCAAGCTTGTTAGTGTGATTTTTGCCATTTTCTGGCTAGGTCTTACACATATTTGAGTGCACCTTTACTCAATCTTCTCTATTGGTTTATAGCAAGTTGCCGATTAGCATCTATTTGGCAAGTATACATGTTGTATTGTTTCTCTTGAAGGTTGAAGACAAAAAATTAACCATTCAAAAAAAAAAGACTAATCAGTAGTAACTCTTCCATTCATTTTCCACTTTTCCTTTTTTTTTTTTTCTGAGATGGTGACTTCTCTCCAACCCACAACCTTTATGGTTGAAACGATGAGTATCCAACAAAATTGTTACATGAAACGATAGGTAGAGCTGCTGTATTGGTATACGGAGCTAAATGTTGGGTGCTGAAAAAAGGCAGGAAGATGAAGTAATGGTAACATTGATGCAGTTGTTCAGATGATGTGAAGTGTAACAAAAGATAGAATTAGGAATGAGTACATGAAAGTCTAAAGGTTGATCTCCTGTAAGAGAAAATGAGCGAGATGGTTTAGCACATACATAGAAGACTAGAAAAAGCCACAACTCAAACAATAGAAGGATTACAAGCAGAAATGTAGAATATAGTGAGAGAACAAGGAGGTTGTTAGAAACATGGATTGAGAAACACTGTAAATTATGGTGGGATCAGAGTGTAATTCTTGGATGGGATGGAATAATACTTTGATGGTGATCATTAATAACTTCTATCTTGGATCATATGATCATCTAACAGATTTGGTACACCTAAATGTTGCAATAAAAAAGGCTATGAATTCAAGTCATGACACCTAAATGTTGCACATGCCCAGTTCAGGGTTATTACTGAATTTTTTACATTCGGGAGTTTACATGTCAGAGTTAACATATTTCATAATTTTCAGGCAGTAATATCATTCGGCCCATCATCTCTGGCACAATTTTGGGCTTTTAGCATCCTTACTGCATCAATTATCCACAAAAAGAAATAAATGTTAATTTCATCAAGAGAGGTTTATTGCAAGGTAACTTCAGCAGACTGCTCACAGAGAGCATTAAAATCTGGATTAGTTTGCACTTTTCTTCTTTTTATCTTTTCTGAGAGATAACGACAGAGACTAAGAGAAAAAATAATGTAAGAAAGGGAGCGAGAAGCCCAAGGAAAGATTTGGCAAATCTCCCCCAAAAGAGAAACACAACCAACATAAGCCCAACTCCGTATGAACAAAAAACCACAAACCCAATTACATCATAACCTAGATTTCCAGCCCTCCCGAAAAGATAATTCAGGCTGTCACACAGTCCGCAGACTATTTTGCACTTTTAACAGTAACAACTAATCTTAGGATTAGAATTCAAGATGACCAGATGTAGTTTAAAATCTATAGTACAAGCAAATGTTCATTGGAGGGCGATGTTTATCTTCAAGAAAATTGGTTCAGTCATTTTTGTTTTGGGTTAAGTTGTTCTGTCCTTGTTATTTGAGAATTAAAAGTTTTTCTTCGTCCATATGAAGTTCCTTAGTACCTTGTTCAAGAAACAAGGCCCCATTGTATAAAAGGGATATTCTATAACATAGATTGCAGAGGAAGCTTATCCAAGAAATAATTATCTATGAAGGTAACAACTGCTTCACAAGATCCCTTCCCTATCCATCACTTCTATTCACCAGAATATTAATAATTCCACACTAATGTGAACAAACAAAACTGGATACTACTACATTGAGCTCCCTGTTTCACCCAAAATAAAAGCCGCTATCAAGGATATTTCTATACTTGATTCCCAAAATCAAATTCAGTCCAACTCAACAATTTGATGTCCTGAAAGCACTTAAATATCCTTAGTGTTGTTTAAAGCAAACATATTACCCTTATTCGGTTCTCTAATACTTACCTGTCTAGAGAAAGAATCTCAAGGGCCTTTAATGATCAAGTAGTTAAACTCCTATTCCCCTTTTTTTAAAAAAAAAAAAAAGAGAAACCCCCACTCCTATAATACCATTTTACCTCTACACAAAACTTTAAGTAACTGCCTACAGGAAGAACCCACCTCATATAAAAGCTTTACAGTTTCCCACCATGTCACTTCTCTTCAATATTTTTTCGTTCATTCCACTTAGGCCCATAAAGGTCTTAACAAGGACAGCTGGTGAATCTAACACCCAATAGTAACACACCTGTCGCTCAGTAAAAAGTTCTTACATTGTACTAGTTACTCCCGTTTATACATGCCTTCTATGATCTCATTACATCCATTAGAGACTGTTCAATATATATATCCATTAGGGATGGATTTTACCATACATGTCCACGAATGAACTACCTCAGCACCTTATCACACCTCCCTTAAATAACTGGAAAAACCATATACCCGAGTCATACCATGAAGTCCAGTAATAATAGACCAACACCCAAGAAACAAATCTCATAGTTTTCAACAAACTAGTTTGGGTTAATGTCAGGTAGATCCACAACAGAAGTAACTTTTCTAATAAGAAATAGATGATATTTATGTGCCACCAACTAATACGTTTAACAATAGGCTATTGGCCGTACGGAAGGAAGTAATACTTCAAACAACTCATGTTATGTGATTTGTTTTGCCCATCTCCCACCACCACATATAGTTGCAGGTTAATGTCAGCTTCTCTTTCCAAATAAAAAATTAAATAAATAAACATGCCTAAAGGTCCCTCTGCTTGGGCTGATTTTAAAAGAAGTCCCTAAGTTCTCCATTAATTATAGCTGTAGCCCTAGCATTTGAAAATCGATTGTATTTAGGTGCTTGTTATGCCAACACAAGAGTAGTGCTTGGGAATAATGGAACAATAATAGGATATGAGATTGGGTAACAAGTGTAGGGGGGACAACATGGATATGTGCAATGCAGCTACACCCCCATTCAATCATCATAGACAGTGATTTTGACTCTAAAAAATTATCCTTTTTAGACCATTGATGTGTATGTCTGCTCCCAACACCTAGCATGACACCCATCTCTATTCACTGATGTGATCAACTCCAAGGCAGCCACCATTGCCCCTAAATTTTTGGTTCAGATCCTATGTTGCATGGACACTTTAAGATGTGTAATAAACCTATGACAAAAACTTCCACACACTCATACTCATGTTAGACACTCGCACCTATTCTTCATGAACTCTTCTACTGCTTTTTAACATTGTTTTCCATGACGACTAAAATATTAAAACACCATTCTCCTCTTAAAACGTAATCGAACTATCAATATATTTGTCATTTAATTGTTTAGAATAAAACTAGTACAATACTTTCTATTGGTATTATTTTTGCACCTTATTTTTATTTAAGATAAATATAGATTTAAAAGTATTTAAATATGGTTTTGTGACTCCATGTCCTATTTTTTTTCTGATTTGTTGAGTCCGACCATGAAATTTGCACCCCTACCCATGGATAGGGAGTGGCCTAAAGTTTTGCACTCATCCATTCATCCTAACCTTCAGCCTTGTCAATTTGGTTGCAGAAAATTTGATAGTTTTAAGCAATTGAGTTTTCATGGCCCCTCTCACAAAGCTAGGATGATTGGATGGAGTAATTTCTCTAGAATCCTTCCATAAAGTGATCCCTGTAACACCCTACACAATTAGATGGGCCCAGCCCAAGTTCGATAGTTAAGCTCCCTAAAGAATATATTGCCCAACCTATCTGAAGTTTTTGCTAAGCTTAAGCTCAAATCAATTCTCTTACTTATGGCGAACAAAATAGACTATACAAGTGTTCCAAACATTTGTGCATTTATTAATGATCTCATTTTTCATGATTCCAAGGAGTGAAAATGTTTAAACCTTAGTTCTATTGTCGTATTGTATTCCTGGCACTCTTTTTTTTTCCTGAACCAAACTTATATCTTTGACCAAGAGGGGCATAACTTAGTTGTAGTATATTTCCTACAGGGGAAAGGAAGATTTTATTTGTAAAATTGTTATCAAATCAACAATGATTTATGTAGTCGAGTGGTGGTGGATGAAGAAAAGTCAAGTAGATTCGAGTAGAGTTACAGAGACATGCATGTTAAGATGGACATGCAGTGTAACAATAAAATAATAAATGATATAATTAGAAATAACCACCAAAGGGAGACTTCAAAAATTACTTTAATAGAAGAGAAATCAAGGGAGAGTGGTGGTTTCGAGTTTCGACATGTAGCTAGAAGATCATATATCGGCCCCATTTGATGAATCAAATACAAGGTACAAAGAGAGGAAGGCCATTAAAAACTTGGAGGGATACGATTAAAAAGGACATGATGTAGGACACAAGCTGAACTTCAAGCCCTAGATGTATATGCAGGGGCTTATCCAAGCTTAGGTTTAATTGGGCCTAAATTGTGTTCTTTTGTATTCTTCTATAAAAAATAGAAAATAATATTACATAGAATGGAATGGAGAAGCAAAATCGCACAGCCAATACCAAAGGTTATAAGCTCTTGTTTTATCAATCTTTGTTTTTAAGTAGGTGTCTTACCCCTCTCCTATTGTACATCCTTTTGGGCACTTGCCCCCTTTCGAATCACCCATAGTTATTGATCTCCCAAAAAAAAAGTATGATGATAGTATAAGCTCAAGTTCTACGCACTTTAATGCCTTTATCTTTCATTATTCCCTTTTCTTGTTAATTCTCATTAGCAATTCACAAAACAGCTTTTTTTGAGAATCCAATTGGGAACATGAATGGAGACACATCATGTGAGACATAAGAAATAGGTGGAATCTATGATGCCCAGACATCGCATGGATAAGGCAAGGGCACGACACCATTGAAATGACCAGCATACAGATTTTACACATAAAGACAAGTACAGACATGATACGATATTGCTTACTATTAAGTATTTGGACATCATAGGGGGGAATCAAAGCAAAATCTCAGGGTAAGAATCCTTCATTTCACAAGCAAGTAATAATGCAAGTTTCATATTTTTATTAGTAATGCAATTCAACATTTATGAAGAGATTTAAGAACCAAACTGTAAATAAATGACACAAGCGTCGGAATGTAGATGTTGTTCAATTTCTTTCTATGTGGTTGCATCCCTAAGAGGAATCAACCAGCTAAGATTTATGTTTTACCTAGTTGGCTAGTTCATATATCCTGGCCCACCGATAACTTTGTCATGCAATTAAACTGAAAATTATCTTTTCCAACATCTAAAGAAGCAAACTCAGTCAGTAACAAAACCTTCTTCACTATGGATGAACTATAAGGCTCCATGTAGAAGGGAATTGACTAAACAAATGTGAACAAATTGACTCAATGACATTCATATACGGTAAATACAAATCATATTCAAACATTTAACATGATAAGCACATAAAATCATTAAGGGAAAACTTGTCTATTTATTGGGAAAATAAATTCCAATGGAAAAATAGATACTAATGGGAAAATCTGCTTTGGAAAATGGCTTGGTAGGAATTGATTTTTCAAATATAAAAACTTCCCTCCATTTGTTTGCTAGTATTAGTCTATAACCTACATGAGGAAATACAAATGCAAACAATTATGATATCAAAGCACACATAAGGTCTCCATATTGTATCACCATACACATATTTATGTGGAAAATTCATATTCTTGCTGTGTTTGTAGCATGTCCAAGCAATAGCAGATCACATCTGGACATCACAGCTTAAGACCAACAAAATTCAAATCACAACATTTGGTGAAACAGGTCCAGCTTTTGTTTCTGAATGAGTGATAAAAGCAAGTGGGTTATCTGAGAAACCCTGCAAAGGAAGCTCTCCTAACCATTACCATGTCAGGTATAAGCCTTTCTGTTTTGCAGGTTTCCTCTAGAAAGGATGTAACAGAAATTATGTCAATGCTGCTTGTTAGAAAACCATGACATGATAACATCCTTGAAGCCCTGTGCTCTTGTTTGTTGCAAAGTTCAAAATAGAATATTTGAAATGTTGCTGCAAGCAGTGTTAGAAAACCATGACATGATAACATCCTTGAAGTAGAACTCACTCTCAAAAGAAACAAATGACTCCATATAACACTTGAGACACCCTCCTCTCAAAGGCTAGCTTTTGCAAGAAAACAATCTAAGTATTAAATGAACTTGCCCCACAAACCACAAGATAAGTTTAAAACTAGAATCAAATTTTATATATATATATATATATATATTCAATCCAAACTTACATAGAAGATGCAGTCACCCAACAAATAAGCATCACTAAAAGTAACTCAAGCAAAGAAAACCCCACATCTTGTGAAACTGACCTAAACAAATGTGGCCATTGCTGTAAATATGAGGATGCAAGGGTGCAGGATGAAGAAAAATAACCTGCCCAAACAACACAAGTTTCAGAATCCCAATCCACAACAAAGCATGTCTAAACATATGAAAAAATAAATAAGATCTTTCTCACCTGCGGTGCTTCCATCGGGTAATGCTCGGGAAAATCAACCTGCAGCTGATACATTTCATTTGTATAGAGTGTACCAGATGCGCCAGTAACTTCGATAATCCATCTTAAAATGATAAACATACATTATTTCAAATGCAGATGAAGACAAAAAAATAACAAAAATGGAATCAACTTAAGGTGAAATTGTTCAATGCAAGACTATCCACTAGCAACCTGCTATTATTTTGGGTACCAAAACATAAAATCATTTTAACTTTTGGTGCCCAAATGGTAGAATTTGGTTTCATTTATCTGAATTCCACAATTCAACAAGGTTGAAGAGATTACCCAAAACTGTAAAACGGGTTGCCCATTGGTCAAAAAAAAAAAAATTTGAGTTCAAAATTATCTCAAGTTAACTTCCTCCAATCAATATTTTCCAAAATTGTAGGCCCTTCGGATCACAATCAGTACACAGGCTATGGTTCCTATGGTCACGCGGAACACAGAAATTGTCGTCAGTTCTCAAGAAGGAAAAAAAAAAAGAGAAATGAGAATCCAGAAGAGATCCTTGAGAGAAAAGAAAGGAATGATGCAGAGAAGGCATCAAAGCGACTGTACGCAAATCACCAAAACAATCAAAGAGAAGTGAGAAAGTGAGGATGGCCCTCGAAAATTGTGAAGGCCTCCCAATGAGAAAGGAAGTTTATTAAAATCCCCGTCTGGGAGTTTAAATTTCGCATACTAATTTGGACTTATCTATTAGCCCTAAAATTTACAAAAGCCATCCATTTTTGAAAGAATTTTTACAAACACCTCCTTTGAAAATCTAAAATATTCTATATTGGCCGCCCAAGTGAATTTCAATTATGTATCCATTGGCCCCAAAGAAAATTTCTTGAGTCCGTCCGATGAGAGTAAGAGAGAGAGAGAGCAAGGACAACCTCTGAAGGTTATCAGAGACTTTGTGCTTGAAACCGGCGGGTGGGTTGACCTGCCATTCCACCAACTCCTTCTGAAGTCCTGTTGCAAGCGATCTTGCTAAGAGCCTGACACCACCAAATTTAAAAAAGAAAGTAAGAAAAATCAAACAAAGGGTTGAAACAGAATCTGAAAAATGATTGAGGAGCAAAACTAGCTAGAAAAAAAAAAAACCCAAAAAAGAAAAGTGAGTACGAGCATGGAATTTGATTGAAGAAGAACCTTGCGAGAAGGGGCGGAGGAGGAGCTGGTCATGGCCTTCTCCAACAATCGATTGTATTTCGCCGAAGTGAGGAATGAAATGAAATGCAGAGAAATGGCGTGACGGGCCAATTTCAAGAGGAGACTCCCACAAAATTACTGAATTGCCATCCACACGTGTAAAGAATCTTCACAACACGTGGGTCAGGTGGCCCACATTTATATTAAGATGGCCCTAAGGTTGCAGATTGGCTTGTAAATGCACCCGAAATTTTCGGCTTAATATTTTTGCCAATCAGTGGATATCCACGTGGCATTATCATTGTCCACCGTCAATATTATCTTTAATCTTGCTAGGACCAACAATCTTAAAATTAAAAGTAGGGTAACGATCTTTCCACAGACATTTTATTGAACTTGACACGTGTTTTAATGTATTGTCCATTTTGCTTTTCGAATAGGCAGGTTACATAAAATGTGCGTGGGATGATCATTGACCTTAAAAATAATAACAATAATAATAATGCTATGTGGGTAGGACAAATGTCCATAGTATTTCCCCTCTTCTTCTTCCTTTTCTCTCCTTCTGCAGCTTCACACTGCTCCAGTGTCTCTGAGCAGCCCATCCTCGTCTACCTTCATCGTTGCCGTGCGTAGGATCTGTGAACTGCTCGCCATACCTATCTCTTTCGCATGCCCACATCGTCCGAAAGAAAAAATGGAAGAGGTGTCGTTCAATGGATGCGGTAGTTTTTAAGTGGAAGGGCAAAATGGTAAATGCCCACTCAAAACCCGAAATCAGGTGTATCCTATCAGAAAATTGGAGTGTCTATGTGGCTACCCTTTTTTTAATCCTAATAAATAAATAGAACCAAGACATATCTTCATAAAATTCATAATTTGTTTCTTGATGATGTGAAATACATAATATAATACGTTATTAGTAATAATTTATAAAAAATCCAAGTTAATAAATAATAACTAAGATAAAATTAATATTAAGAACCCCTTAGTTGGGAATGAAATGCACTTCCCGTTCGACTTGTTGGAATTTTCAACACACAAGACTAAAATATTTTAATTTTTTTTTTAAACATATTAAGAAATTGTGAAATTGGTTTAATTTTTTTGTAAAAATATTAAAAATTGTGAAATTAATTAAGAGTACCTAAAATGTGATACCCCGACCCGTGAAGGGAGCCAGAGCGTCACCGAGTCGATGTGTCGGGCGGTTCAAGTGGGTGAGAGAGTCCCTCATTGGAAGTAAAGGCAAAAAGAGGAGGGGTTTATAAGTGGTCGAACTCCTCTAACCAGTACAACGCGTTTTGGGCCGGGTACTGGACCTGGGCCCAAAGACAAAGCCGTACGGGCTCGCTATGTGCACGCACGTGTGGGCCCAAAGCGGACAATATTATACTAGGCCGAGTTGGGTTGAACGGGCACAGCTCGGTCATGGAATTTTGGACCGGGTCGTTACAAATTTGGTATCAAAGCCTGGTTCAACAATCAAACAGTGTGTGCCTGACCTTAGTGGTGGTTTGTCGAGCTGGGGACGACTCTGGGCTTTGGGGGGGGTGGATTGTGATACCCCGACCCGTGAAGGAAGCCAGAACGTCACCGACACATTGACAGGTTTGATGTGTCGAGGGACTCGAGTGGGCGAGAGAGTCTCACATCAGAAGTAAAGGCAAAAAGAGGAGGGGTTTATAGTGGCCACACTCCTCTAACCAGTACAATGCGTTTTGGGCCGGGTACTAGACCTTGGTCTAAAGGTAAAGCCGTGCGGGCTCACGCATGTGCACGCACGTGTGGGTCTAAAGTGGACAATATTGTATTGGACTGAGTTGGGTTGAACGGGCATGGCTAAGTCAAGGAATTTTGGGTCGAGTTGTGACAAAAGTTCATTTATAAGTGAAAATATTTTATACATCCATATTGATTTATATAACTGAATCTATTTTTTAAATTCTAACTGATGTGATTTTAATTTAACTCGCAAGCGCACGAACCAGTTAATAGTGCAGTGAATGAATACGATGTCGTGCGGAAGGGAAATCAACAAAATATATGTATGAAATAAAAATAGTACCATTAAAATAATGTGATTTAAGAAAATAATTTTCTAAAACATAGAGTTATAATCTTAATTTAGCAAAATTTTAGATTTTATAAATTTTGATTAAAATGGTGGAGTGAATTAAATGACCTAAACCTAATTTAAAATATAAAGTTAAGAAACAAATAAAATATTTCTAACCTAGTTAAATCATTTCAAAGATTTTTTTATGAATAAATAAAATAAAACAATAATAATAAATTATTTACATAGTTTACAATGGAATCGAAACGAGTATCGAAGGCGGTATGTAATCCCATTTAAAAATAAAATCATGGCCTAGACTATGAAATATTCTAGAATTATAAAATATAATTCAAGTTTATCATTTATTAAAATTCTAATTAGAATAATTACGTCGTCCATTAAATCAAAATTTTTCAATTCAAGCCTTAGGCTTGAGCGGGATTTAAACTTGAATTTCTTAAATCTAAAAAAAACCATTCTTGAAAAGAACGTTAGACTAGAAAAACAGTCAAGTCCCACTGATCCTAACAAGGGTTCTACTTTTCCTTGAAAAATTCACAAATTAATTTGTTTCATAACTTTTATAAAAAGAATTAAAATAAAATTTAAAAACCATCACTATAAAATATTTAATAATTGGGAACACCATACATCTAAAGAATCCACTATGAATTTCATTTAAAAAATGGAATATAAGAAAATACAAACTTTTGGAACTCATTACATAAAAATAAAATAAAATAACTTACAAGAAATTAAATATTTTTCTGTCCTTAGCCGTCCAACTTCAGCCCTTCAATGCCTTGCTCGGTTCACCGTTCAATGGACTTAAAGCCATCAATTTATAGAAGGAAGAATAGATGAGATAAGAGACCCATTCAAATTCAGCCGATGAAGCTTTCTCTTTTATCCCATTTTTTTCTCATTTCCATCGGCTAACTCCTTCATCTCCTTATCTCTGTTCCTCTTTATCCCTCTCTTTTCTCATTTTCTTCCTTATCTCTCTTTCGGTTCAAACTCTTTTATCCTCTTTTATTCAAATCCACTGTTTATTTCAAACCATGACCGAATTTTGCAGATAAGGCACCATGATTTTAGGGATTTTGGATTAATTTGGAAAGTAGGGTGCAAATCCCGTTTTTCTACACATGCAACAGCTTGAAGCTCAATTTTGACCTTATTAAAGTCCGAATCACGAAATTTCATAAACTACAAAGTTGTAGCCCTTGAAATCTTCTTTCCAATGCAACAAGAATGAATCAATTGGACATCGGAGTGAATTCTTGCTTCCACAATCCTTCAAATGAAATTCAGTGGTCTCACTTGGTCTTTTGGACTTGGATCTCATACTTGGACTTTTATCTGGCCCGGAATACTAGTGGACGTTGGCATATAGGCTTCAGACTTGAACAGTGGTTCCATTTTTGTGTTTAGAAATTTCTACCACCTTTATAATTTAACACAGTCTTAAAAATATTATTATAATTCAAGCTTTCATATCCGGATCTGAATTATAATAGTTTTCAATAATTTCATATCAAATTAGGTGGTAAAAATTATAAACTTTCCAAAAATAGAACTATGACACACTTTTCTGCATTTTAATTCATTTTTCTTGTATTCTCATGAATACACTGCAAAACTTGAAAACTCCATTAAATGCATCTAATATTCACAAATCAAAGGCTAATTAATCCAAAATTAAAGGGTAAAATGGTAATTTTCAGTGCTCAACACTAACTCATTTTCAATTCAAATCAATTAATTTATGTCAGTTTAAATTGGATCACAGTCTAACCTCTGTAATTAAGTGCATAATTGAAAAGAAGATTTTTATTCTCTATCAAATTTAATTAATTAAATCAAATAGATAAAATTTAAATAATTTTTTTATTTTATAATTATAATGTTGAAAATATTTTATTTATTTTAATAAAATTACTTTCTAATAAATTAACAAATTTTAAAAATAAATATGTTAAATTAAAATTTGATTTGCATTGAGTTCCATTCACAACTACGAAGGGGATTGAGTGGGATACGAAATGAAGGAGAGGCAACAGATTTATGAATACCCTTTAGGAGACCAAAGGGTTTTTAGATTTGGCAAAGGGGAAGTAAAATCAAGATTTTTTATCTCTACCCTCTAGCTACCAAATAGGAAAATCCGAGAGTTATCCGTGCTCCCCCTCCTTTCACCTCAAACAAACGCAGCCATAGTATTATCATTGTGAGTACCATCTACAATTTTCAATTAACGTCTTGTTTAAAGAACATTTCATTTAAATATAATTTAAGTTTTCTAATATATAAAATGCTAGATAAAGAGTGTTCAATCTTGTACATTCAGTTATTTTTCTATACACAATGGGTCGCCACAATCCAATTTTTGGATGCTAATATCCATAGTTACAATATTTATGGTCTACTACTTATAATTAATTATTAAATTAATTATTTGAATTTATAATTATCATTTTATACAATGTAAACATGGATTAGGTTTGCATACTTCTTGCATCACTTGCATCTCTAAACATTCCACAATTACCCTCCATTAAAGACCATTGATACCCCAATCCTCATGATTTTCTTTGCCAACATTTGTCCATGCATATGTTCTTAGCATACTATTTTATGGGTCTCTTTCATATCATAGAGGGCTTCCTTCTTCATCTAAACATCTCAAAAGGCTACCATGGATGACCAACTATGTAATAATACCCTAAGGACCAAGTAATAGGCTAACATTTGATGAATAGTCCACTTTCTCATTTGATGAACCCATTGTGTACTCTTTTGATGACTACTAAAGTGCAGTTCAACAAATATTGATTTTAAAATTTTAGAAGAACATCTATAAAGTCAATCTCATCTATTTGAGTTCGGCTTTTTTAATTCTATTTTTTCAATTGACCATATCATAAATTATAAAGTCAATCACTTTACTATCTAGTTTCTTTTTATATCCATTCATTCCATTTATATTCAACAATATCATTAGTGCTAGACAAGACTAATTAGAAAGCTTTTGAAAAGGTGGACATCCTAGCATGGGAATATTCTTTTACTAGACACAGGTTTTTTAGATTTCTCACTTTGCCTCAATCCACATAAATTGGCTCACTTTTTCAGTGAATCAGTTTACTCATCGGTGCGCTGTCCGGTACAACGATGAGTAAACCGCTTTATGTATAAAATGATCCAGTCGGTGCACTGATTTGGACTGTCAAGAAACCGGTGCACCGATTTCCAAGTGATTCGATCGGTGCACATATCCGGTGCACTGATAAGTGAACCGATTCATTGGAAAGTAAATCGATTTCTGTGGATGAATGAGGGACAAAATGGGAAGTTCACTAAAACACGTACCTTTTAAAAAATAACACTCATCTTAGGATGGCCATCCTTTTAAAATAGTGACATCCTCAAGGGTTGTAGGATTATTTGACATTTGCTATTTATGATTTTGTCAAGATAAAGTTCTATCATTTAGGCTATCTCATTTCTATGTTCATAATTTCTTCAATCAAGGAAGTCATTTAAGAGTTGTGAGATGGACAAGTGATAAGTGATGATTGACCTTTGATGGACATGTAATGTCAGGCTCATCCACAAGCATTTATCATTTAGTCATTCTATCGGAGACAGATATTCTTTCCAAAAAATATTTAAATGGATCTATTTTTGCCAACAACTAGGCCACAAAGCAGTGTCTAAGCTTTTGACATGTATATACGAGAGCCAGACAAGTTTTCTATTTCAAACTATTTACGTCGATACCATTTTGTTAGGACTTGACTATCCCATAAAAAAGACTAACTTTGATAGGTGGAATGACCCAAATCCCATATTTATTTTAAGCTCATCAATTTTGTAATTGTTGGGTGGTGTAATGGCTTTGTTGTCAACCACCTGTCTAGTTTGTGTGGTTCGCACTTGGTTTTGGCCTTGGATTGAACTCTAACCATGGTTGGCATATCCCACAGTTCTAATTTAAGCTATTCCTATCACATCCTACTTCCCAACATAACCATATACTTGAATCTATTGCCTCCAATTGCTCCTGACACTCTTACAATTAATTGGTACCTTGTTGCTTCTTTCGTCCAACATTTGCAACTTGATTTGTAAATGTCTTTGTCATTTCGGGGCTGCTTCTTTCATACATGGACAAATGGGTAATAGAAAATTCTTTTAGAGCCCATCCAATCAGCATGCTCAAAGAGTTACATAAATTTCTTGCAGTTGCCTAATGCCATTGCCCCTTTCAAAGGTCTAGCAATATTGGATATCATAAGTACCATATCAGCAACAGATATCAGTGGCATTTTTAAATTTACTATATTTTTATCGGCAAGATATCATTACCACGTTAATAACGCATATTTATCGGCACGACGGTAAATTCTTGATAAATTCAAGTTAAAAACACAATAAATGATAATATCCCGATATATTCTCAGTAAATTCTATATTAAGATTTTTATTTTATTAATATTTTAATATAATCTATTTTTATTATTTTTAAATATTATATTTTTTGCAAGAGTTTTCTGATAAAAATCTGAAAATTTGAAAATATTCCAATATTACCAATCACCTGTTAATATTCCGAGAATGGTATTTGTGACTATGATCACAACCTCAACAACCTTTCATTTAGGAAGATGAAAACTAGACATATCAGTGGCGGCTCCTCTAGTGGTTAATGAACCTTGGGATTGATTCATTAGATTACATGGTCATAGAAGTCAAATCCACCTATTGTAGTGGATTCTTTAATCTGATCGGAATGCATGAGGCCAGTGACCTTGATGATTGTAACAGATGGTGAAGTGTGGGCCTTAACCACAGGCCCAGCCCCTGGTACTGGTATTGGACTCTAGACCTCTGATGGGCCTATGGGTTTCTTTTGGCATGATGTTGCTGATCTTGAAACTTGGGATTGTTGGCATTCTCTACCCGTTCCATCAATTGTCCCATTACTTTACCCCAATGATGGGTTTGTTGTTGATAATAAAGATCATAGGGCATCCCATAGATAAGGGCAAGTTACCTATCTTTACCAGTTTCCAATCCACCCATTACCTAGTAATAAGTAATAACAACAAACCTAGGGTGTGGAATGTCTAACCACTTAGTGGACTTGTTACACTTGTTCAAATCAATGTCACAAATGTCTACAATAATTTTAAATTTATCACATTTTTATTGACAAAATACTATTATCGTGTTAATAACGTATATTTATCGAAACTGTGGTAAATTCTCAATAAAATTAATTTAAAAACGTGATAAAGGTAATGTTGCGATAATATCTTGGTAAGTTCTTTGTTAAGATTTTATTTTTAATTATATTTTTGTTATTTTTTAAATATTATATATTTTACAAGATTTTCCCCTTAATTTTCTGGTAAAACTCGAGAATTGAAAATATTCTAATATTACCAATCACCGTTAATATCTCAAGAACGATATTTATGACAATGGTTGGGATCATCTCATTAATGATAGACAAACCAATCTCATTTGAAAACACTCCAACCAGTGCGACTTGCTCAATAGAAGGCCAGTCCACTTCTTTGGACCCTAGGTCATGGAATTCTCTCCCTGATATGTCTTGATTAATATTAGTCAATAAATTCTTCCATCTCAATGATTAATTCAGTCCACAGTAAAATAAATAAATAAAACCCAATTACGCAAATTATATTTAACGACTAATTAGAAGGTATAGGTAGGCTTTGGGATGGGTCACTAGAGTAGGAAAGGCACCTCCTATGATTAGTTCACAGTCCAGGGTTAAAAAAAATCAAGCAAAAAAAAAAAAAAAAACAAACACAATGATGCAAATCATATGTTGACAACTAATTAGAAGGCGTAAGTAGGCTTTGGGATGCGTAATTGGAGTGGCAAGGTACAGTAAAAATGACGAAGATTGAAATAATTATTTTACCTCTCTAGTGTAAACCTTACAAAGTCAATGGCAAGTTTTATTTAAGTTAGAAAGAAGTAACAACATGAAATTAAATTCAAGAAGTAAGTCAAAGAAGTGAAGACAATGTGGAAATTGATAATAAATCGCATGAAACCTTAAGGTGTCAAAAGAGGACCAAAATGGTTTTCATTGGAGCCCAAATTATTCAAATAATTGGCTAATGGGCTGGTGTGATGGTTTGATGGGTCAAGTCTTTAATCTATAGTTTTTCAGCTTCTTTTAGTCCAAGGAAAGAACCCATTTGCTGATTATGAGGAAGAAAAGATTCCACTTTCTAAATTGGATGAAGGCTTGGAAAAGCAAGATGAACCATACAAAATTACTCCAAAGCATATTTTTTGATACAACACTAAAAACTTAAAAGGAAAGAAAATTAAATAAGGTTTTGAAAACAAAGTGATATTTAATAATTACAAGAATAAAAAGTTGTGGGCTAGAGTCCTCATGGCCTAACCTTTGTATGTCCTAAGGGTAGTGGGCTCACTCGTGGGGGTTTTACGCTGGGCATCCCGTGGTTTCCCACACGTAAATTTAAAAAAAAAAAAATTGGTGATTTATGGATAGAGATTGTAAAAATAAAAAATTAAACAAAGAATGAAAAGGAGGGCATTTCTAGGTTGGTGGGGGATAAATCATGACTATCATTGATTGCTGGTGCTATATATAAGGAATTTGATTCTCATCTCATCATCATCGGCTAGCATTCCATTCATTTGGAGTTGGCTTTATAAGTTCTTCTCAATTGACTTTATCATAAATTATACCATCAGTTACTCTATAATTTAACATATCATTTTTTTTTATATCATTTGTCCCATATTTTTAAACTCATCATCTTCTCTTAGTACTTTTGATCTGTAGCATTTCAACTCTACGCATTAGTGTTATATTTGGTCTTCCACTAACCTAAACTAACCTAACCAAGCTAGCTCTAAGAAATTTTCAATTTGTCATCTAATGGAGCTATATTTAATCTATCCATAAAGCGTTTGTTTCTAAATTAACCTTTTAGAATTTGTCACGACCCACCCCAAAATTCCACGACCGAGCCGTGCCCGTTCAACCCAACTCGGCCCAGTATAATATTGTCCACTTCGGGCCCACACGCGCGAGCCCTCACGGCTTTGCCTTTGGGCCCAGGTCCAGTACCCGGTCGATGTGTCGGTGACGCTCTCGCTCAGGTCAGGATATCACAATCCACCCCCTAAAACCCAGAGCCGTCCCCGGCTTGACACACCACCACTAAGGTCAGGCCCACATAGTCTGAGTGTTGAACTAGGCTCTAATACTAAATTTGTCACAACCCGGCCCAAAATTCCATGACCGAACCGTGCCCGTTCAACTCAAATCAGTCCAGTACAATATTGTTCACTTTGGGCCCACACGCCGACGCACAAGCGCTAGCGCGCACGGCTTTGCCTTTGGGCCTAGGTCCAGTACCTAGCCCAAAACACGTTGTACTGGTTTGAGGAGGCTGGCTACTTATAAACCCCTCTTATTTTGCCTTTACTTCCGATGTGGGACTACACTCCCACTCGAACCGTCCAACACATCGCCCTTTGTCGATGTGTCGGTGACGCTCTGGCTCGGGTCAGGATATCACAATCCACCCCCTAAAGCCCAGAGCTGTCCCCTGCTCGACACACCACCACTATGGTCAGGCCCACACAGTCTGAGTTTTGAATTAGGCTTTGATACCAAATTTGTCACGACCCAGCCAAAAATTCAACGACCGAGCTGTGCCCGTTCAACCCAACTCGGCCTTGTACAATATTGTCTGCTTTGGGCCCACACGCGCATGCACACGCTCGACCCCGCACGGCCTTGCCTTTGGGCCCAGGTCTAGTACCCGACCCAAAACGCGTTGTACTGATTTGAGGAGGTTGGCTACATATAAACCCCTCCTCTTTTACCTTCACTTTTGATGTGGGACTCCACACCCATTCGAACCACCTGACACATCGACCCTGTCGATGTGTCGGTAACGCTCTGGCTCGGGTCAGGATATCACAGAATTAGACCCCCTCATCCAGTGTAGAATACAAATTTCTGTTGTCCTAACATTATTTATTTATCTTTTTTCAATGTCTAACACACTATTCCGTATAACATGTAATTAAAATGATTCCATGAATGCGATCTTCGCCCACCTTCTACCATCTAATGGTGATAAGGTTGAATTTCTCCAAACAAGAAATGAAGAGTTCAACTACTTAATCTCAACATAAGTAATGCGATTAAGGTTTCATCACCCACAAATTAAGGCCTCATAATCATGATTTAAGTTTACTCCATTTAAATGAAAATTAAATTATTCATTATATAACTATAATGAGATAACATCCAGTCTCATCATCATAAAATAGAGAAATAAATTTCATAAATTATCTCATATTTAAAAGATTTTAATCTTAGCATTTTTTTATAGTTAAGATCAAATTCAACATCATTATTATCATCTAAGTCATTTATCCCATTAATTTAGAATTGATCTTTCTTTCACTCCAGCCAAATAAGAAATATAATTCTAAGCTTATAGCCAACTTTCCCTTGTTGCTTTTACTCCATTTTAAGCTTGGATCACATTTTTAAATGATTGATACTCCAACTTCCTTCTTCCAAAATGCAATGGCTCTATGCTAGATGAAATGTCTTCATGAACCTAAACCAGATTTTGAATGGTTGGATGAATCCTTTCGGTTGTGGAGTGCAAAAGCCAAGGAGGATTCTAGTGACAAGAACCTAAGGTAGTGGATCTTAGGGCTTACCTAGTGCAAGGATCAAGACATAATTACCTAGGGAAGCTACATGGCTCTCCAAGTTCTTATAGAAGCCATGGAAGATGAATTCATGAGTTTTTGCAAAATTAAAAATTAAAAAAAACCTAAATGGCAGTGGGCCTTAAACTAGTTTAGACCTACCATTACTTGTCCTTGACCTCAATCCCTATTCCTAGTCCTAACTTGACACTAAAAGAAATGAAAATCAAGACAAAAGAAAAAAGAAATGAAGAAAAAGGTCTCTCATCAAATCTATTAGGTTAGTGAGCTTCTAGTCATTGGTCTATGCATGAAGTGATTATGATGAATGGTAGAGTAATGAAATAAAAAATGAAGGGAAAGATAATAGGAAGAAAGAAAAAAACAACTGTAACGCCCCTCCCTCTAACCACCATCATCATAGTAAAATAAGATGAATGTTTGGCGGAGAGGGAGGCAATCGTCACGATGCGAGTCAAATCTGAGTTCGAAGACCCGACCCTTGACTGGCCCAACTAGAGTATGCATGAAAACATTTGCACACCCTCTGGTTATCCTGCGGAAATTTAGAATATTTATTCCATTGCATGAATAGCAATATACATCTAAAAGTAAAATAAAAAGTTCCCAACAATAAGTGAGTCAAATACAAAACTTAATTTACAAATATCAAAGTCTCATTTATTACATTTTCCCAACATATACATCATCCTTTCACATATTACATTAATTCTCGATAATCTCAAATACAAAGGAATAAATCAAAGTATTCCAGCTCCTTTCTCGCATCTATCGTGTTAACACTCGTCCGTCATTTGATCCGATCTCATTTGCAAAGCATTAAACCTGCATACACAATCTGAGGGGGAAGTTTATGGGCTTAGTCAATTTGCCCAGTAGGAATTGCAATTATAGGTATGCACTAGGCATCATTATAATAAGTACATGTATACTTACATTTTCATACTAAGGAAAAATTGAATATTACAAATCTTATACTTTCTCAAATCCAAGTCATATACTCCCTCTGTCCCAAATTAATTGTTCTATATGGATTTTAAAATTGTCCCAGAATAGTTGTCTCATTTGTATTTGTGTAGTACAAAATATATTGAAAATGGATGAGATCACATGAATGCTAGGCTTATATAGAGAGTTTCTTAAAAAATACAAATATTTCAAATGAGACTATTAAAATGGGACGGAGGGAGTATTATTATAGCACATTTCTCCAAAGTCATTTTCCAAAATCATTTTATAATTACCATCATAGAACACTCATAATTCAAAAGCATACTACATATTACAAATTCTCATTTATATAGTCATAAACTTTTTATATCATATTACAAAATACCATTATACATCAATGCATTGTATTTCATTTATAGAAAATCCTTATCATCCTTTCCTCATAAACATATCATATGTCATACTATTCATAATACCCCTTCCAAAACATTTTAAGAAAATACTTAACATTTTACTTCATATGTCATCATTCTAGGAGTCCTTTTAAGTGTATTTTTCATATTTCATATGCAATAACAAATCCACATCTACCTCACCATACCCAACTCCTACCTTCTTGACTTATATCACATTACACATTCCCACCTTAGTTATCATACCATTCGCTTAGTTCTAAATACTATTTCCTTGTTGTGTTTCTCATTTCACATAAGTACTAAATTTCCCATATATTCTATTATAACCCATAACATGCTCATACTTAACTCATACCCCTCCCGTCGTGGGACTTACACATTCATAACCGTTCAGTCTCATTTCTATTCATTCTTTTGTATAACCAACAATTTAACCGGCAAATCAGTGGAATGTTGCCTCCAAGACTTTCATTTACATGACTAACAATTTAACCGGCGTACCAGTGGAGTGTTGCCTCCAAGACTTTCATTTACATAACCAACAATTTATCCGGCGTACCGGTGGAGTGTTGCCTCCAAAACTCTTTATTACACAACCAACAATTTAACCGGCATACAGGTGGAGTGTTGCCTCCAAGACTTCACATTTCATTTACAGTATAAGGTTGTACTCAAGTTACCAACCTCCATTTCCTTTTGTTACTAACCCAAGTTTCTGTCATACTTTATTTACATCTCCGGGGTGTTTTCAAGTATCACAATCCACATCTTAATCTATTCGAACTTCATACAATTCACATAGTGCTACTTACTTTCTCTTCATCACACCCATTCCCCATTGTTTCATAACTTCTCATCTTCTTAATATCGTTCCTATTGAACGTACATGATTCATCACATAAATTCCTATGATTCCTCTACAACATTCATATTTCATTTATTCTTATAAAGTATATTTCATCATATCAATTTAGGGATTCATTTCTAAGAATTATTATCATAAAACGTCATTCTCCAATCATATTTATTAGTACATACAAAAATATTTTTCATGTCATACTAGCATCCAATTCATTTGGATAGAAAATTTATTTATAATACATTTTCTTTTCTTCATTCTTCAAAATTCATAATCAAATTCATCATAGAATATCATAACTTCAAAATCAATATTAATTACTAATAATAAATCACGGTGATACAATATAGCACCCAAATGCTTCAACAAAGTACGAAAACCTACCTGTTCTTAGCCAATCAACAATAGAATGCACTCCTCGAACTCACTCCTTGCAACCTGAAAAGTTCTGGATTTAAGTGACATTACCATCCAAACATTTTGATAACTAAGAACAAAATATAAACCATAGGAGAAATGCACAGGTTGATAGTGAGGATTGATAGGGGAAATTATTAACTCCAAAGAACTTAGAATTAAAGAGATACCATTAAATGAAAGATTAATGAGATTAATAAATTATGAGGTTGGAAATCATGAACTCGAACTGATTTCATGGCATGTTTTGATTGATAAATGTAATCAGAGGATTGGAGGGTGGTCTAAGAGCTGTACGTATCCTATAGTCACTCATCCGTGGAATTCTATTGATCAGGTAGGTTTTTCCTACTTTCTTGATGTATCACATGATTATTATATATGTGGAGATGGTATTTAATTTCAATGCATGTTTTAGATGATTTATCTATGCATGACATAAAAGCATGCATCTTGTGGGGATGGGAGTAGTTGAGTTACAGGTTAGGGGATGTTAAACTCCAACCTGAAGTATATGACAATACCATAACTATTCTATATAGCCGCGTCCATGAACACATGAATTGGGCATATAAGATGGGCTCAAAGCTCTTGGGTGAGAGATCCGAAAACTGTGCAGGAGAGTATGGGTGATAGTATACCCTCGGTAATTCCAGTTAAATAGTAGGTATTGTGTAGTAGCTCCCAGCTGGTGCCCCAGGAAAGCTACGGACATAATGGACAATGATTATAACTGTTTGAATGGAAAGTATGATAGAGAGAAATGCATGGGCATGAGAGGGGTTTGCATTGATTCAATGTGTAATACCCCGCCTTTTTCACTCTAATATTCAGAGTTTTTTTTTTTTTAAATATAATAATCATGTGATCGGGGCGGAGTGTCACGACGCGAGTTAAGTTCGGATCTCTAAATCCGACCCTTAACTGGCCAAGCCTATGTGCGTATGAAATAAGTCCATAAAACTGATCCGCACATGGTACATATATAACTTGCGGAATTAACTTAGTCTAAATCTAACTGAGGTTATAATAGTACCTATGACTAATCCAATTTTCCATTCTTAGATAGCAAAGTACATAACTTATTCTCCAAAATTACTAATCAATCTTAACTAATCGTTTAATCAAAACATCCAACATAAAACAGACCATAACATCTATCTTAACTACTTATTACAAGCCAACATAACTAATTACCAAATTAAATTGTCCAAATATATCAAATATCAAGTCCATAAAATAGTCCATTCATAATCCATTCCAATCATTCAAACCGCCCAAGTTTCTGTGCTTGGTCCTCTTCTCCAACTACGTTCTTTCCTTTCCCTGCATCATCCACTAAGGATATAGATAGGGCGTTAGATCAACGCGCCCAGTAGTGTTTCCGAATAGGGCTACCACATGGTTAGTCAAAAACATGCAAATAGTATAATAATAATACATGTGTGACAAAATTCTATAAAAACATGCTATGTATGAAATGAACATGTAATGAGTCCCACCCATCACCATTCAACATAGCCATCACTTGACGGGATTCTCATCGTCAAGGTAACCCACAGTGGTCTTTCGGACGCCCTGACGGAGTGTGGCCTCCGGATTCCTCCTGATGGGATTCTCATCATCAGGGTACCCCACAGTGGTCTTTCGGACGCCCCGACGGAGTGTGGCCTCCGGTTACAACACCATCATCCCATGCCATGCATGAGATGTCTATGCAAACATGCCATTTGTAAATATAACATTTGATTCAAATAACTTATTCAAATAAACATAAAACAGCAAATAAGTTATGTGGTTACAACAAGGTAGGAAACCTACACTAGATTACTTTGTTTGACCTTTCCTTTGACCGTCTTCCGATCACAACTTGTTCACCGTTCTAGAAATCCGAATACCCTATGTACATGGCAGCAAGTTAATCATTTGACCATATGATTCTAATTTGATCTAAAACCCAAAAATCCACTTAAACTTCCATGTCCTTTCTTAGCCATAAAACCCCATAGTTTTGGTCCTTTTAAACATGTTTTTGGTTTCATTTAGACATAGGATAACAGTATAATGTTACCATGTTTTTACCTTTCAAAACCATCCAATAAGCCCATCACTTTGTATGATTTCCATTTTGTAAAACTCAATCCAAATATCCACATAACAGTCCATGGGGTTCGGCCATACATATGGCCGAACCCTATGGTTCTTGGTGTAATTAATCTAACCTTTGTCCATGGTTTTAATCCATAATTTAACCATAGTATTAATATGGTTCAGCCAAGCCATAGTCACCTAAAAACAGTAAGCTTATCTTCACTTTAAATCCTTTAAAATCTCACAAAACCATTTAATACTTCCATGAAATGTCATACCATTTCATGGGGTTCGGTTCACCCAATTGGTTGAACCTCATGGCCTATGGTTTAGATCCATTTATCCATTTATAAACTTAGCTTATTCTTAAATCAAAGCACATTATGTTTACATAAGAATCCATCCTACACTTGACCCAAATAACCATAAAAAACAGTCCATGGGGTTAGGCCATACACATGGCCGAACCCCAAGGTTTCCTTGATGTAAACCCTCCAATATTTGTCCATATTTTTTGATAAGTACTTAGCTTAATAAACACATAATTCAGCCATGTAATAACTGGTCAAAATCAGTGAACTTATCTCCCTTTAAAATCCTTTAAAAGAACTTCAATACATAATATGAATTTCATCTCTCAAACACCATAAAAATCACCAAGTTTTCCCATGGGGTTCGGCCATCCAAAGGGCCGAACCCTATGGTCCATATTTTATCACTTTTAAACATCATAATCCCATATTTAAACCATTGATGGATCTGGCCATACGATGGCCAGATCTCATTTTCTTAACCAATCTATTAAACAAGGGTTCAAAATGCACTTACGAACACCGCGTCTCCTTCAGTTCTTTTGACTCCTTTCTTGACCCTTTATTTCCTCTACCTCTCCTTCTCTCTTACTGTTCTTTGGGCTGAGACTGACCTTGCTGCAATCTCCTTGGAATACTTCAGCCAGATGACATGGATTTGAGGGAGAAAGAGAGAGAAAGGAAACTTTGATCTTAAACCTTGGTGCCAACTCCTTTTGCTCAAAGTGTGCTTTTGTCTTGGTGAAAGAAATCAACCAAGAACTGATTGCAAATCAGTAACCACCTGCTGTTCTTGCTTTTGGAATGTAGAAGACAGCAAAGAGAGAGAGATAGAGATAGAAAATTGAACCTCTTTTGGCTACTCAAATTCAGCCCAACCTTGCCTCACATGTAACTCCCATATTAACCCCAAGTCCTTTATGCTTACTTGGGGGTTTCATCTATGCAATGAAACCTCCCCAAGCTCTCCAACGTCTCCCATGCTGGTATTTGTGTAACCTCTCCTTTTATTCCTCCTCTCATTATCATCTTACATGGGGGTTTCATCTAGAAATGAAACCTTACCCCCCCCCCCTCCAACGTGTAGTCTTATCATATTTGAATTTTAAAAGTCAAAACCTCATTTGTAACTCTATAATACAGCAGCTCCATTCAACCCATTTGATCCTCATCAATGTCCCATTTGAGAGTTTCATTCTTGAAATGAAACTCCCCTCCTCCAAGTGTGAACACACTTTGTAACTCCCATTGGTTTGAATATCTATCTTGGAGTTTCAACTTTTAAATAAAACTCTCCATGTTCCAATGACTAGCCCCTTGGTTAACCTTGTATTTGTAACTCTCAAAACAGCCACCCCACTTATCTCTTTAGTAGATGTTACATGCATGAAAAGCCTCATGCAACCAACATGTAAAACATTTGAAATTGAGTCACAACTCTCATGTAACTTAATAAATTCAACTCATAAGTTTTGTTCAACTAAACTCCATCATTCATTTCAACTCAAACCAACTCAAATATTTAATGAACTTAAACCAATTAAGCTTTGAGCTCACTCCATGATCAATCATGACATACACGACCCATTGGGTCCCATTTGGGTCCTTTGACCCATTTAACCTCTTTGACCCAAATAAATGTACCTTGCTCATTTAACTTAATTTAAACCTTATACAATTACATTGAGCAATGGGTCCCACCATTTTTCTCATCTATGATCATAACCCTTCAATTTATAAATCCAAGGGCATTTTCGTAAATATTGATATATTGAAAAATCTAGGGTATTACATCATGTACCATGGCATTTGCATCATGTTGATTTAATGAGTTATCAAAAGTATGTTGATTATGAATTGATTTATGAAATGAATATGTACCAATTTCAAATGCTTTATAAATATGAGATATGAATTGATTTTGAAATATGGGGTGGGAATGATTTCAATTGAATTATATGATATGAAGAACTTGTATGTTTTTCTCCGATTTTTATATATGTCATGTTGGTACCCACTGTGATGGGAAATCCTATTGGGTGTTGACTAAGCCCACAATATTCTATTCTTTTATAAATTAATACCGGAAAGGAGAAAGATGATGAGGCTGGACTAAGCGTTAGCCATGTATAGACGAGGATAGCGCAAGATGACGAAATGCGTAGAGTCTACTTGTTAATATCATTAATGAATAAACATTCTTGTTTGATAGAGTTATTTGGAAGTTATGTGTTATTTTGAGGATTATGAATTGTTCTAATTAAACATTTTATTTGAGAAGTAAATGTTATCAGGATTATTATCCTGCTTTTCTTAAATTGAGAAAAATTGAATTATGAATGTACTTATTTCCGCATTATGGTAAGTTAGTGTGTTGCTAAGATTACATGGAGTTTTTCTATGTGCACACACTGGTTGGGCCAGTTAAGGGTTGAATTTTCGGATTCGCACTTAACTCACGTCGTGGCACTCTCCTCTTTCTTCATATTTTAAATAAATAAAAAATTACTCTAATAATTAGGGAGAAAATGGAGGGGCGCTAAAGGACGAAATGAAGATGAGAAAGAGGATGGCGGTTGAAGGAGAGAAGTGGAAATGTCATGAAAATGTGGTGGAAGGTGGTACAAAAATAGATTTTATAGAGCCTAAGCTAAACAATGCATGAGAGTAAGAGATATGGAGAGAATGGAGTTTTTGGTTCTCATTTTTATGAGAGAAAAAGAGAGAGATCTATTTATAGATTTGACTATTGATTATGAGCTAATAATAATTGAAATCATTTCCTAATGACAAGTCTTATCACCAAATCTTCTAAAAAAGAATCTAACAACTAGGGGTTTAATCTTCTTTCTCTTGGACAACCAAATTTGAAACTATTAATAAAACTCCGTTAAAATATCATTTCAAGCATTGCTTTGTTATCTTTAGAAAATGATGAAATGGATCTAATCCATTTCATTAGATCAAGTAACTTTTATTCTTTTCTTATTATGATTATCTCAAATCTTAATTAGTATGAAGATTTTCACCTTATATCATTCAGACCATACATGACCAGTGTTGTTAATAAAATTAGAAGTCGAACATACATACATCAGTAATGTAGACTTTTCGGTCCTTTGGCCAGGCTGTGGCTTTATTTTGTTCTGCCTTCCCTTGTTGTTGGGTTTGTTTTATCTTTGTTTCTTCTTCTTGTATTTGCACCTCTGATGCTTCTTCTTTCTTTATTATATATATATATATATATATATATATATATATATATGAATCATTTCAAAAAAAAAAAATGTAGAAAAATAAACTAAAGAAAGAAAAGTAGAGAAGGATTTTTTTTTTTTTTTGGTATTGTATTGATTGTGTATGCACACTGAATAGTTCATGAATTTATAAAAGAATAAGAGCTAATCTAGGGTCTAAATTACGAAAAGAATATAGATAACTAATCAATAACACAATTAATGAGATTTTGGCCAACTATGTGTCGACGTGGATCTCACAACACTATATGTGCTCTAACATGGGTCCAACGACAAATAAATCATTTGTTTTAATTGAAAGAAACAAAAGAAAGTATCGATAATATTATCTAGGTAGCGATCCTCTCACGGGCATTTATGTAACCCGACACGGGTTTTACTATATTGCCCATTGATGAACACAGTAAAACTACCTTTTTACCCTTTAATATCAGATGAATTAGTCTTTATTTTTTAATTATTAGATATGTTTAATGTTATTTTTTAGTTTTGCAGTGTGTTTTCAGAAAATACAAGATATGCACGTGAAATTGTTAAAATAATGGGTACAGACCCATCTATGCTAAATAAATGGCTCCCACAAGTTGTAATATCATTCACCAAAAGAAGAAAAAAAACATGGAAGTCCTTAGTAGTAAGAACTGGCGATGGTACCAGTTTGCAAAACAAATAACCGACAAGATACAGAGGAGTGTTGATGTGTCATTAGCCTCAGAGCCGGCTGAACCAAAAAGCAACTCAAGGGGTTGCTTTAGGCCCCGGTTTGGAAAAGCCCCAAATACCTGGTGCGCATGAATTGGAGAAGGGAAGAAATTGGAGATTTCAGCTGTTGCTGCCAAGCTCTCCATTTCCTTAACACTTGTACCAAACAATGACTTTTGGATTGCAAATCTGACCAGACTCCTACTAAGTCAAACCATCTTTGCATCCGATCATATCCCAATAGTAAACCTAGTTCCTACCCTTTCAGCCTGCATCTAGATCTAAGATTGTGGGATTTTTTTTCTTCTACTAAAATTACACCTCCAACCAAATGTCCTCAAACATTCTGTGGACAGGCTTGTACTGATGTGGTGGGAAAGATAAGAAAGAAGATAATTAAAGGTGCTGGCTGATTCGGTGATAGCCCTCTAAAAAGCCGAGAAATCCGTCTTTAATTTCAGCCCATTCAGCAAAGAAAATCAAAATAAGATCAGAGGAGGACTTGGCTGATTTGGCTGAGAGATAAGGATGAAGGTACTGGCTGATTTGGGATAAGGAGAAGGGATCACACGGCATTGGCTGGCACCCATTATCCCTTGAAAGAAAGAATGAAATAGGAAGTACAGAGGATGAAGAAGAAGCTGCTGTGTAATCTGTGTCAACCCACATGGGAGCTGCCGTGTAAGAAGTACAGGAGAAAAAATAGGGATTGGGTACATACCATCGGCTGAAATAGGACTTTTTACTTACTCATCTCTTTTCTTATGAATAGAGTATGGACTCCATTGGAAAAAATGAACCGAGCAAGGCATTTGAAGGGGTTGAATTTAGACGGCTAAAAGACAGAGAAAAATATTTGATTTCTTGTACGTCATTTATTTTATATTTGGAAAATGCAACTATAAATCCCGCTCAAGCGTAAGACTTGAATTGAAAAATTCTAATTTAATGGACATCATAATTTTTCTGATTAGAATTTTAATAAATGATGAACTTGAATTTATATTTTATAATTCTAGAATATTTCACAATCTAGGCCATAATTTTATTTTTAAATGGGATAACATGTCACCTTAGATACTTGTCTCGATTCCATTGTAAACTATGTAAATAATTGATTATTATTGTTTTTATTTCATTCTTTTATTTATTCATAAAAATCCTGAAAATGATTTAAATATGTTAGAAATATTTTATTTGTTTCTTAACTTTGCTTTTTAAATTAGATTGATGTTATTTAAATTCACTCCACCATGTTAATCAAATTTATAAATCAATGGTTTGTATGATAAAAGTAAATCTTATATTTTATTAACTTCCAAAGTTAGATAATTAATTAAATATTTGATATCTAAATCTAGAATTTTGATAAGTTAAGATTATAACTCCATGTTTTAAAAATCATGCTTAGGTTAAATCTCTAAATGTTATTTTCTTAGATCACATTATTTTAATGGTAAAATTTTTATTTCCTTGCATATAATTTGTTGATTTCCTTTGGGTTCGACCTCGCACTCATTCACTACACTATTAATTGGTTCGTGCGCTTGCAAGTTAAAATTAAAACACAACAAGTTTTTGACGCCGTTGCCGGGGAAATCTCGAAATAAATTATGTGCCATTAGATTTATGTGCTTTTGTAAAGATTGTTATTTTTAGAAGTTTCTAAATTAAGTAACTCTTTAAAATTAGAAATTTCTGTTTTTAGAAGTTCTAATTTTAGAAGTCTTTAAAAATATTAATGATTATGGACTTAATTTAAATTTGGAAATTTGCTAAATCTAGAAACTGTATAATTAGGATTTTCTATTTCTTAGAAATTTTCTAATTTAATAGTTTCATTTTTTAGCAACTTCTCTAATACTGGAGATATGTCTTAATTTAGAAATAATTTATTTTTAGACAATGATCTATCTTTGGAAAGTTTCTAAATATGATTTCTAAAAATAAAAATTCTTGTCGAACGAAGTTTTGATTTAATGGGGTGGAATATAATTTTCATAGCCTTGACTTGATTTAAATTTTTTAATTAGGTTACAAATATTATATTTTTTCTACTAGTTGTAACTTTAGGACAATTGCACTTAGATTGGGATCATGCATTTTTATTTTTTTTGAATTAGAATCTTCACTAAGGCTTGTATTGTCTATTTTGCAGGAGTTTTAATTACACGCTTAAAAATCACTGGAAATATGCATAATGGGCTAAGGTGAGTGACTAATCTTTTCTTTTAATTTTATTTTTCTTATGCATTCATATAGATTTATTTAGATTGTTCTTTATTTGTTTTATTTTACTTATTACTTGCATTTAATCTGTCCATGCATATATGTTGTTAGTATTCATGTATTAGTTTAGATTGCTTTATTATTGTTTGCATATTTGTTTGAATGCTGTGTAGTAATTTAGGATTGCATTTTCATAATATCTAGGAAAATAAGATTAGTAAAATTGGTTCATGCATCTCCTTAATAAAATCAATTAAGGAACCATTAGGCTAGGTTTTAGGGTTTCATGCTCATTAGGAACCTTTTCAATCTAAATTAATTTTTGTAACTGATGAATAGTTTATCTTCAAGAATGGTGTCTAAGGCTAGTTTTGTCACCAAGACATGAGGTCGAGCATGCTCTAAGGATAAGCTAGGAAGAGATGCCGTGTGCTCCCCCACTTACCTGGGAACTTACATGGCCATCTTTTGGTTAAACTTTCATCGGAGACTTACATTATTTGGAGAGAAAAGTAGGAGGCAAGTCTAGAGACAATCTTTAGAGTCCTAGTAGTTAAATAAAAATTTGATTGCATTAGTGCAATTCAAATTTAGATTTAGGCATTTTCTTATGTGAATTTGGTTGAGTGTGAATGATCGTGTCTGTGTATGAATATTGGTATCGTGACTCGCACAATCGTTTGGTTGAAGTTACATTTTCTGTCGATTTACCGATTGTTACGTCCGGAGCTCAGTCTAGCTCAATCATAGACAAACCACCACCATCACCTAACATGGCCGGAGAAAGAGTTGAAGAGAAAACCCTCCAAGACTACTTTTCAGCAGTCACTCCCAATAAACCATCAGGCATAGTTGTTCCAGCAACTAATGTAACTTTTGAACTCAAACCAGGCCTGTTACATCTTTTACCTGCATTCCATGGACTTGATCATGAGGATCCTTACCTACATGTCAAAGAATTCTTAGAAATCTGCACCACCATCAAACTTCAAGGCATCACTGATGAATCCATTAAACTTTGTTTATTTCCTTTTTCTCTCAAAGAAAAAGCGAAATCTTGGCTAAATTCTCTACCTGCAAATTCCATCACAACTTGGGATCAGTTGGCCAACAAGTTTTTGAATAAATTTTTCCCTGTATTTAAAACTAACGCCCTCAAGAAAGAAATTTCAAACTTTAATTAGAAAGAGGGTGAACAATTCTGTGAGTCATGGGAAACATTCAAAGATACATTGAGTAAATGCCCCCACCACGGTTTTGAAACGGGGAGACTCGTACAATTCTTTTATGATGGTTTAACCATATCAAACCGTACAATGGTCGAATCTATAAAGGGTGGGAAATTTTTAAAGCTAACTACCATCAATGGATGAAATTTCTTAGAATCATTGGCAGAAAGTTCTCAGCGATGTGACTTCTCTAAAAGAGATAATTCAGCCCTAAACCTCAAAAAGGGGAGGAACGAAGTTAGTACCGATTTAGACGTTAAGCTTGCAATTGCGAACTTAACACAGAAAATCGATGCTTTAGTGATTACTCAGGCGATGAACCTATCATTAAGAATGCATGCTGAGGTTTGCGCAATGTGTTCTAACCTAGGACACATTGCCCAAAACTGTCCTTCGTTTGGATCTAATGCTGAGTGCTCAACTGAGTAGGCCAACACACTCTAATGCTGAGTGCTCAACCGAGCAGGCCAACACACTCAATAATTTTGGAAGGCAGCAGGGAACCCCTTTCTCTGCCATGTACAATCCAAATTGGCGGAATTATCCAAATTTTTATTGGCATCAAAATCAACCTCGAGTAGGTCAAGGACCTCTTCAATATCAAGATCCACCATATCAAGGTCCACTATACCAACCACCTCAGAAACAACCATTCCACCCATCTCAAAATCATCCACCGTAGTCAAATTAGTCTTATCAATCCAGTCCATCTCAACAACGTAAGCCCTCTCTCGAGGATACGTTGCAGCAGTTGATGCAATCTACCCAGTAGGCTATGCACAAGCTTGAAACATAGCTTGGGCAATTAGCCACCACAATAGGAGATAGGGAGAAAGGTAGATTTCCCATTCAGCGTATCCCAAACCCCAAGGGCCAGAATGAGGTTTCATCATCCAATCCAGAAGACTCTAACTCCATTATTACCTTGAGATCCGGGAGACAGGTATACAATAAAGTGAAAATGCCTACGCAATCGGAAGGCTAGACCACTGGTCAATTCAAGCATCAGGATGACCCATCAAGTCCTTCCCCAATCCAAATCGTACCGGATCCATCTTCTAGAAAACCATACGTACTTAGGGCTCCGTACCCTTAGAGACTCATCACCAAGCAAGGGGTACCTTATGGTGACATAGTAGAGGTATTCAACCATGTCAATATCAACATTCCTCTACCTAATGCCATCAATCAGATACCCTCATATGCTAAGTTTCTCAAAGACCTTTGTACGGCGAAACAGAGAACTAATGTTGCCACAAAGGCATTTCTAGCAGAAAATGCAAGTGCTCTCCTACCAACAACCATTCCCGATTAAACATAAGGACCTTGGGTGCCCAACCAGTGCATGCAACATTGGTACATATGAAATTGACAGGGCCTTATTAGATTTAAGAGCTAGTGTCAGCTTACTGCCATACTCCATTTATGAGCAGTTGGGGCTGGGAGAGTTGAAACCCACTCCTATCACGCTACAGTTAGTTGACCGCTCTGTAAAAATTTCGAGGGGTGTGATAGAAGATGTTCTTGTGAAAGTAGATAAATTATACTTTCCGGTTGATTTTGTGGTGCTGGATACACAAGCCCGTTCAGAACGAAAGTGGACATATTCCGGTTATTCTTGGACGACCATTCTTGGCCACCGCAAAAGCTGTTAT
This sequence comes from Chimonanthus salicifolius, assembly GCA_013350335.1. Taxonomy (NCBI): domain Eukaryota; kingdom Viridiplantae; phylum Streptophyta; class Magnoliopsida; order Laurales; family Calycanthaceae; genus Chimonanthus; species Chimonanthus salicifolius. Next base: position 49,776,550 of record CM023537.1, on the reverse strand, counting down.
CAACTGCCAAGATGGTATGCTTAAGTTGTCGTTCGGTGACTGATGATAGAAATCAATGTGTTTGACTTATGTCGACAACCTTTCTGCACAGACGATCCGTGCGAGGTTAATATGATCTAGAGTTCTGTCCAAGAGTCCTTCATTCACTTCATTTGTGATGACTTATTTGAGAAGACTCTGTCCACTTTTAGCACAGACTTCAATGAAAATGGTAAACAAGAAGTGAACCCTATGTTTGACGCATCTCCATATGCGCGAAGGCTCACCAAATTCGAACATCTCCCTGTTAGTCAATCTGTTCCTGTGATACCCCTGCTTAGGTGTGGGCTGTGGGTAGCACACCACCGATGTGGGGAGAGTCCCACATCGGTGGAGAAAGAAAAGAGAGGGGGGGTTTAAGAGAAGGCTAGCTCCCTTGACTCCATGTGACGCCTTTTGGGCCGGGCCCACCAAATGCAAACCGTGCGGGTTAGAGCTGTGTGCGAGGCCCAAAACAGATAATATCACACTGAGTCATGCCCTAAGCCCTATTTTTCGGGTCAGGTCATTACAAATTTGGTATCAGAACCGAGTTCAATACTTGGACTGTGTGGGCCTTTCCTGCTTCCCTGATGTTATTGAGTCGGGGGGGGGCTCGAGGCTTTACGGGGGGTGATTGTGATACCCCTGCCCAGGTGTGGGCTGTGGGCAGCACACCACCGATGTGGGGAGAGTCCCACATCAGTGGAGAAAGAAAAGAGAGGGGGGTTTAAAAGAAGGCCAGCCCTCTTGACTCCATGTGAGGGTTTTGGGTCGGGCCAGTGGGCCCAGGCCCAAATGCAAAATCGTGCAGGTTCGAGCTGTGTGTAAGGCCCAAAGCGGACAATATCACACTGAGTCATGCCCTAAGCCCTAGTTTTCGGGTTGGGTCATTACAGTTCCGATCCCCTCTATCGAGAAGCCACTTAAATTAGAGCTCAAGCTACTTCCTGATACACTTAAATATTCTTATCTTGGACCATCAGACACTTTACCTGTTATCATAGCTTCCGATTTTACTTCTGAACAGGAGTCTAAACTCCTTGCTGTTTTAAGAGATCACTGCGAAGCTATTGGATGGTTCATTGCTGATCTCAAAGGAATTAGTCCTTCCATGGTCATGCACAAGATTCACTTGGAAGAAATTCCAAGACATCGAAAGAACCATAGAGACGACTAAATCCAAGATGCAGGATGTGGTAAGAGCCGAGATTTTAAAACTTCTTGAGACAGGTATTATTTACCCGATCTCTGATAGTGCATGGGTGAGTCCGATACAGGTTGTACCTAAGAAATCGGGTGTGAAGGTAGTCAAGAATTAAGATAATGAGTTGGTGCCAACCTGCATCGAAACGGGTTGAGGAATTTGCATTGACTACCGTAAGCTGAATATTGCCACTCGAAAGGACCATTTCCTTCTTCCTTTCATAGATCAGATGCTTGAGCGTTTAGCCGGTCATGCATTATATTGTTTCCTTGATGGTTATTCCGGCTATAACCAGATCTATTTTGCCCCTGAGGACCAGGAGAAAACCACCTTCACATGTCCATTCGGTACGTTCGCATATCGCCGTATGCCATTCGGGTTGTGCAATGCACCAGTCACTTTTCAGCGGTGCATGATCAACATCTTTTCCGATATGGTCGAACATTTCTTAGAGGTCTTCATGGATGACTTCTCTGTGTTTGGGTCCACTTTTGACCAGTGCCTGCACCATCTGAGCCTTGTGCTAATCAGGTGCCAAGAAAAGAACCTGGTATTGAATTGGGAGAAATGTCACTTTATGGTGAAGCAGGGCATAGCGTTGGGGCACATTATATCTGAAAAGGGCATCAACATGGATAAGGCAAAGGTCAACCTGATCTCTAATTTACCAAGACCCCATACCATTAGAGAGATCAGGTCATTCTTAGGCCATGCTAGTTTTTACAGGAGGTCTATCAAAGATTTCAGTAAAATTTTTAAACCTGTCTATAAACTCTTGACCAAGGATGCTAGTTTCGATTTTGATGATGAGTGCGTTCAAGCCTTTGAAAATTTGAAAATCGCTCTGACCTCCGCTCCTATAATACAGCCACCTGAATGGTCTGTCCCCTTTAAAATTATGTACGATGCCTCCGATTATGAAGTAGGAGCCGTGTTAAGACAAAGGTTAAATCGGTTACCTCACGTTATCTACAATGGTATCAAAACTCTCAATGACGCTTAGCTTCATTATTCCACCATGGAAAAAGAGCTGTTGGCAATCGTATTTGCACTAGATAAATTTCGATCCTACTTAGTGGGTTTGAAGGTCATTGTCTATTCTGATCATGCAACACTTAAGTATCTCCTTTCTAAGAAAGATGCTAAGTCTCGCCTGATCCGATGGATCTTGCTGCTACAAGAGTTTGATATTGAAATCTGGGACAAGAAAGGTTTTGAGAATGTGGTAGCAGACCATTTGTCTAGATTGATAACTGAGTTCACTGATGAGACACGTCCTATCACTTAGTCCTTTCCTGATGAGCAATTCATGTCAGTGTCCCAAGTACCATGGTTTGCTGATATTGTTAACTATTTTGTCACCAATCAAATCCCCCGCATTGGACTAAGCAAGATAGGTCTAAGTTTCTGGTATAAGTCAAAAGTTTTATCTGGGATGACCCTTATCTGTTTAAACACTGTGAGGACCAAATCATTCGTTGTTGTGTCCCAAAAGAAGAGCAACAGCGTGTCATAAGTTTCTACCATGACCAGGCCTGCGGAGGGCATTTTAGCACTAGAAAGACAACTGTAAAAATCTTGCAATTTGGATTTTATTGGCCCTCCATGTTTCGAGACACCCACACTTTCTGCGTCTCATGTAATGGATGTCAAACATTGGGTAGTATCTCCCGTAGAAATATGATGCCTTTAAACCCCATCATAACCATTGAGCTTTTTGATGTTTGGGGCATTGATTTCATGGGATCATTTCCTAATTCTTTTGGCAATCTATATATCCTTGTAGGGGTCGACTATGTGTCAAAGTGGGTCGAAGCGGTAGCATGCAAAACCAACGACCACGAGGTTGTCCTCCGTTTCATTAAAGAAAATGTTTTCTCTAGATTTGGAATTCCACGAACCGTTATTGGTGATGGGGGTAAACACTTTTGCAATTGCCCATTTGGCACCTTGCTAAAATCATATGGGGTGACACACAAGGTGGCTACTCCCTATCACTCGCAAATAAGTGGTCAAGTGAAAATTTCGAATAGAGAGATTAAACATATTCTCGAGAAGACAATCAATCCAACTCGGAAAGATTGGTCTTCCATACTTATTGATGCACTATGGGCGTACCATACAGCTTTCAAGATGCCTATAAGAATGTCACCCTACTGTCTGGTTTATGGGAAGGCATGTCATATTTCGGTGGAGCTAGAGCACAAAGCCTATTGGGCAATCAAAAACTTCAATTTTGCTCTAGACTCTGCTGGACAACATAGGAAACTTCAGCTGGTTGAGCTGGAGGAATTACAAAATGAAGCCTATGACAGGGTCAAAAGGTACAAAGACCGGATGAAAGTGTTTCATGAAAAACACATCTTGAGAAAATCTTTTACAGTTGGGGCAGTATAGATCAGGCATCCTACGAGAGATCAGGCATCCTACGAGTGATCGTGCGTTCAAAGTTAATGGGCAACGATTAAAGCCATTTTTAGAGTTCCCCAATCCTGAAGAAGAGAACAAGGTCGCGATAGCCGATCTTGTGTACCAAGATTGATTTGAGGACCCATACCCATTCACTCAACTACCCATCTTCATCCTTTCTATTACCCAGACCCACATATCCATCTGTTTATGTCTGAGTTCGTCTGAGTCTTCAGTGTTTAGTATATGTTTTCATCAAGTCAGTTTAGGATTTCTTTTTTTGGTCCATTTTGCACCTCATGTATTCCAAGGTATGTCTGAACCTCGATTGATCATTTCTAAAATATTTCTTATTTTACACTTGGCTAGTGTCAATTAAGGAACATTGAGGACAGTGCTCAATTTAAGTTTGGGGGTATTGAGGTCATTTATCATAAAAAAAAAGCATCCATCATCTGTTTTGTTTTTGTGACCAGCAGACGTTAAAGAATTGGATAGGAGTCATGCACGTAGACGGTCGAGTTTTTGTCTTCGCATTGTGTCAGTCTAGAACACAAGTTCCCCCAGACTTGTGTAGGAAATCATTTCCTTAGCTATGAGGGTGAGGAAGCTGGAAATCCAAGAGGAGCAACCCAGACCTCTTTGTGGTCGAAGCACTCTGGCTACAAAGAGGAAAGCTAAGAGGCTAGGAATCTGTCACAAATGTAGACGTGGGAATTGTAATGGAATTATATCTGATCAAAGAGATCATTGTGTGATAGCAGCAAAGCATAGACCTATAAGTAGAAATAGATAGATTTATTTGGATTTAGTCAAAGGTAGAGTAAGTCCGGAAAGACTGAGACTCCTTTGTGTCCAAAGAACTACTGATTTTCGTTTAGAGTATTATAAACGTCTTGACAATCTGACGTTAAACGAGTCATAATTTTTTTAGGCAGAGAGAGGCAGACTTAATCTTTTAAGGGTAGAGTAAGCAAAAGCTTAGACACCTTGGTACTTTACAAGACTGTCAATTTAAATCTAAGAAAAGCATGCGTCTTGAAGATCTTATGTAAAAAGAGTCACATTTTTAGCATTAAGGCGTAAATAAAAATCTTTATATCATACTTTTCCGGAAAGATTTTTATAGGATTTATACTCGAAAATACATGTACACAATCATATTAATGTTAGTCCGAAAAAAAACAAAATATTCATAAGTCAAGTGATCACCAGAGGAATACTAGTGGAGACTTGAACCCATTGAGTTTTAGAGACATTCTATTCTTCTGAGGGTTATAAGTAAACTCCTGTTTCTTTGTTAAGCGGATTGAGTCGGTGAGTGATCTCATTATCATTAATTTGGTCATACTACTAAGAACGCCATCAAATTTGAGTTAGTATACCTGAAAGTTTTCTGAATTTATTCATAGCAAAAAAGTCATCTTATGAAGCTTAGGATAAGATATATGCCATTTTTGGATCGTTTGAGCCTTCAAGCCCACTTATATTTGGTCATTTCATCTTGATAGTTCCCCAGTTGAGCCTAATATAGCATTTTTCATTGACTAGCCATATCTATCATACCCAACTCCGGACATGGATTTTGAGCTAAAATTTTATATTCATTACCTATCATCATATGTGAAAATGTTAGGGAAGAATTTGGGATAGGATTCACTGAATTTTATATCCACACATTATTTTCATACCTCTCTTCTCAAGCATTTCGTCGGCCGACGCTTTGCATTTCGATTGTAGCAACCACTCTCTCCGTTCTAAAGTTTCTCCATTTCCTTAGCCGACATTTTCCACTTCAATTGACGTTTCATGCAACATCCACTCTCTCCACTTCCGAGTATCTCCATTTCCTCGATTGACACTCTCTACTCTCTCAATCTCCTTCCCCAAAGTAAAGATAACATGAATAAATTTTATAATCTTTCACCAATTTAGTATGAGTATTGATATTTGCATTGGGATGTTGATGAAAGGTACACTGTATTTTCATCAAATCCCATTTTTACCATTATTATTTTTTTCCTTAGTTTTCTCTTTCCCCACGTCTTCCAAATGACCTCCTTCCCAATCGACTCCCTTACCCTACCTTTCCCAACGTCTTCCTTCTTCCTCAATTTTTTAGTCTCCTTTAATCGCCCACAACCCCTCTTCCATCTCCTCAAGCATCTATGTCTTCCACTTCCCTTCCTTGTTCACTCTCTTCTCAAGCATTTCGTCAGTTGACACTTTGCGTCTCCATCACAACAACCACTCTCTCCATCTCGAGTTTTTCCATTTCCTCAGCTGACGCTCTCCACTTCGACCGATGTTTCCATCACAACAGTCACTCTCTCCACTTCCTCGACTCACGCTTTCCACTCTCTTAATCTCCTTCCCCAAGCTAAGGATAATATGAATAAACTTTATAATCTTTCATCTTGATATAATATAGGTGTTTGAGTTTTCCTTTAAAAGAAAAAGGAAATAATATTTTCAGATCCAAACCACCGAAAGAGAAATCAGTGGCGATTTCTCTTAGAAAAATGTGATTTTAAAGCAAACCATTTCATGCTTGTCTATGCTTGACAAGAGAGGGAACGAGAAAGGGAGTATGGAATACATAGATGCTTGAGAAGAGAATGAAGAAGGATGTTGGGTGATTGAAGGAGATTGGGAAATCAAGGACGAAGGAAGGCATTAGGAAAGGGATCTGTTGGGAAGGAGGAAACTTTTTAGATGTGGGGAAAGAGAAAAGTAAGGAAATAATTTTGATGAAAGGTACATTGTATTTTCATTAAATCTCATTTTTACCCTTATTAATTCTTTCTTTGGTTTTCTCTTTCCCCATGTCTCCCAATTTTTCTCGTTCCTAACAGACTCCCTTTCCCAACGTATTCATTCTTCATCAAATTTTCAGTTTCCTTCAATCTCTCGGTAGCCCCTCTTTATTCTATTCTCAAGTATCTACCTTTTCCTCTACTCTTGCTTGTTCCCTCTCTTCTCAAGCATTTCGACAGCCGATGCTTTGCGTTTCTATTGCAACAGGCAGTCTCTCCAGTCTAAGTTTCTCCATTTCCTCGGCTGACGCTCTCAACTTTAATCGACGTTTCCATTATAGTAGCTACACCCTCCACTTCTGAGTCTCTCCATTTTCTCGACCGACGCTCTCCACTCTCTCAATTTCCTTCCCCAAGGTAAGGATAATATGAAAAAAATTATAATCCTTCATTCTAATTTAGTATAGGTATTGATATTTACACTGAGATTTTGAATTGTATTTTCATCAAATCCCATTTTTTCTGTTATTAATTTTTTCTTTAGTTTTCTGTTTCCCCATGTCTCCCATATTTCCTCCATCCCAACTGACTCCCTTACCTAACCTTTCCCAACGTCTTCCTTCTTCCTCAAATTTTCAGTCTCCTTTAATTGCCCAGTAGCCCCTCTTCCTACTTTTCTCAAGCATTTCGTCGGTCGATGTTTTGTGTTTCCATCATTGTAGCCACTCTTTCCATTATGAGTTTCTCCATTTCCTCGGCCGATGCTCTCCACTCCGATTGACGTTTTTGAAGAAAATATTAAACCAACAACGTAACCTTTTCCATTATCTCAGTATATATAGATGTACAAGTCTTTCACAGAGAAGAAAGAGGGAAATCAATTACAATCCCTAATTTAGGGAGAATGCTAAATATAGATTTACACTTATGGAGAGTCAACATATTCCATTAATACTCCCCTGCAAACTCGACGGTGGTGAAGCGACGAGATTGGAACGAAGAAGAGAGAAACATTGTTTCGCGAGGCCCTTGGTGAAAATATGTGCAACTTGATCTTGTGAAGAAACAAATTGAATGCGATGAGAGCCAGAAGCAACACATTCGCGAATGAAATGATAATCCAGCTCAATGTATTTAATCCGAGCATGAAACACAAGGTTAGCAGCCATATACGTGGCACTAAGATTATCACAGAGAAGAATGACTGGAGAAGTGAGAGGAAAACCAATCTCACGTAGAAGGTTATGAATCCAAATTGTGTCAGCACAAGTGTAGGCAAGAGCTTTGTATTCAGCTTTGGCACTGGACCGGATACAGTTGGTTGTTACTTTGCACACCAAGAAATGAGGTTAGGACCAAAGCATATGCAATAACCAGTAGTGGAATGACGACTGTCAGGACAACCGGCCCAATCAGCATCAGAGTAAGCAAGCAGTCGAAGTCGATTGGAAGCACGCACAATAGGTAAGCCATGACCAATGGAGCCTTTGAGATAATGTAAGATGTGTTTAACAACATCTAAATGAGGTTGACGCGGCTGACCCATGAATTGAGCGATAAGATGCACCGCAAACGCAATATCGGGCCGCGTGAGAGTAAGATACTGCAAGGCACCAACAAGATGACGATACTCAGAGGGGTCTGACAGCAAATCACCCGTAACAGAGGATAAGTGGGTCTTAGTAGCAACAGGGGTAGAACAAGGCTTGGAATCAAGCATCTTACTATGGGTTAGAATATCTAGTGTATACTTTGTTTGGGACAAATGAAGCCCATTGGAGAGAGTAGTCACCTCAAGACCCAGAAAGTAATTTAAAGATCCCAAATCTTTACTTTCAAACTCAGTGCCCAGGCGATGTGTGAAAGACTAAAGAAGAGACTCAAGCAGGAGAAGCATAACGCTGGAGCCACGTTTGTAGGTAAACATTGAGCTATCAGCTTGACTTTGAACAAAGTCGGACTGCAACAGAAAGGAACTAAATTGCCGAATCCACGCACGAGGAGCTTGTTTCAACCCATAAATAGCTTTGTGAAGTTTGCACACATGATGGGGACGATGCGGATTAACAAAGCCAAGCGGTTGAGACATGTAAACTTCTTCAGTAAGAGTACCATGAAGGAAGGCTTTTTGACATCCAATTGATGTATGGGCCAGGTAGAGTTGACAGCAAGACTGAGAATGGTGCGAATAGTAGTGGGCTTAACTACCGAACTGAACGTCACATTGTAGTCAATGCCAGCTTGCTGATGGAAGCCTTTGGCAACAAGATGAGCTTTGTAACATTCAATGCTACCATCAGAGCGACGTTTGAGCTTAAACACCCATTTGCAACCAACTGTGTTAGCATGAGAAGGAGGTGGAACAAGTGACCAAGTATGTTGTCGAAGGAGGGCATTGAACTTGTCATTCATAGCATGTCTCCAATCCACAGACTGAACAACTTGAGTGTAGCATGTGGGCTCGGTGGTGGAGGAGGAGACCAAAGAAGCAAAGGCTTGAGGTAATGGATGACGACTGGCGAAGGTTGTTTGCTTCTTGGACTTGAAAATGCCATTCTTGGAGCATGCTACCATAGGATGGTACTAGCAGAGGCTGCCGGAGTGGATGTTGCAAATGGAGCATCGGGGTCGGACAAGAGAGGTGATTCTTGTGCGATGGTGGGAGAGGATGGGGCAGCAGATGGAGATGTTGGAGAGGAGTCTGTTGAAAGAAGGGCAGCAGAGGACGACTCAGTAGAGGGAGCTGCTGGAGGAACAGACACGACAGATGTGGATAGCATGTTGATCACCGGAATAAAAACCACATCAGAAGAGGTAATGGGCGATGACGGGGCAGGGTACAAGTTGTACGAGGCATAAGGAAAGACCGTTTCATTGAACATGACATGCCATGAGATGTAGACTCTGCTAGTAGAAGGGTGAAGACACCTATAGCCCTTGTGTCGAGAACTGTAATCAAGAAAAACACATTTAATCGAACGAGGTTGAAACTTGTTAGAAGTATAATCCCCAAGATAAGGGTAGCACGCACAACCAAATGTAAGAAGGGAGAGATAATCTGGTGCAGTGCCAAAGAGCTTTTGAAATGGCGTGGACTAGTCCAAGATGGGTGTTGGGAGCGTATTAACCAAGTGCACGGCAGTCGTGAGCGCTTCAACCCATAGGGTAGAAGGGAGATGAGATGCAATAAGTAAGGTGTGGCCCATTTTCGACAGATGTCGGTGTTTGCGTTCAGCAAGACCATTCTGCTGGAGGGTATGAGGACAAGAGATGTGGTGAGTAATCCCCTTATTGCGTACACAATGTATGAAAAGAACTATTATCATATTCTCGACCACCGTCACTTTGAAAATATTTAATAGTGGTAGAAAAATGATTTTCAATAAAGGCGAGAAAAATTTTGAAATGCATGAAGACTTCCGATTTATGTCGCATAAGATAAATCCAAGAATAACGGGAATAATCATCAGTAAATAAGACATAATAACAAAATCTAGAAACAGACAAAACATGAGACATCTAAACATCTAAATGAATTAAGTACAACGATTATTAACGGAAAACAGTAGTCATATAGACTTGCCCATAGCACAATGACAACAAAAAGGAGAACGAGAAAATTTAAAAGAAGAGCCTAAACATTTATTAGTGGCAAAGACGCGAAGCACATTATTGGAAGGATGTCCAAGATGCTGATGCCAAACGGACGAAGTAGTGCAAGAGGCAAGAAGGGCCTGAGTGGAGGAAGCAGCAGGTTTGATGGGATAGAGGCCTCCTTCCCATCGGCCCTAAAATAAAAAAGAATTAGTGCGTAAGTCACGAATAACAAAGCCCCACGGGAAAAAAGTGAAATTAACAGAGTTATCCCTAGTGAACTGAGCGACAGACAACAATTTTTTATGCATGTGGGGAACATGAAGGACAGGGGAAAGACGAAATGTAGATGAACCAGAGGAGAGAGAAATGGTACCAGTGTGCGCAATAGGAAGAGAATCACCATTTCCTAGAAGGACAGAATCATTATCCCGTAGTCAGACTTGGAACGCAGAGAATGGGCATCACCAGTCATATGATGGGTGGCGTCAGTATCAGGGTTCCAGTTGGTGTCATTTGCTTGTGCAATCTGCAACCCGGCAAAAGTCGATGTGAGATCCTCATCGGGGCGAGGACCCTGGAGATAAAGCTGGTAGTAGGTGGTAGCGGTATGACCAACTTTGAAGCAAAGTTGACATTGAACTACAAAGGAAGGCGGATTACCAAGAATGCCAGAAGCATGTTCGTGAGTGCAATTACTACGATCACCTCGACCATTACCGGAGAAGGAGGAGTAGAAGCGGCACCAAAAGAACCACGGCGCCAGCGACCTCCGCGAGAAGAGTTCCCACGGCCACGTGAAGAGAGAAGTGCAGTGTGAGAGGCGCCCACATGACTGTCAGGGGTAGTACTCATAACGAAATTGGCGATCTGAGACTCAAACAAAAGTAGGCGAGCACGAAGATCTGTGAAAACAGGAAGTGGGGGCACGTTGATGATGGTTGTGTAGAGCATGAAATAATCTGGGCTAAGTCCATGAAGTACCGATGTAACAAGGACGTCATTGGAGACAGGTTGATGAATAGTGGCGAGAGCATCAACGAGGGACTTGGCATGTTGCAGATATTCCGAAATAGTCCTCGTGCCTTTGGAGAGGGAGAGCACTTGAATTCAATCTCAGTGTAAATATCAATACACGGGGAAAGAAATAATTAAGGAAAGAATTAGTAAGGGTAAAAATGAGATTCGATGAAAATACAATGTAACTTTCATCAAAATCTCAGTGTAAATATCAATACACATACTAAATTAGGATGAAAGTTTATAAAATTTATTCAATCCTTACATTGGGGAAGAAGATTGAGAGAGTGGAGAGCGAGGGTCGTAGTAATAGAGAGACTCGGAAGTGGAGAGTATGGCTGCTACGATGGAAATGTCGATCGAAGTGGAAAGCGTTGGCCGAGGAAATGGAAAAACTCAGAATGGAGAGAGTGGATGTTGCGAAACGTAAAGCATCGGCCAACGAAATACTTGAGAAGAGAATGAACGAGAAAAAGAAGATAGAAGAGGCGGATGCTTGAGAATAGAGTGAAGAGGGGTAACTGAGCGATTGAAGGAGACTAGAAAATTGAGGAAGAAGAAATATGTTGGAAAGGTTGGGTAAGGGAGTTGGTTGGGAAGGTAGGAATTTGAGAAAAGTGGGGAAAGAGAAAACTAAGGAAAAAATTAATAACGCTAAAAAATGGAATTTCATGAAAATGCAGTGTACCTTTCATCAAAATCCCAGTGTAAATATTAATATTCATGCTAAATTAAGATGAAAGATTATAAAATTTAATTCATATTATCCTTACCTTGGAGAAGGAGATTGAGGGAGTGGAGAGTGTCGGTTGAGGAAATGGAGAACTTGAAAGTGGATAGAGTGCCTGCTGCGGTGGAAACATCTATCGAAGTAGAGAGTGTCAACCGAGGAAATGGAGAAACTCGGAATGGAGAGAGTGACTGTTGTGATGGAAATGCAAGGCGTCGACCGACAAAATGCTTGAGAAGAGAGGGAACGAGAAAGGGACAAGGCAAATGCTTGAGAAGAGAGAGAAGAGGGGCTACCGGGCGATTGACGGAGACTTGAAAATTAAGGAAGAAAGAAGACATTAGGAAAGGTTGGGTAAGGGTGTCGGTTGGGAAGGAGGACATTTGGGAGACGTGGGGAAAAATAAAACTAAAGAAAGAAACAATAAAGGTAAAAATGGGATTTGATAAATTATAGTGTATCTTCTGTAAAAATCTCAGTGTAAAATATCAATACCCATACTAATTAGGATGAAAGATTATAAAATTTATTCATATTATCCTTACCTTGGGGAAAGAGATTGAGAGAGTTGAGAGTGCCGGTCGAAGAAATGGAGTGAGTCATAAGTGGAGAGTGCCTGTTGCAATAAAAACGTCAATCAAAGAAGAGAGTGTAGTTCGAAGAAATGGAGAAACTCAGAATGGAAAGAGTGGCTGCTGCGATGGAAATGCAAAGCATCGACCGACGAAATGCTTGATAAGAGAGGGAACGAAAAAGAGAAGAAGGAAGAAGTAGATGCTTGAGAAGAGAGAGAAGATGGGCTACCGGGCGATTAAAGGAGACTAGAAAATTGAGGAAGAAGGAAGACGTTTTTGAAAGGTTGGGTAAGGGTGCCGGTTGGAAGGAGGACGTTTGAGAGACGTGGGGAAAGAAAAAACTAAGGAAAATTATAATAAAGGTAAAATGGGATTTGATGAAAATACAGTGTACATTTCATCAAAATTCCACTGTAAAATCAATACCCATTCTAAATTAGGATGAATGATTATAAATTTTATTGATATTATCCTCACCTTGGGGAAGGAGATTGAGGGTGGAGAGTGTTGGTGAAGGAAATGGAGAGATTCGAAAGTGGAAAGAGTGTTTGCTGTAATGGAAACTATTAATGGAATATGTTGACTCTCCATAAGTGTACATCTATATTTAGCATTCTCTCTAAATTAGGGATTGTAATTGATTTCTCTCTTTCCTCTGTGAAAGACTTGTACATCTATATATACTGAGATAATGGAAAAGGTTAAGTTGTCGGTTTAATATTTTCTTTATGATACATCTATATATACTGAGAAATTGGGAATAGTGATGGGGCTCAAGGAGAGGGCAAAAGAGGAAGCCATGACTGAGACCGTCTTTGGGGGTAAGTTTGGAGGGGTCATCTTTAGAGGGAAGGTATTGAGGGGGACATGGATGAGAGCCATCAATGAAACATAAATACTTTTGGCCAATGAGAAATGATTTAATTTGCGCCTGCCAAATGATTTAATTTTCACTCAAGCTAACGGAGACTAACTATCTCCTTTGGCAGGTGCAAATTAAGTCATTTCTCATTGGCCAAAGTATTTGTGTTTCATTGATGGCTCTCATCCATGTCCCCCTCAATACCTTCCCTCTAAAGATGACCCCTCCAAACTTACCCCCAATCCTGCTCACACCACTTGGGTTGAAATGGATCAAAACCTTGTCGGCATCCTTATTGTCACCGTCTCCGAACCCGAGCTTGCTCAGGTTGTTGGTCTTTCCACCTCTCGAGAGCTTTCGGATTGTCTTCAGTGTAATTTTTCGCAGCGCTCCCTTGCCAATGCCACTCCTTTATGATGAAAGTTACACTGTATTTTCATCGAATCCCATTTTTACCCTTAATAATTCTTTCATTATTTATTTCTTTCCCCACGTCTCCCAAATTTCCTCCTTCCCAATGGACGACTTTTCCCCCCCTTTCCCAACGTCCTATTTTTTCCCCAAATTTCAAGTCTCCCTGAATCGCCCAATAGCCTCTCTTCTCAAGCAGTTGCATCTTCCATCTTCTTTCCTCGTTCCCTCTCTTCTTAAGCATTTTGCCGGCCAACGCTTTGTATTTCCATCACAGCGGCCACTCTCTCCATTCATGAGTTTCTCCATTTCCTCGACTGACGTTCTCCACCTCGATCGACGTTTCCATCACAACAACCACTCTCTCAACTTCTGAGTTTCTCCATTTCCTCTACCAACGCTCTCCACACTCTCAATCTCCTTCCTCAAGTTAAGGATAATATGAATAAATTTTATAATCTTTCATCCTAATTTAGTATAGGTGTTTGAGTTTTCCTTTAAAAGAAAAAGGAAAAAATATTCTCAGATCTAATCCATCTAAAGAGAAATCACTTGTGATATCTTTTCGAAAATGGTGATTTCAAATCAAACTATTTCATGCTTGAGAAGAGAGGGAACGGGAAAGGGAAAAGGGAAGATACAGATGCTGGACAAGAGAGGGAAGAGGGGTTTCCGGGCGATTGAAGGAGACTTGAAAATGGAGGAAGAAGGAAGATGTTGGGAAAGGGAGGGACATGAAGTTCGTTGTGAAGGAGGAAGTTTGGGAGACATGAGGAAAGAGAAAACTAATGAAAGAATTAATAAGAATAAAAATGGATTTGATGAAAATATAGTGTATCAAAATCCTAGTGTAAATATCAATACCCTTTAAAAGGCTAACTTTATATTTATTTTCGAAAATAGTGTGAGTAGAATAGAATGTATAAATTGGAGTTAAATCCTACTTTATGTTGTTGATAGTTATTTACCTGTCACAATTGATAACATTGTCTGCGGTCTTTCTACTCCCACTTTAACAATTCTTGAAGTGTTGATAATCTTGACTCTTGTTGTTTTTGAGTTTTTAATATTTATATTACAACACTAAATAAAATATGTAATAATTGGAGAAAAAAGGAATTCTCTAATAATACTAACAATAATCATTGCAATAGAAATAATAGGATCCATTGTCTATCTTAATTAAGATTCTTGTGCTTTTAAAATAATAAAAGATTGCTATATATAAATATAAAAATGGATTTCAGGGAATTTGAAGATTTATGTGTTATTCATGAAAGGACCAAGCCTAAAGGCCAATTTAGCCCCAAAACATCGCCTAAAGTCCTGGCCCAGTTTGAACTTGTGACATGAAAATTGGGCATAGTCTTGAGCTAGGATATCGAGGATGTAAAAAGAGCTTAAAAGACTTTGACCCAAGGCTGACCCATTATATCCGGTATATGAATTAAGTAGGGGTGACTCGACCCAAGAAACTAATGGCTTTGGGTTGTATTTTTGTATATCTCAGTTCGAGTCAGGTTGGATAAAATAAACTTGTATAAAATTTGGGTCGGGTCAGATTGAGAAATTTAAAAACAACTCGGCCCGAGTGCACTTAGTTATAAAATAGCACTTGGGTTGAGTCAGGTCAGAAATCCGGATCGGATCGTGTTGAATAACTCGAGTCAGCAATTCGAGTCAGGTCGAGTCGAGTCGAATTCAATAATTTTTTATATGAGTTGGATTGAATTTATTAAAACCCAATCCAATCCGACCTGATTTTCAACCCTAGAATTAACGAACAAAACCACCTACTGGCCCCAAGCAGTGCATAGCCGCATTTTGAGCAAAATTAGGTGGGCCGTCAAGCAAGCCTGGACCAGCCCAGCCCAGCCCATGTACTTTGGTGCACTTACTAAAATTAAACAAGAATAAAAATGAGATAAATGGGAGCTTCCAAAAAATGGGATGGAAAGAGGGTAGAATCAAAGTTATTGTTAAAATATGTTAGGATATGATCTAGATGGTGTTAAGATTATGATTGATTGTAATAGATTATTTTTTAGAAAAAAAATTATAAAATGATAGTCAAATAAATAGATACATCAATGAATCTTTCACAATATTTGGTGAGAGAACTGTGGATCTTAATATCTTAATTAACAGATACATAATGTCTTCTTAAATCTATTACAATCAATCGTAATCTTTTAACATATCTTAAAAGTCACTTAAAAGTCACCGGCCCATTAGTCCATTCGCCGGAAGGCCGGCAACATGCGAACATCCAATGAATAAATTTTAATCCATTTTTTTATTATTATTGAGGTTCCTTCCATCAAAGGACTGCTAAGATGACTTAACACCGACCAGCAGTGGTTTTGAAGATGGAAGGTAAAGTAAGCATCTGGTTCACATCCTGTCTTCTCTCCTTACTTTTTTCATCTTAATAAAGTCTAAACCTCAGCTTTCTGAAAATTTGACAGTCAAGTAAATCCATCATTTTTCTTTTTTATTTTTAAACAATTTTCAAGAACCCAATTCATCAGCCATCCATTTTTAAAATGTCACATCAGCCAACGGTTGGTTAAAAGTATGGACATTATCAGAGAGTGTAGATAAATATCAAATACTTGAGTTTTTAAATGTTACATTCTAATCAACTCTCATTTGTTGTTTAGTTCATAATAAAAAAAAATGATATGAAACTAATGTCACATATATCTGTAAATCTTTCAATTCATACATATTGGTTATAGAATTTGTCTCACCTCTAATATAGGGGTGGGGATACCTATATTATTTAAAAAAAATGATATGATATAATTGTCTTGTCTCTCTAAATTAATAATAGTTTGAAAAAGATACATCCTCATAAGTGATATTCACTAATTGTAGGGGCAAATACAATGAAATTTTAACCAACATGCCTTAATCATAGGCTTTTTGTTCATGATTTATCTTTTTAATGATCAAGGTCTTCAAGCCTCTTAGAGCATCCGATTAATTTTTCGGGACATGTGCAAACCTCCCTACCAACACACATTGCATAATTCTGCAGGCCAGGGGTCGAAATATCGGCCGATACATATCGTATCGGCCGATATGTATTGGTTTTTCAGGGCTAAACGATATCGGCTGATACGATATGTATCGGCAAGTCAAAAGGGTTATCGGCCGATATGACCAATATTCGGTCCAGAATATCGGTCACCATATCGGCCGATATGCATAAAAATCGGTATTTAAAATTTAATTAATTTTTTTTAAAAAAAAAACCGATATTGCCGTTTTGACGGTTTTCCACGGTTTTTTACGGTTTTTCAACGGCTTTGAATATCGGAGGAAAGAGAAATGCAATTAATTGCAAATATCGGAGGAGAGAGAAAATTATCGGCTGGGGTGAATTTTTGACCCCTGCTACAGGCTGTGACCTTTCGGGTAGAGGAGTGAGAATCGAACTCAGGACTCCTACTTACTAATGTGGTTTACTATCAATCACTCCAACCCTTTTGGATTTCTATTCCTGACTTATTAACAATAAGTTGCTGATTTCTTTCTAATATTTTTAATATTTCTAAATTTTTTTATTTTTATTTTAAAAATTATATCAACATTGTCCTGTCTTGTCATTATCATTGTCATTATGATTGTTAATATTATTGTAATCATCAATTAACATCTTCATCTATTTTAAATTTTAACCTTTTCAATCTTATTTCTTATTTAACTCTATCAAAAAACTATATTTTCATAAACTTTATAATATCACATTATTTCAATAATTGTATAAATATTACTATAACATTTCATTCAACATAGCACTTGAACCACTTTACTAGTGCGGCTAGAAAGGAATATCTTGGCACTTGAACAATGTTCCACTTTGCTTGTATGGAATGTTTGCAATGATCCATCTTATCATTTTCTTTTCCATGTCCATCATGAAAAAATAAATAAATAGAAGTCTCCTATCACAAAATCTTGGATGGAGACTATGACTTTGTCCATCTCTCAATGCTTTAAATAATTGAAATCCATTGTACTTAAAATAGCAAAAGAGAGCACTCATCCATCTATGATAAACCCTCAAATTCAATTTGAATTTAAACAATCCCAACTCAACCTCGGTTCTTATTGATTTGATTTATGACCTAGAATTTTGATTTACTAGAAAACTTAAAATGCTAATGGTAGGTGATGACTATCTCAATTATAAAAAAAGGGTATTAAAAATAAAATTATATTTAATCACTTGTGCATTAGCTTATTGAACCCTGTTATAATTTAGTCACACAAGGACCCTTAGTTTTTCCAATGGCCCACTCTTCCAACAATTTGATAGTAACTCTTTTTGAACTCATTCTAACTGGCCTCAACAATGAATCGAAATTCATTGAAAATGGTACCAATTTCACAATTGAATATAGAAGGTTTAAAAACCACACTTAAAAGACTTCAATCATGCTAATTTTATGTAAAAGTTGCGTTCATACGGAAATCTTTCAAACCCATTCAACTCTATGCAACTAGGGTTGTTATTTAGGCAAGCCAGACTCGAAAAGAAGCATGCTCAGGTTGGGGCCCATTTTATCATTCTAGGGATTGATCTTGGGTCTCGCCTGGGAGGGATGATTTCAATAAACTTATCCTAACTAGAGTTTATTTGCTGGCAACTTTAAATTGAAATCATATACTCAGACTTATTTGTGCTTGACCTTTTCTCCGACATGAGTTATGTTGGGATGCTATTTACTTATCAAATCTTATAAAGAATAAACTATACATTAAATAATTCTTATTTTATGTTTAACTTTCATGAAATATATAAACAAAGTCCAACTTTTGAGATTTTAGCTGCTCAGATATCTAGTATAATGGGTTCAACTTAGATTTAGATTTAGATTCAACCTATTTTTTTAAGCTTTTGGGCTTAAGTGTTTAGGTGACTTGTGCTATCTAATAGAAGGGATTCTACCTTTACTTTGAAATTATACTCTTTAATCTTTATTACCCACTTGTTCATATGGTAAGTAATAATTAGTTGCAATTTCAATAGTTAGGATACTAACCAAATAATTTGCCACATCAACATAAGGTATAAAATGATATAACGTCAGAATAAGTCTGCCATTTTCCTATAATATAATACAAGTTTCATTTTGATTGTCATTTTTCTATTTTATCTGATGTTGGATAGTTTCAATGTAAAAGTAAGATTGATTGAATTTTTACTAAATTATTTAATAGATTAACTGCTTGTTTAATGTGTAATATATACTTTAAACTTCATTTTTCATTTTCCAAGATCTTTTTTTTGAATTACGCCCTGCCTTAACAAATATTATATTTCCAAAGTCTAGTATGTGCTTTACTCCTAATTCAATCAGAGTATTGGAAGCCGTCCCTTTCCTCTTAACCCCTTTTACTTGCATTCCTACAGTAATTCATACTGGGGTTGTTTCTACTCTTCTAAGTAGGTGCAAGCAGTATTTTTCACCCTTTTATCTACTGGGGCAACTCTAAATTATCTTAATCACTTCTCATTCTACTTTTAATTGATACTTCACTTTCTTGTTAATATATGTGTATACCGAAATTCCTATATTTTATTGTTTTTTCTTTTATCACATCTGAATTTTCTAGGTGTACTATTTCACTAATTCTTAAAGTATCTGTAAACCTTCTAATCCACACACGCCGGGTACAGAACTAAAGAGAGTAGCTATATACTCCTTCCGTCCCATTTTAGTTGTCTCATTTAAAAAATTATATTTTTTAAGGAACTCTTTATATAAGACTAGCACTTAATGTGTCTCATCCATTTTCAACACATTTTATGTTAAATGAGACAACTATTTTGGGACAATTCTAAAGTCTATATAACACAACTAAACTTGGGACAGAGGGATTAGTATTTAGGTCTGATTTTTATCTTATTCATTCTATTTTAGTAAAGATTGCATGAAATACTTCATGATTAGTTTCAAAATTAAGTGGCATGTGTTGAGTAAAGCAAAATCACAAGACCATACCTATAATATCATTGATTTTATCCCAAGACTCACCTTCTTTTAAGTTGTACATAATCAATGTTCATACATTAACATGGACACTCCACAATATTCACCGGAAAGACTCCACCATTTCATTCAATTCATTGATTATTAAAGTGATATTAATGGGCCATTCATGATTGACCCGTTCTCTTAATGGATTTTGACTGATCACGGTATTGATAGGCTTAGCTTGAACTTGAACCACCTATTAATGAATGGGAGAAAAATCTTAAGTATAATATAATTCGTAAGCATTTCAACAAGAGACTCTCAATCAAAAGTATTTTTGTCATTTGGTTGAAGAAATTCTTACTATTAAACATACTAAAAGATCTTTAATTTAGTCTCTCATTGAACAAAAAATTGTATTCATTAATAAAGAGTGTTCAAAACCAACTAAGGCAAGGCAGTCTTATAGACTGCAAACCTTATGATTTAAGATTTAACTCGAAGGAGTTGCACTGACGCCAAGAAATTGTTGGGAATAGAAGCTACAAACAATAAACATAAAAATAAACTACAGAACAAACATGCACAACGACACAAAGATTTTATGTGGCTCCCTTTCGGTATATCCACATGTTCAAAGCAGATCCATTATACTCAAATGCAAGATAAACGAAGAAGAGACAGTTGACTCTTGTTACAATTTTTGCTCATTACCCTTCTTTCATGAAAATGACATTATATATTGCCCAAATTAGGATTTACACAGGTGTACTATAAATTTACATAATTGCCCTCCTTAAAAAAGTTCAGCTCGTGGGTTTCGCCCCATGTCTCCGGACAAGAGGGCATTGCCCCCCTTTGACCTCCTGCGAGCTCAACGTGGAACTCGACCCACGATCGGACCAATACATATCTGTTAATCAGGCTCCATAGAACCTAACAGAACCCATGTCAGGAAGTGGAGGTTTAACCCATTTTATTAAACTAAATAAAGTTTATAATTTATCAATTTTAATTATGAGTTCAAATTCAAGCTAAATTAAACCATGACATTAATAAGAAACTCAAATGTAACCCAAGACAACTTATGAACAGCCCAACTTGTTTCCATTACCTTACTAGCACCCCCTTTGTTAGGATACATACTACCAGACATACACATTTATCTGAGCACCTCATCAAGTGAGCCTATGATAGGACATTAAAAGATATCTGAAAATTATACCTAATTGGAGTATACTAACTGCTGAATATGGCCCTCTATTGTGACTATTTGTCAACCCTTTTCTTTTTGAAAATTTCCTCAAATGCAGCCACAGCTAGGGCTACCTTGATTTTTGAAAACTGGATGATCTCTTGGAGGGATGAACATCTCTTAAGGAAATCCACTGGAATATAGCAATAAAGCTTTGAAAATGATCAAACGGTATCATTCGAAATCCAAACCATAGGACATGTAGTTTACACCTTTCAAAATATCCAATCTCCTCACTATCTCCCATAATTGGTACACACTTTTGTTGTATGTTAAGTGTGGACTTCACTGTTAATTTAAATGAATCAGATGGGAATGATGTCTTAAGAATTTTAAAATCTATTAGATGGGTTCATCAATTTATCATCCCAAGTATGGTATACTTGCTCTCAGGGATTTAAATCTCAGATATCAGCCGAGAAATTTTTCTCTCCTATTTTTTTTTTTAAAAACCACTTTTATTGGTCGATATCGACGATATATATCAGATATCGGTCGCTCTCAAACTCGACCGATACATTATTTCCTTGCTTGCCCTTGCTTGCTCTAAGTATCTGTGCTTCTTTTCTAAGAGAGGCCAACAGTAATACATGCATCGGCTTATCGGCTTTGTAGATGGATTTATTCAGGGCCGTCTAGAAACAAGTTGAGGCCTAAGATAAAAAATTTAAATGGGGCTTTCTTGGAGTTCATACATAAATTCCATTCGTCGAGAGGGTCTTCATATCCATAGTGCATTAGTTAAAAAAATATATATATAATTCCTATAGTTTTGAATAATAAAATCACCTTTAAAATTTTAAAATTATTTTTTAAGCACTATGTATTTTCAAAATTTCTCAAATTGAATATCTGGACTAATTACGATAACCTGATAAAAATACTTTAAGACTTTAAGGTCTTTTGACACTTCTAAATATTTAAAACACAGTATGTTACAAATAAAGGGTATTCCTCGACTGTACCTAAAATATACTTCCGAAAGTCCAAATGACTAACTGTGAAACCCGTTGAACTCCAAATTCAAAACTAAACAAATATATGAAATTTGAAAACTTAGATCTTTTAAATGATTGTTTAACTGGATTTTTTTTGTTTTGAAGAAGGGACGGGATTTGGGATGGGAAAAGATCACCTATTTTTGGTAAACAATCATTTGAAAGATTTAAGATTTTAAATATCACTTATTTGTTCAGATTTGAATTTGGAGTTCAACGGTTTTTACAGTTTGTTGTTTGGACTTTCAGAAGTGTGTTTTCGACACAGCTGAGGGATACCCTTATTTGTAAAAGACTGTGTTTTAAACATTTGGGAGTGTCAAAAGAACTTAAAGTTTTAAAGTATTTTTATCACGAGAGGAGCCTTCATTCATCCGGGGCCTAAGGCGACCCCCTTTCTTGAATAATGGTCAAGATGGCCCTGGATTTATTCCTTTTGGATTGTCAAAAGCTGATATCATTTGGTTATGTGGATGCTGAAGTTACTTTTTCCTTGAAGCTCAAAACAGAAACATCAGTTTGGACCCTTCTTATTTTATATCAGCAATCTTTTTATGTTTTCATTATTATGAAAATGGTATCTCTATCCAATAAAAAATCAATTAAAAAAATTCAACATTGGAATTCTACATGTAAATTAAATGGACTAGGAGCTCCATGAAAATCTCTCTCTGCAGACAATAACGCAATTCATTTTTATTGGTAACATGAGTATCTTGGCTCTATATTGAAAGTGAGACTGATCTCACGAGCATGTATAAACTTCTCAATCAACACATATTAGTTAAGTCGATGGAGAATAACCCCATATGAACATTTGCAATATCTGAAGCATACCTCGCTAAATGGATACTCTCTGAATCTCTTTCAGCAATGAGATAAGTCTCTAAAGGGGCCTCTTCCTACCAATAACGACAATTTATCCATTGCAAATAATTGAAGATAACTCACATTTTAAGTACATTACCATATAATGCGAGCGAGGATTTTCAATGACGGTGACAATTACCATGATGAAAATTTATATTTCCTTCATGGAGTTTTGAGTTATTAGTTTTGTAGAATAACACATGCAGAGTTTGATGTCTCCCTTAATCAAGAGAGAATGTAATCTTTACAGTAAACACAATATTAAGCAAATTTTAAATATATTTAACATCGAAATATATCCTAATAGTTTCCATCGAAGGGTGCCTGCAATGAGGGTGACTGTTGAAGTACCGGAATTATGAAGTTACCATTGTTTTTCTGATGCACGAGTCAGGAAAAATTTATCAGTTCGACTCTGATGGAATGAGAATAAAACCATCCTTTTTCTTTTGGTAAAAATTCAAACCATAAGCTCTTTATCAAATTTTGTGTCCCTGTCGTTGGAACTTCTAGATTAACCGAATCAAGTCTCAAAGCCATCACCATCTCAGAATCTCCCACGAAAATAATTTTGGGCATCTCACATTTTTCTTTTTAGTTAATGGCAAACTTCACAGATTCCTTCTTACTAGAGGCATGGATTCTTCTGACTAGATAAAGTACACGACTGTGTCATCCAAATCCATTTCAGAATCATGCAAAGAATGAAGATTCAAAGCAGTTGGTTCCCCATTATCTTGTCTCTCTAAATTAAGAATAGTTTGAAAAAGATGCATCCTCTTAAGTGATATTCACTAATTGTAGGGGCAAATACAATGAAATTTTAACCAACATGCATTAATCATAGGCGTTCTATTCGTTAACGACCAAAATCTTCAAGCCTTCTTAGAGCATCCAATTAATTCTCGGGCACGTGGAAACCTCCCTACCTATACACATTGCATAACTTTACAGATTGTGACTTTTCGAGTGAAAGATTGAGAATTGAACTTAGAACTACCGCTTACTAATGCGGTTTCCTATCCATCATTCCAACTGTTTTGGATTTTTATTCGTGACTTATTAACAATAAGTTGCTGATTTCTTTTTAATATTTTTAATATTTCTGAATTTTTTTAATTTTTCTTTTAAAAATTATATCAACATTGTCATGTCTTGTCATTATGATTGTTAGTATTATTGTAAGGGAGCACTTGCACACACCTAGAAATCCTGCCTCTACACACCCGAATTCGAAATTTTGTGACAAATTACCATTTTACCCCCGTATTTCCAATCATTCTCGAATGAATGCACAGTTCATTTTGGTATTCATTCTAATGAATGGGCTTCATTCATTCAAATAAACACATTCGAATGAAGTCCATTCATTCGGATGATTCCTACAGCAGCAGCAAGCAGCAGTAACATTATTTAAAAAAAAAATTATTTTTAAAACTTTAAAGTTATTTTTTTAGCAGTGTGTATTTTCAAACTTTCTGAAATTAAATATCCGAACTAATTACGATAATCTGATAAAAATACTTTAAGACTTCAAGGTCTTTTGACACTCCTAAATATTTAAAACACAGCATTTTACAAATAAGGGTATCCCTAGGCTGTGTCAAAAACACATTTGGAAGTGTCAAAAGATCTTTAAGTCTTAAAGTATGTTTATCAGGTTATCGTAATTAGTCCGGATATTCAATTTAAGAAATTTTAGAAATACACAGTGATTAAAAAATATCGGTCTATGTTTTAAAAAATATTTTATTATACATTTGGGCTTCATTCATTCATTCGAATAACATATTTTTAACTATATATTGGAATGAATGAAGCCCATTAATTCGAATGATTCCTACAGCAGCAAGCAGCAGTAACATTATTTAACTAATAAAATTTATTTTTAAAACTTTAAAGTTATTTTTTGAGCAGTGTATATTTTCAAAATTTCTAAAATTAAATATCCAAACTAATTATGATAATCTGATAAAATTACTTTAAGACTTAAAGGTCTTTTAACACTCCTAAATGTGTTTTGACACATACTAGGGATACCCTTATTTGTAAAATATTTGTTTTAAATATTTAGGAGTGTCAAAAGACCTTAAAATCTTAAAGTATTTTTATCAGATTATTATAATTAGTTTAGATATTTAATTTGAGAAATTTTGAAAATACACAGTGCTTAAAAAATAACTGTCTATATTTTAAAACATAGAACGTTATTTTTTAAGCACTGTGTATTTCTAAAATTTCTCAAATTGAATATCCGGACTAATTACGATAACCTGATAAAAATACTTTAAAACTTTAAGGTTTTTTGACACTTCCAAATGTGTTTTTGACACAGCCTAGGGATACCCTTATTTGTAAAATACTGTGTTTTAAATATTTAGGAGTGTCAAAAGACCTTGAAATCTTAAAGTATTTTTATCAGATTATCGTAATTAGTCTGGATATTTAATTTCAGAAATTTTGAAAATACACACTGCTCAAAAAATAACTTTAAAGTTTTAAAAATAATTTTTTTTTTTAAATAATGTTACTGCTGCTTGCTGCTGTAGGAATCATTCGAATGAATGGGCTTCATTCATTCGAATGTATAGTTGAAACTATGTTCATTTGAATGAATGAAGCCCATTCATTCAAATGTATAATAAAATATTCTTTAAAACATAGACCGTTATTTTTTAAGCACTATGTATTTCTAAAATTTCTCAAATTGAATATCCAGACTAATTACGATAACCTGATAAAAATACTTTAAGACTTAAAGGTCTTTTAATACTTCCAAATGTGTTTTCGACACAGTCTAGAGATACCCTTATTTGTAAAATGCTGCGTTTTAAATATTTAGGAGTGTCAAAAGACCTTGAAGTCTTAAAATATTTTTATTAGATTATCGTAATTAGTACAGATATTTAATTTAAGAAATTTTGAAAATACACACTGCTCAAAAAACAACTTTAAAGTTTTAAAAATATTTTTTTTTTTAAAATAATGTTACTGCTGCTTGCTGCTGTAGGAATCATTCGAATGAATGGGCTTCATTCATTCGAATGTATAGTTGAAACTATGTTCATTCGAATAAATGAAGCCCATTCATTCGAATGAATGGGGCTGAACAGTATTCCGTGTTATTGGAAATACCAGGGTAAAATGATAATTTGCCACGAAACTTCAGATTCGGGTGTGTAGAGGCAGGATTTTCAGGTGTATTTAAGTGCTCCCTTATTGTAATCATCAATTAACATCTTCATCTATTTTAAATTTTAACCTTTTCAATCTTATTTCTTATTTAACTCTATCAAACAACTATATTTTCATAAACTTTATAATATCACATTATTTCAATAATTATATAAATATTACTATAACATTTCATTCAACATAGCACTTGAACCACTTTACTAGTGTGGCTAGAAAGGAATATCTTGGCACTTGAACAATGTTCCACTTTGCTTGTATGGAATGTTTGCAATGATGCATCTTATCATTTTCTTTTCCATGTCCATCATGAAAAAATAAATAAATAGAAGTCTCCTATCACAAAATCTTGGATGGAGACTATGACTTTGTCCATCTCTCAATGCTTTAAATAATTGAAATCCATTGTACTTAAAATAGCAAAAGAGAGCACTCATCCATCTATGATAAACCCTCAAATTCAATTTGAATTTAAACAATCCCAACTCAACCTCGGTTCTTATTGATTTGATTTATGACCTAGAATTTTGATATACTAGAAAACTTAAAATGCTATAAATGGCAGGTGATGACTATCTCAATTATAAAAAAAGGGTATTAAAAATGAAATTATATTTAATCACATGTGCATTAGCTTATTGAACCCTGTTATAATTTAGGCACACAAGGACCCTTAGTTTTTCCAATGGCCCACTCTTCCAACAATTTGAAAGTAACTCTTTTTGAACTCATTCTAACTGGCCTCAACAATGAATCGAAATTCATTGAAAATGGTACCAATTTCACAGTTGAATATAGAAGATTTAAAAACCACAACTTAGAAGACTTCAATCATGCTAATTTTATGCGATACCCCTGCAGTCCCACATCACATGGTGATGTGGGAGGGGGCTTATTTGAGGGAAGCCCCCTCTATCTTGTGTGAGGCTTTTTGGAGCCATTCTCAGAAACAAAACTGTGTGGACAGAGTAAGTTTAAAGTAGACAAACAAAATCATGCAGGTAGAGTAGGTCTAAAATGGATAATATCATACTCAAGAAAGTTGGGTTGAGTCGGATTGTTACACAAACCAACGTCCATAAAAAAAAAAAAAAATTTCAAACCCATTAAATTCTATGCAACTAGGGTTGTTATTTAGGCAAGCCAGGCACAGATAAAAGTGTGCTCGGGTAGGGGCCCATTTTATCATTCTAGGGCAGGGGTACAAATATTGGACGATATGCCGATATTTCAGCCGTATTATATCAACCAATATCAGCTGTTTTTTGTAAAAAAAAAAAAAAAAAAGGAGAGATAAAAATATCGGCCGTTTTTTATTAAAAAAAAAGGAGAAGAGAGAAAAATATCGGCCGATAACGAGATATCGGTCGATATGTCGTGTCAGCTGAAACCGAATTTTGATCTTAGGTCTCGCCTTAGAGGGATGATTTCAATAAACTTGATCCTAACTAGAGTTTATTTGCTAGGTTTAACTCAACTTTAAATTGAAATCATATCCTGAGATTTATTTGTGCTTGACCTTTTCTTCTTGGGCATGAGTTATGTTGGGATGCTATTTCCTCATCAAATCTTATAAAGAATAAACTATACATTAAATAATTCTTATTTTATGTTTAACTGTCATGAAATATTTAAACAAACTCCAACTTTTGAGCTTTTAGCTGCTCAGATATCTAGTATAATGGGTTCAACTTAGACCAAGTTTTAGATTCAACCTATGTTTTTTAGCTTTTGGGCTTAAGTGTTTAGGTGACTAGTGATAGAAGGGATTCTACCTTTACTTTGAAATTATACTCTTTAATCTTTATTACCCTCTTGTTCATATGGTAAGTAATAATTAGTTGCAATTTCAATTGTTAAAGATACTAACCAAATAATCTGCCACATCAACATAAGGTGTAAAATGATATAACGTCAGAATAAGTCTGCCATTTTCCTATAATATAATACAGGTTTCATTTTGGTTGTCATTTTTCTATTTTATAAAAGTGAGATTGATTGAGTTTTTACTAAATTATTTAATAGGTTAACTGCTTGATTAATGGGTAATATATACTTTAAACTTCATTTTTCATTTTCCAAGATCTGTTTTTTGAACTACGCCCTGCCTTAACAAATATTATATTTCAATTATTCCAAAGTCTAGTATGTGCTTTACTCCTAATTCAATCAGTATTGGAAGCCGTCCTTTTCCTCTTTATCCCTTTTACTTGCATTCCTAGAGTAATTCATGCTGGGGTTGTTTCTACTCTTCTAAGTAGGTGCAAGCAGTATTTTTCACCCTTTTATCTACTGTGGCAACTCTAAATTATCTTAATCACGTCTCATTCTACTTTTAATTGATACTTCACTTTCTTGTTAATATACGTGTATACCGAAGTTCATATATTTTATTGTTTTTTCTTTTATCACATCTAAATTTTCTAGGTGTACTACTTCACTAATTCTTAGAGTATGTGTAAACCTTACAATTCACACACGTCGGGTACAGAACTAAGGAGAGTGACTATATACCCCCTCCGTCCCATTTTATTTATCTCATTTGAAAATTTGTATTGTTTAAAGAACTCTCTGTATAAGGCTAACACTTTATATGATGTCATATATTTTCAACACATTTTATGCTAAATAGGACAACTATTTTGAGACAATTCTAAAGTCTATATAAGATAAGTAAACCTAGGACAGAAGGAGTAGTATTTAGGTCTGATTTTTATCTTATTCATTGTATTTTAGTAATGATTTCATGAAATACTTCATGATTAGTTTCAAAATTAAGAGACACGTGTTGAGTAAAGCAAAATCACAAGACCATACCTATAATATCATTGATTTTATCCCAAGACTCACCTTCTTTTAAGTTGTACATAATCAATGTTCATACATTAACATGGACACTCCACAATATTCACCGGAAAGACTCCACCATTTCATTCAATTCATTGATTATTAAAGTGATATTAATGGGCCATTCATGATTGACCCGTTCTCTTAATGGATTTTGACTGATCACGGTATTGATAGGCTTAGCTTGAACTTGAACCACCTATTAATGAATGGGAGAAAAATCTTAACTATAATAGAATTCGTAAGCATTTCAACAAGAGACTCTCAATCAAAAGTATTTTTGTCATTTGAAAGAAGAAATTCTCACCATTAAACATACTAAAAGATCTTTAATTTAGTCTCTCAATGAACAAAAACTTGTATTCATTAATAATGAGCGTTCAAAACCAACTAAGGCAAGGCAACCTTATAGACTGCAAACCTTATGATTTAAGATTTAACTCGAAGGAGTTGCACTGAGGCCAAGAAACCATTGAGAATAGAAAACTACAAACAATAAACATAAAAATAAACTAAAGAACAAAAACACATAACGGCATAAAGATTTTATGTGGTTTCCTTTCGGTATGTCCACAGGTTCAAAGCAGATCCATTATACTTAAAGGCAAGAGAAACGAAGAAAAGACAGTTGACCCTTATTACAATTTTCGCTCATTACACCTCTCTCATGAAAATGAAATTATATATTGCCCAAATTAGAATTTATACAGGTGCACTATAAATTTACATAATTGCCCTCCTTAAAAAGTTCAGCTCGTGGGTTTCGCCCCATGTCTCCGGTGAACTCAGCGTGGAACTCGACCCACGATAGGACCAATACATATTTGTTAATTAGGCTCCATAGAACCTAGCAAAAACCACCTCAGGAAGCAGAGGTCTAACCCATGTTATTAAACTAAATAAAGTTCATAATTCATCAATTTTAATTATGAGTACAAATTCAAGCTAAATTAAACAATGACATTAATAACAAACTCAAATGTAACCCAAGACAACTTATGAACAGCCCAACTTGTTTCCATTACCTTACTAGCACCCCCTTTGTTAGGATACATACTACCAGACATACACATTTATCTGAGCACCTCATCAAGTGAGCCTATGATAGGACATAAAAAGATATCTGAAAATTATACCTAATTTGAGTATACTTACTGCTGAATATGGCCCTCTATTGTGACTATCTGTCAACCCTTTTCTTTTTGAAATTTTCCTCAAATGCAGCCACAGCTAGGGATGATCTCTTGGAGGGATGAACATATCTTAAGGAAATCCACTGGAATATAGCAATAAAGCTTTGAAAATGATCAAATGGTATTATTCGAAATCCAAACCATAGGACATGTAGTTTACACCTTTCAAAATATCCAATCTCCTCACTATCTCCCATAATTGGTACACACTATTGTTGTATGTTAAGTGTGGACTTCACTGTTAATTTAAATGAATCAGATGGGAATGATGTCTTAAGAATTTTGAAATCTATTAGATGGGTTCATCAATTTATCATCCCAAGTATGGTATACTTGCTCTCAGGGATTTAAATCTCAGATATCAGCCGAGAAAAATTTTTTTCTTATTTTTTTTTAAAGCACTTTTATTGGTCGATATCGATGATAAATATCGAATATCGGTCGATCTCAAAACTCGACCGATACATTATTTCCTTGCTTGCTCTAAGTATCTGTGCTTCTTTGATGTAGGCTAGGTAGGATTAAGAATACCCAACCTCAAATTACAGTGGAAGCTTGAATAATATCTTGAATAACCCTTCAATCTTCACAAAACAGTCCTTCGTTTTGCACTTG
Organism: Chimonanthus salicifolius; assembly: GCA_013350335.1. Lineage (NCBI taxonomy): Eukaryota > Viridiplantae > Streptophyta > Magnoliopsida > Laurales > Calycanthaceae > Chimonanthus > Chimonanthus salicifolius. The sequence goes on along the minus strand of CM023537.1, from coordinate 49,746,008 downwards.
AATCTTCACAAAACAGTCCTTCGTTTTGTACTTTAATCTTCACAAAACAGTCCTTCGTCTTGTGCAGCAAAATAAGACAACAAACAGTCCTTCGTTTGCAAAAAGAAAACTCAAATTTTATTGATAATACTCCGTGCCCTCAAGGGGCTGATTACAATCTTATTTATAAGAAATCCTAACCTGAAATAAGGAAAAAGAATTCTACTTTAACAAGGAAAGAGAGTCCTATCTTAACAAGGAAAGAGAGTCCTACCTTAACAAGGAAAGAGAGTCCTACCTTAACAAGGAAAGAGAGTTCTATGTTAACAAGTAACAAGGAGCCAACCCTCCAACAAATTCTAAATCTAGAAAATAACACAAAGAAACTTTCCTAATTTAATTAAAATCCTAGCTGATTTAGGATTCTAATTCACAACTGTCAGCACCTCTTTAGCCATTGGGCCTGCTCTGCTGGGCCTGTTCTTAGACTTGCTTTGGATCCACTACACCAAATCTTCTGACTCGGATACCCACCTGGATTGAAGATATAATTTTGATCTTTTGACTCAAGGCCCGAACTTGCTAATTTGATAACGCACCCGCCCGGGTCAAAATTAAAATTCTGTCTACGTCTCTGGATGCCCGCATCATACTCCCGCTCTCGGAGAAAACTCGTCCTCGAGTTTTTAAGGTTCATCGACGAAGGGTGCGGTCTTATCATAGTCTTTCTCATATGCTTTAATGAAATTTCCTTATGCTGAATACTCAATCGCTGTGGAGTACTCGCTTTAGAAGATGTCGCCTCGGGGTCTACCAAAAGTGACTGGACGGTAGGTGTTGAGGATTGTCTCTCATAACCTTTCCAAATAGGGTCGACATATGGCCGGATGGTGTGGTCTGAGTCCACAAGATGTCGGTCATCTCCAACTCCTAATATACGAACTTGTACTGACCATTCTCTGTCGCCTCTATCACTAGCATCTTCTCGTTGCTGAACACTGGACTGTGGCTCAAGATGGTGTGTCTCAAGTTCCTGCTTCAGGATGGAACTTGCCTCAAACTGTTGGATACATCCTTCTGTTGCACTTGTATCTACCGTAGCTTCATGAATTGCTAAAATGGGTGAGATATTGGGTGTAACCAACTGGTTCATGTGTTCGTCCCACATTGGATCAACATAAGGTCTATAGTCGCCCAATATTCTCGTGGAATGAGCATCACAAAACACAAACTCATTGATGGCCTCGGCCTTTGTGCTATTGTGGTGTATGTCATCAACTCGGGGTTCACCAATATGAATTGGATGTTCCTGTACCATCTCCAAGAGTTGCACATTCATGGAGTCCGTCTCCACAGAATCATTGACATCTTCCTCACTAGAGGAATCTGAGTCAACAATTTCGACTTGTGCAGTCGTGTCTACTTCATCAGCAAATCGGACGAATCGTTGCCTTCTCTCAGGCTGTCGGACGATATGTTTTGCCCTATGTCTGTGATAGTAGAAACTTTCGTCTGAACTTTCATCTGAACTTTGATTTGAATTGTCATCTGAACTTTCTTCAGAAGATGAGTATCTGGAGTACCTTGATCTCACTGATGGCGAAGTAGAAGGGTGTTGGCTTGTTTGATTCTTTAGAGCCGCAATCTCTCTTTGTAGATTAATACATGACTCATATAACCAAACAAACTGCCTATCGCGGTCTTTAGAGAATTCAACTCGATCATCTTCTGGAACGTGTCTCACATGACGGCTCTGACTAGAATGAAACCAGTCATTATTCCTGGCTTGTCGGCTACGAAGGCGGTTACGTCTTGTCATAACTAACCCCTGATCGAAGGATGAGTCTCAATTGACTCCGAAGCTCTGATAGCCATTCTAATGTAGGCTAGGTAGGATTAAGAATACCCAACCTCAAATTACAGCGGAAGCTTGAATAATATCTTGAATAACCCTTCAATCTTCACAAAACAGTCCTTCGTTTTGCACTTGAATCTTCACAAAACAGTCCTTCGTTTTGTACTTTAATCTTCACAAAACAGTCCTTCGTCTTGTGCAGCAAAATAAGACAACAAACAGTCCTTCGTTTGCAAAAAGAAAACTCAAATTTTATTGATAATACTCCGTGCCCTCAAGGGGCTGATTACAATCTTATTTATAAGAAATCCTAACCTGAAATAAGGAAAAAGAGTTCTACTTTAACAAGGAAAGAGAGTCCTATCTTAACAAGGAAAGAGAGTCCTACCTTAACAAAGAAAGAGAGTTCTATGTTAACAGGTAACAAGGAGCCAACCCTCCAACAAATTCTAAATCTAGAAAATAACATAAAGAAACTTTCCTAATTTAATTAAAATCCTAGCTGATTTAGGATTCTAATTCACAACTGTCAGCACCTCTTTAGCCATTGGGCCTGCTCTGCTGGGCCTGTTCTTAGACTTGCTTTGGATCCACTACACCAAATCTTCTGACTCGGATACCCACCTGGATTGAAGATATAATTTTGATCTTTTGACTCAAGGCCCGAACTTGCTAATTTGATAACGCACCCGCCCGGGTCAAAATTAAAATTCTGTCTACGTCTCTGGATGCCCGCATCATACTCCCGCTCTCGGAGAAAACTCGTCCTCGAGTTTATAAGGTTCATCGACGAAGGGTGCGGTCTTATCATAGTCTTTCTCATATGCTTTAATGAAATTTCCTTATGCTGAATACTCAATCGCTGTGGAGTACTCGCTTTAGAAGATGTCGCCTCGGGGTCTACCAAAAGTGACTGGACGGTAGGTGTTGAGGATTGTCTCTCATAACCTTTCCAAATAGGGTCGACATATGGCCGGATGGTGTGGTCTGAGTCCACAAGATGTCGGTCATCTCCAACTCCTAATATACGAACTTGTACTGACCATTCTCTGTCGCCTCTATCACTAGCATCTTCTCGTTGCTGAACACTGGACTGTGGCTCAAGATGGTGTGTCTCAAGTTCCTGCTTCAGGATGGAACTTGCCTCAAACTGTTGGATACATCCTTCTGTTGCACTTGTATCTACCGTAGCTTCATGAATTGCTAAAATGGGTGAGATATTGGGTGTAACCAACTGGTTCATGTGTTCGTCCCACATTGGATCAACATAAGGTCTATAGTCGCCCAATATTCTCGTGGAATGAGCATCACAAAACACAAACTCATTGATGGCCTCGGCCTTTGTGCTATTGTGGTGTATGTCATCAACTCGGGGTTCACCAATATGAATTGGATGTTCCTGTACCATCTCCAAGAGTTGCACATTCATGGAGTCCGTCTCCACAGAATCATTGACATCTTCCTCACTAGAGGAATCTGAGTCAACAATTTCGACTTGTGCAGTCGTGTCTACTTCATCAGCAAATCGGACGAATCGTTGCCTTCTCTCAGGCTGTCGGACGATATGTTTTGCCCTATGTCTGTGATAGTAGAAACTTTCGTCTGAACTTTCATCTGAACTTTGATTTGAATTGTCATCTGAACTTTCTTCAGAAGATGAGTATCTGGAGTACCTTGATCTCACTGATGGCGAAGTAGAAGGGTGTTGGCTTGTTTGATTCTTTAGAGCCGCAATCTCTCTTTGTAGATTAATACATGACTCATATAACCAAACAAACTGCCTATCGCGGTCTTTAGAGAATTCAACTCGATCATCTTCTGGAACGTGTCTCACATGACGGCTCTGACTAGAATGAAACCAGTCATTATTCCTGGCTTGTCGGCTACGAAGGCGGTTACGTCTTGTCATAACTAACCCCTGATCGAAGGATGAGTCTCAATTGACTCCGAAGCTCTGATAGCCATTCTAATGTAGGCTAGGTAGGATTAAGAATACCCAACCTCAAATTACAGCGGAAGCTTGAATAATATCTTGAATAACCCTTCAATCTTCACAAAACAGTCCTTCGTTTTGCACTTGAATCTTCACAAAACAGTCCTTCGTTTTGTACTTTAATCTTCACAAAACAGTCCTTCGTCTTGTGCAGCAAAATAAGACAACAAACAGTCCTTCGTTTGCAAAAAGAAAACTCAAATTTTATTGATAATACTCCGTGCCCTCAAGGGGCTGATTACAATCTTATTTATAAGAAATCCTAACCTGAAATAAGGAAAAAGAGTTCTACTTTAACAAGGAAAGAGAGTCCTATCTTAACAAGGAAAGAGAGTCCTACCTTAACAAAGAAAGAGAGTTCTATGTTAACAAGTAACAAGGAGCCAACCCTCCAACAAATTCTAAATCTAGAAAATAACACAAAGAAACTTTCCTAATTTAATTAAAATCCTAGCTGATTTAGGATTCTAATTCACAACTGTCAGCACCTCTTTAGCCATTGGGCCTGCTCTGCTGGGCCTGTTCTTAGACTTGCTTTGGATCCACTACACCAAATCTTCTGACTCGGATACCCACCTGGATCGAAGATATAATTTTGATCTTTTGACTCGGGGCCCGAACTTGCTAATTTGATAATGCACCCGCCCGGGTCAAAATTAAAATTCTGTCTACGTCTCTGGATGCCCGCATCATTCTTTTCTAAGAGAGGCCAACAGTAATACATGCATCGGCTTTGTAGATGGATTTATTCCTTTTGGATTGTCAAAAGCTGATATCATTTGGTTATGTGGATGCTGAAGTTACTTTTTCCTTGAAGCTCAAAACAGAAACATCAGTTTGGACCCTTTTTATTTTATATCAGCAATCTTTTTATGTTTTCATTATTATGAAAATGGTATCTCTATCCAATAAAAAATCAATTAAAAAAATTCAACATTGGAATTCTACATGTAAATTAAATGGACTAGGAGCTCCATGAAAATCTCTCTCTGCAGACAATAACGCAATTCATTTTTATTGGTAACATGAGTATCTTGGCTCTATATTGAAAGTGAGACTGATCTCACGAACATGTATAAACTTCTCAATCAACACATATTAGTTAAGTCGATGGAGAATAACCCCATATGAACATTTGCAATATCTGAAGCATACCTCGCTAAATGGATACTCTCTGAATCTCTTTTAGCAATGAGATAAGTCTCTAGAGGGGCCTCTTCCTACCAATAACGACAATTTATCCATTGCAAATAATTGAAGATAACTCACATTTTAAGTACATTACCATATAATGGGAGAGAGGATTTTTCATGACGGTGACAATTACTATGATGAAAATTTATATTTCCTTCATGGAGTTTTGAGTTATTAGTTTTGTAGAATAACACATGCAGAGTTTGATGTCTCCCTTAATCAAGAGAGACATGTAATCTTTACAGTAAACACAATATTAAGCAAATCTTAAATATATTGAACATCAAAATATATCCTAATAGTTTCCATCGAAGGGTGCCTGCAATGAAGGTGACTGCTAAAGTACCGGAATTATGAAGTTACCATTGTTTTTGTGATGCACGAGTCAGGAGAAATTTATCAGTTCGACTGTAATGGAATGAGAACAACCCCATCCTTTTTCTTTTGGTAAAAATTCAAACCATAAGCTCTTTATCAAATTTTGTGTCCCTGTCATTGGAACTTCTAGATTAACCGAATCAAGTCTCAAAGCCATCACCATCTCAGAATCTCCCACGAAAATAATTTTGGGCATCTCACATTTTTCTTTTTAGTTAATGGCAAACTTCACAGATTCCTTCTTACTAGAGGCATGGATTCTTCGGACTAGATAAAGTACACGACTGTGTCATCCAAATCCATTTCAGAATCATGCAAAGAATGAGGATTAAAGCAGTTGGTTCCCCTCTTAAAAGACCATTCGAACTTATCCTGTCATGCTTCTTTATCTTTTTACTATAGTGGGAATAATCAGCATAAGGTGGCAGAACCTTATTAAAAAAGAAATTTCCTTCATACACTTTCACAACCGTAGCAATCCCCGTGCATGTGACTTGCAGGAGTCTGCATATATATCCGAACGCACTTGAGAAGAGGTGGGGTATGTGATTCTCTATCATAAAAAAATCTCCTCCACCTATTTCTGGCAGTTAAAAAGGGACCTAGCTGACTAGAATCTGAAGCAGGGATTTGCCATATTCCTCTAGGTTCAATATCTTTTTCATCACGTATAATCTGCTTAGGGTGTCAAAACAAAAGAGGGGAGAGAGAGATGACTAGAATCTGAAGCAGGGATTTGCCATATTCCTGGGAGAGAGAGAGAGAGAGAGAGAGAGACAGAGAGAGAGAGATCTAATATTCTCTCTGCTTTCCTAGAGATTTGCTTCATTTGGGTTCACAGCATTGACTGCTTCTTGACCAGCTCCAGACTCCCAAATACGAATCAGAACCAAGTCCTAATTCTCTAGTATCATGAAAATAATACAGAGAAGATACCTTTTTTTTCCCTGTGACAAGTTCAGTCATTGAATTTTTTTGTTATCCAACTAGACACCTTAGATGCCATACTTTAAGCACCTGAAACAGGCACTTTAAGTGCATCTAAGCAGTCCCATGGCACTTTGATTGGTTCTTATTGGCACATTTATTGGTTCTCATTGCAAGTGAGGCCCACACACCCAAAGCATCTTTTGGAATGCATGAGTATGTAAGCTTAGCAGGTTCATTAAAACAATTACCAAATGTTGGCCTCTAGACATTCTTCTGAAAACTGCATGTTGCCGATATCCTTCTGCACAAACATTTTTGCAAGATTCCTCAACTATTCAACAAAACTGATACCGATTTCAATACTTTTTTCTTTTTCCTGATCAAAAGTTCAGAATCCTTTCAATTTGGTAATCACAACGAATACAAGAGAATATAAGCCCAACCTCTCAGACAAACTATCGGTCACTACCCATTCCGACAAATGGATGTAAGTGGTCATCAGCAAGTTCCAAGATGCCAACATGAAATGGAATCCTTGTCAGGCAAAAACTTGATGCATTTCTTTTGATTCTCAATGGATGATAGCAACAAGCTTTATCATGAGAGGATCACATTGTTGCATTGTATTCGAGAGAAAAAGTTGCAAAATTCTATCAGATCTTCGAGGCATCCCTCATTCAACAAAGCCATGTGAGCATCCATCAGTTGGAACTCTCTCCTAAACCATATCCATGATAGGCCAACCAAGTTAACAAAACCCATTTTGTGGATGAGAAGAAAATGATGGTTTACACTAAAAAACATGTGGAAATGAAAAACTTGGTTCACCATTGGAAGGAAGCAAGTTTTAAAGATTCCTAGAAGTAATATGTTGGTCGCACTTGAATCAGTATCATCTCATTTGGATAATACTTCTGTTTGTATTCAATACTGGAGGAACAACAGTGGCTGGAATCAGAGTCATCATTTTATGGAAATAGATGACGTCTAGGAACTCGTGGCCTGGAAAGACCAATATGGTGATTCACTACTGTGATCATTGATTCATGTGGATGAGTTTTTAAAAGGAAAAAAAATCCAAAAGATGAACCAGGTAGCATGGCTAGAAGGTGCTCCCTGTCATTGTTGTCACAATTGTTGTTTGTATAGATCAATTTAAAATGTATCCTCAATTAGAGTTTTTCCCTCCTTTTTTGTTGTCACCTACGTATTACATATTTTTTTATTGTCATCCTGTTTTGCATTCAATAATGGAAACTGGAACATAATTTTCTCCTTCACCGTTTAGAACTTCTAAACTTTGTATTGTTCCATGTCAAGATCTGATGCCTAGGCCAGTATTTGACATCTTCCGATTGGCAAAGAAGAAATTGTCTCAAAGAGGATAACTGGACTTGGCAACAACGCAGAGAAGTGGGCAAAATGACCGTGTTACCCTCCAACTGGGTAACAAACCACAATGAGTGAGCAGATGATATTCAAGGACAACCGGGAACAACCAACAAGTGCAAACTCTAGACAATGGCCCTCAAGATGAATGATTCACACAACCGCATAGGAGGCCATGCCTATTGGTTGTTGTCTTAAAGCAGTATTGTTGAGCTATCCCCATAATGATAGATACCGAGTCAAAATGAATGAATAACAACAGACAAATTTCTGTGTTTAAATCTTTTCATATTTTTCTATTCCCTTCTCCAAAAGGAATTTCAGTTGAAAGTATAGAGAAATATAAAGCTCTGGAGACTGACCGATCAAAATCTCCAACTCACCCTCTTTGTGAGATCTGACATTTTCCCACAACCATTGATGTAAAGGGCAACTGAGTTTGAGGACAAGGTTTTTACCACAATCTTTCATGTTTCTTGGCCTACGCAAATAAAATAAGCATGCATTAGTTCATCTACATTATGAGTAAATTCCAATATTTATTTACTTGCAAAACCCCATTATTCATACATATTTTATGATTATTCAAGGCTATTATTGTGCCTGCATCATACTTGCAATTTCTTTCATGATTCTGAAAGAAAATATCTACAACTACAGCTCCTAAAATACATTAGACTAAAAAAAACAGCTCTCTCATTGTAGACATGGCTCCTAAAAGGAGCTCTCACATAGTTTTATTGTCCCCTCTCAGCCATAGTCATGATTCTATAAACAGATTGCAGAGTTGACATGTCGACGATCTCACATTATGTGAAAGTTATCCACCTTACCTGTGGATAGTAGCAGGAAATTAGATGGTCATTGTACAAGGTTATCATGCATTGCTTGTCTTCTCGATAAAGGATAGGGAATCTAGCGCTTTTACCACTCAGTCCTGGGGAAGCAAAGAGAGAGGAAGAACTTTATATGGATTCAAGATCCCATTGGGGTCCAACAACTTCTTGATGGAAGCCATCAGTTGCACCTGATCAATGTATAGCATAAAAAATTCATCATCATAATCATAGCCACTAATCCCATCTATACAATGTAACAAATTAATAATTGATATTCTAGCAAGAATTGAAAAGAAAAGAAATCTGAACATGGATGGTTACAATCAACAGCCCAAATGTTTATTTTAAAAGCTTCAAAATATGACAAGACCTAATAAGCAATGTTCTCAAAAACGACTCGAAGATCAAACCGTCTTAGGAAGTTAGGTTAGAAAGGTTCAATCAAGGTTCAACCATGGTCAAACTCAATCAAACCCATGGCATCAGCAAGTTTCACAAATAAAATTAACAACTAATCAATCAATTAGTTAACAATAAAAAAGTAAAAAATATAATAATATGCAAATAACTGTAAAATGTAAAATGTCAAATACAAAACACATAAAATAGAAAAAAAAAGTTAATAATCCCATTTTCATAAAAACGTCTTGTTCACACTATTACAATTTTAAATAAGAGAAAAAGTCCAACAATCCAACATAATGAGTTCCAAACCTTTCTGAGTTATTAAGGGTCAACCACTTGAACCTTTAAAACTGTAGGTCATTGAGTATTTGTGGGTTTGAACTTTGAAAAAGTTTTAAAGATAACCAAACTGTATTTGATAAAGGCCAGGTTAGAGCTGGGGTTCAACTTCTGGGAGAGCAGTGGTGTTCTAAAACACTGGTAATGGGTTCTCTAAAATTGCTTAATCATATTGATGGACACAACCACCTTAGAATATTGAGTGTGTCAAATGTCTCAAGTTTCTCTTGTTGTTTTCATTCATATCTTCTAGTTTCAATTTATAGCATCACCATCATAAAGTTCAAATAGAAAAGAAATTTATACATTGTTTTTATTCACTTGGAGTCGACTAAGGCATCAAGTAGATCTCATGAACATTAAAGAGAAAAGAATCCTTGCAAAAGATATATTAGAATTATGCAAGACATGTATGAAGGGCACTAACAGGTGGAGGAAGAGTCAGAAAACTGAAGGCAGCTGGGATTAGGATGCAAAAGGGTCCATGGACCTCTGCTAGTGGGACATAAAATGGCAATCTGCAATGGATGTGATGTGGACCTCCACTAGTGGGACATAAAATGACATGAAATGGTGATAAGGGCAGGTCAATGAGTGATATGGCACTGTTGATCTGCTGATGGCCTGCAACCAAGTAACCAGGCATATACCTAATGTGACATTTCTCTGCCAGTGACATGTGCACTGGGCCCATCTGCGACAGGGTGTCTACAGAGGAGCCCTAACATAATGAATAATATACATGCACATTCCCATGGTACACATAGCAAACATGTATTGCAATCAAAGGTACATCAACCTCAACTTCTCATCTCTCACTTAAAGTTTTGTAGTTGACTCTCACTTCGCAGCCACTTACAGTTTCTGAAGATTTACTGTAATGTATTTTGTTTGCTTTCATCAGTCCTAGGCCATGCTCTGCACTGATGCTCCCCCGGTGCTTAGATGTCCATTCATAGACAAATGGTTCAATTTGTGCCAAAACCTACAACAATTATAATAAAGATGCTGAAGTGTTGAGACAATGTAGTTAAGTACTAATAGTCTAATATTGTAACTGTACATACTATATATTTTAGTATCATTTTTTTAACCTCGATAACCATTCACATATTATTATATACTGTAATACCATAAATATTTTTTTAACATATTATATTATATATATCTTTTTATAATACTAAATTACTAATAGTCTAATAGTGTAACTGTAAATACTATGTAACTATATATTTAATATTTAACCTGTAAATATTAATTATGTAAATACTAACTATAGTCTAATAGTGTAACTGTCAATAACTAAATACTATATAATTATATATTTAATATTTAACTGTAAATACTAAATAACTATAGTCTAATAGTGTAACTGTAAATACTATATAACTATATATTTAATATTAACTGTAAATAATAATTATAGCAAAAAAAAAGTCAAAAATGTTATAACTCTTACGATTCTACGATTCACGAGTCACACCCGTCGACCGATTTATGATACGATTCGAGTTTGACAACATTGGTATTAACTTTAAAACAAGATCCCTAACAAGAAGTGGCATGAGAAATTACAGTATCATCATACTCTGGTGTTGAGATATTCAGATGTAAGTTTCCATCACCAAGGTGGCCATATCCCATTACTTTAGCTGACTTTCCTGGGGCGAAAAAAAAATCAAATATTTGATCAGTGAAGAGAAAAACTTGCAGTACAGTTCACAAGTGCACACTGTTGCAACTAGTACATGAAATATTTGCTTAAAATGGATATTTTGGAATTATGTTTTAGTGAAAGACAGTTAATGACAGAAGATTTGTTCCCTTGCAAAAAACTACAAACAACTTCTGAAAAATTGATTGAAGCAGTAACAATGTCAACAATAAGGTCAACTACCAAGCCGCAGTTGCATCTCCTCAACAATATTGTAGAGCTGTTCAACAGGCAATGACAAGTCATACTTGTATACAGCTCCAGCTCTCGACAATGCTTCAGTTATACCCTGTCAAAGAAAGAAGGTTTTGTCAAGGAGCACTGCTTGCAATTGGTGAATCTATCATTATAAGATACAGTTTATTTATGCTCTCAGACCATTGACACAAGTATGATGCAACCTATGAGAACATCATCATTACAAAAATAATTGACGTCAGAAATCCCATGATGAATGATGAATCCATGCTGAGAATGAACCACTAGGAAGCAAAATAAAAAAAACCATGTAAACATTCAGCTAACAATTGGTTTATAGCTTACACACAGATATGCCTTTATTACATATCCAAAAGCAATGATGAGCATAAAACAGCAAATGGAAGGCATAGCCAATGTAGACACAAATTTGAAGTGAATGAAATTTGATAGTCCACAAAAATGATACTCGACTAAATATTTTAAGGGATGGGTACTCAATACTCTGAGTAACAGGTCAATATCCATTCAATGGAAGCCAAGCCCAGCACCCTTTTGTGAAGGAGAAAATTAACAGCCCCCACCAACCCAGAGATGAAGAAATTTCCACCAAAATTTTCAAGTCTCAAAGGCTTCAATCAAAACAAAGAATCTTGGACTTGCTTGTTTCCAAAAGTATTCAGATAAAAAAAGACCCCAAATAGTACTATAGTTTGGAATGAACATGAATGAGAGGAATGATCCCCTAAACCACTCCATAAAATTACAGAAGTGTGTATGGAACATAACACCCTAGTCACACTGCAAAATAATCAGTATCCAGAGTGCCATGACCTTGGGAGCGAGCTTAGGAGGAGTTAAATTAGAAATGGAAAGTGATTCTTCCAATGCTATTAAATGGGCTAGGGGTGTGAAGAGTAGTTCATGGAGGTTAATCACACTAGTAAGGGGAATAAAGGGACTAACTGCGGGCCTAGAGGTGTCCTTCACGCATAAGTTGATCAGCTAATGGCGTAGCGGATTTCTTCGCTAAAAATGGTGTTGAAGGATCAATTTGGAGCGTCTTTTATTTATCGGGAGGATAGTTGCTTTTGTAGTGGAGTTGTTCATTTATTGTTTCTTTGTTTTTGTTGTGTGTTTTTGGGCCTAACTCTCTTTGGCATTTTATTTTTGCCTATTCTTTTCTTTGTATCTGGCTTCTTTTAATTAATGAAATTTCTTCTTTACCGCTCAAAAAAAAAAAATGAAATGAAGTTTTGAGGTTTTCCTAGTTTTTCCAAGCTTACCAAGTTTTTTCAAAGAATTCCAATCTAAAGTTTTCCTAGACAAAGGACCAAGTATTTCTACTCTAACAACCCACAAAACATGACTTAATCTCCCATCTTGGACAGAAGGTCCGCAGACAGGCTAAAAGATGGAAAGAGAAGGAGGTTGTCTATGCAAAGAAGTGCACATGAGGTCAAGTTCTTTGGGCAACCTGACAGAAGCAGTGTTCTGACAAAGTTGAACACTCAAGAAGAATTGTATACATTGTACTCTGAAGTATGAAAAGTGTCAAATGGCCTTAGCCATAGGTTAAAGTGCACAGTCTTCTCAATTTTGTGTTCCATAGAATGGATAAATCAAGATTGAACCATATAAGAGTTAGCTTTGAATCACTTAAAGTTTCGGACCAGATGAATGTGGCTCTAGTTTAGCTCCATCGGTATCTCTAATTCTTGCTTGCCACTTACAAACATTTAAGCAGCTTGAGATCACAATAAGCAATTTGCCTGATTCAGGAGTTCTTTAGTCCTATGTCCATGACAATGAACATCACTAATGAAAATTGGACAATCCATCCGAATAAGAAGAAAACCCAGAACTACCAGAATATGTAAAATCTGACATATCTAGGGCCAAGAGGCTTTACCAGATGATGTGCACACAAGTAGAACACTTGGATTTTAGTTCACGACTGAAAACAAGTGCAAAAAACCTACTGATTAGAAAAATGGTCTTCAAAATGGGCTCCACCATGGAAGAATCATAATCTATGACCACAGGTGAGTGAGCCTATTATAAGAGACTGGAGGGAATGCCCACCAGAAAATAGCAGTAAAATATCCCGAAAAATAGAGTTACTGTTCTGGGCAAAGCAGTGCACCAATTCAAGGGTAGCTTCAAGTGGGTCCCACATGCTGCAGATGGCAGAGCGAACCAGATGGATATATGGCTGACCTAAAAACAAATAGGGTAAGTGGCCCTTGAAAAAAACTTAAACATCATCCATGGTCCTGAAAATATTTCTGGTTACTTTGTAGATTTCAAAAATAAATGAAAGATCCAGCAGAGATTGTCCTTAAAAAGATTTATTAGAAGCAAAAATCATGATATCCATGGCAGAAGTTGTAATACCCCCGCACCATGGAGGGGGCTGTTGTGAATGGCGGCATGGGAGAGGGAAAAAAATCCCATACTGCCCATGAGGTGGAAAGGGTTGTGGAATATTTGAGGGAGCACCCCTCCCTTCTAGCACAAGGCCTTTTGGGCCCAAGGGTGATACTCTGTCAGTTTAGACAATTCAATACAATATAGAGAAGAATTCTGCTCCATATTCTCTCTTCTCCTTCTTTTCTTATTATTATTCTACATCTTACCCATGCCAACCTTTTATGAAGGAACAAATCCAGAGCCCATCTTCTCAGAGTCCGAAGCTGCCCTAGCTTTAGAGAGCCCTCGAAGAATATTGTACTTCTTATCCGACGCTAAACCAATCAAGAAATGATTTTCCCCAATCCGGCTAATCAAGGGATTGAAGAAACTTACTCTCAAGCTTACATGCAAATGACTTCTCATCCCTATCTATACTTGAGAGTCTAGCAGATAGATGCTAGGATTTGCACATGTCACAATCCTACAATATATGAACTTTCTAGACTCCTTTATATAACACTCCAAGAATCTCTACACTATTACAACTTCTAAGGACTTCTAGACTCTACTAAAGTCTACAGCACTCCAAAACATGTCCACATACGTCCAACATTTTCTACACACAACTGTACATTTCCGTAGAGTTATACATGACTCTACACAACTCTAGACTCTTCTACATAACACCAGTATACTCATACATTATTCTAGAGAACTCCTCATGACTCTATAACCATGGCAGACTCCTTTAGCACTATTCGGGTCATTCTTGACATTTTGGAAATCTCTACACCTCCAAATGTCGATTCTTTGAGTTCAACCATATCTTGTACACATTTTTGGCACCAAGTGTAGCGATCTTAGTCAATTTACATGACACAGAGTCTCATCCCGTGACACTATGCTTCTTTTGGCTCCAATTCATGAAAAAGGAACTTACAAAATGAAATGGAATTATGTCTTCAGAAAATCCTATCATTAATGTTAAAAGGAAAAACTACTAATTAAGACAACTCTTAAAGTATACCCTTGAACAAAACACTAAAGACGTAAACTATTACAATAAATTTATTACTCAAGAAATCATGAGAAATTCATTAAATGGAACCTCACGAATACGCCAAAATGAAGTTGCTTGGTTTAAATCTTGCGCAACAACACCATCAGATACAAGGCCACTTTCCATGGATCGAAGCAGGAAGGCCTCCAGCTTTTCTCTACAAGTGAAAATAAAAACATGAACTTAGAGAATCAAGATAATTTTATGACCTTATGATAGAAGATATGGCCTATTTACCAAGACCATATTCTGTACAAAATTTCCCGATGAGCCAAATAATACGTAATAGTTTTTATCATAGAATCAACAATTGAATATCACAATTACACATAATACTCAATGGACAGTTAACATGTAAGATGCTTGGTTATAAAATATATAGTGCCTAAACAAACAAGAGCCTGTAGCACAGCTGGTAAGTGCTCATGTTGCAATCATGAAGGTTCAAATCATATGGATGTTAGCAGCTGGCCCATAAAAACAATTTGCCAAACCCAATTAGGAGTGCCAATCCTAGGTAGATGGGTGATGAGGGCATCACGCTCAATTAGAATAATTGAAGATCAATTGAAGATTGAAGATGAAGACATGGTTCTCCAAACATAGAAGATTTATGATCCGGGAAGAATTGCAAGCAACCACGAAGAATTTCAAGATTCATGCATAAAGTTAATGAAGACCATGCTCAATTGGACGACTACGAAGTTGAGTTAAGTGATGAAATTGCTCAATTGGCTTTAATTGAGTATGAGAAAATTAATGTTGATCAAGACCGCATTTAAAACACCAAAAACCACCTAAATTGCTCAAAAATCAGCTTAAAGTTATGACATATGGGTCCAATGCTCCAAATTCAACAAATTCATGCTCAATTGACCCTTTTAGCAACCCAAATCCATGAATTTAGGGAAACGAATTTGCTCTCACATGAATGGAGTGGTCCTCAAGGAAGCTCTAGCAAAAGGAAAACATGGAATTTAGTATGTTGTAACAACGCGTCCCGCTAACATAATATTGTCCGCTTTGGGCCTACACACTGACCCGCACGGCTTTTGCTTTGGCGAGCTAACCCACTGTTTCTCCCAAAAGGCCTTGTGCTAGAAGGAGGAAGGCTACTACTTATATACCAAGGAATTTCCAATGCCACTAGCAATGTGGGACTTTTTGGGGCAGGATATTACAATCTACCCCCCTTAAAGCCAGAGCCGTCCTTGGCTATACACACACAACAACCAAGCCCACACCCTCAGGCAGAGAGTTGAACCAGCTCTGATACCATTTGTAACGACCTGTCCCGCTAGCACAATATTGTCCGCTTTGGGCCTACACAAGGACCCGCACGGCTTTGATTTGGCGAGCTAACTCACTGTTGCTCCCAAAAGGCCTTGTGCTAGAAGGAGGAAGGATACTACTTATATACCATGGAATTTCCAATGCCACTAGCAATGTGGGACTTTTTGGGGTAGGGTATTACATATGTTGTAGATTTAATCTTATTTAAGTCGGTGGAATGGATGGCTAAGATGGATGGCACCCTTTGTAATTATTCTCATTCTATTGTGTAAAAATAAAGGCCTTGGGCCATTGTACAAACACAACAAAATCAATTTGCTTTGTGCAAGTTTTGAGTTTTTGTTTGATTTTCTAGTGTTCTTCCAGTTTGGGTTCTAGTTCTAGAATTAATTTTTGTCCAAGCATTGGATGAATTTAATTTCTAGTTCTTGGAGTTGAATTAAAAAAATTAATTCTAGAATACTAGAATTCTTATTCTCTTTGGTGAATTTTGCACGGTGTCAATTTCACCTAAGTTTACGACCTTATTATTCCATTCTTCCAGCAAGTAGTTTGGGTTTTGGTGCCAGAAAACCAAGCACGATGCTTCAGATGGCTGATCAGGCACCACGGATGGGATGCCTTGTCAAAAACGACAGAGGTACGGTGGTTCTCGACGCCGGAAATGTCGTCGGAGGAAGAGGAATGCCGGTGAAGGTCTGGGTAGAAAAACCTTAGATCTGGAGCAGCAGAAAAAGACTTCAAAAGCCTCTTTTTAAGTAAAACTGAGAAAAGGAAGGAGGATATCCTGCAACAGAGAATCTGCGAGATCCGAAGAGGTCACCGGAGACTGATAGTGAATAGTAACTTCGGATTTGAATAGTAACTCCGGCGAGGAACAATAAAACGGATTGAGAAGCCTCCTAAAAAAGCTCCAAAGATCTTCCTAGCTCGATACCATGTAGAATAATAGACTTAAGAGAAGAAAGAAAAGAGAATGGAGAAGAAATTCTTAATGTATTGTATTGAATATGTGTAGAACCATAAGGGTTACAGGTATAAATAATAAACAAAGGAGCCAATCATGTGGCTGATTATGGAAAGAAATGATTGAATAACCAATTAGAATCAATCATATAGAGATTCAGTTGACTTTCCAGAATTGGAAGTTTTGGTCAACTGTGTTGCAGACGTGGGTCCCACAACACCTTACGTGTCCTTGCGTGGGTCCCACAACATCTCGCTCCCCCAAGGGTGCAAACTTCCATGTGATGTGCCATAAAAGGGAAGGTGCTATGAAGATCGGCCCTCAACATAAGAGGACTGCTCACATCAGATGACAACCTATAGTGCACATTACGCGGCCACATGAAGACACCAATCATTCGTTTGTCGAATGCCCAACGACCATAAAACTGGATAAGTTTTGCAAATTTGTTGGGGTGTCATGGGTATTCGAGTGAACATGTAAGCAACAAGTTTGTGTCAAACACTTCAACTTTTAAGCGTAAAATACAGTGTCCTTGTTGTGTCTACGCATCACACAGAAACATAAGACACTATGAAGGAGCATATGATGGTATTCTGGACCATAATAATATAAAATATCCTTCAAGTGCATTTTATTCGATGAAGTCATTACATCTCTACAGTATGATACCCTTACAGATGAACAAGGTTATGACAATCTTGGTCTTGTCGAAAGTCCAAAGTGTTCCCATCTCTCAATTCGATGATGCTAGATTTGGTGTCCTGATCATCTGGATCTTTCACCATTAAATCCTTTTTTGGTATAGAAGGCAAGGTGGAGTTCCTATTGTCAATCTCGTTAATGAAAACCCTCTCAGAACTCTTGGCTTCTTTTGGATTATTGGCCTGGATGGAATCCCCAGCAATGAGATTTCACCACCCCCATCACATTAACAGTAGCAATGAGGAAAGCATGGATCATCTCTTACTCCATTGCAGGCTTTTCTTTACTGTGCCATGAGAGTTATCCTGTTTGGTGTGCATTGGCCGTGTAAAAGACCGTTGCCTAGTTACACTCTGAGCTCTATCTCAAAGGAGCATCCAGATACTCTCTTAGCCATTTGACCAACTTAGTTCATTTGGTGGGAGAGGAAGTCTTTGTGGACATAGCAGCTCCTACTTTTACAGTTGCACTTTCAGCCAACACCAAATGCATTTCTTGGACAGTTTCTTCAAAGCATTCAAGAGGTATATCAACAAAGTCTGACCTATTTTAAACCTGTGAAGGATTGCCTTGATAATGACCAGTTATCATCTTTCACATAAGTTTTCCAATTTTTCTCAGTTCTGCTTTGGGAATTAGTAGCTCAGGGCTGGCTAGGGCCTCAGGTGGCTTTTACACCTCTTTTATTGTGGACTACTTGTGCCTTTTTTTTTCCAATAATATTCTGTCACCATTCAAAAGAAAAATGATGATGTGAAGAAAAGATTACCTATTATATATTTCATTGCTACTGGTTGTCTCGATAAGAACATAGAAGTTGTAGATAGGGGATGGCAATGGATTGCGTACACCTTCCAAATGGCTCAAAACCTGAGGTATCCAAGGCCAAGAAGTCAGCTAAAGAATAGAAGATAGTTCAAGTATTAATTATAATTGTTTTATATTTGGATACAAAACTCCTATAGGATATTTTCAGTTAAATCATTTGTCAACAAGCTAATGAGAAAGGAGAAGTCCCTGAGATCAGCCCCTTGATTTGGAAGGTCTCAAGCTCCTCTGAGAACCGACCTTTCAGTTGGTTAATGGGAATGGATCACAATTGATTATTTATGTATCATAAAAAGAATTACAGTGAATGCTTACAGTTTGTGCTTCAAGGATGTAGAATGAAATCTTTTCATTCATTGCGGATCTGCAAATGAGATTTGGTCACATTTCCTATCTTTGGATGAGGTGGTGTATGCCTAAGGAAGCTGCTGAGTAATGCTTAGATTTTTAGAGGATGTATCTTCAAAACTGTTTTGTGGAATGTCACTTTCTTTAGTATCTTGTGGAAAATTTGGAGAGGAATAATAGGGTGTTCAGGGGAAAATGTTACAATTATGCTGCGGATATGATAAGGAATAAGGTGGCTTCTTGGATAGTTAGTATTCCAAGATATGGAATTTTTAGTATGCAAGATGTGGAAAGGCTGGTCGAAGTGCAGTAGTGGAGTTTGGAAGAGCCGGCTACTTGTGGATTAGTCAGAAATGCAGATTACGAGATTTGGATTTGCTATGCTGGTCACGTGCTAGGATGCCATGTAAAAGAAGCAGAGTTACAATCATCACGGGTTGGTGTTCGGGAGCACAAAAAAAAGTGGATCATTGGGGGAGATGATTGAGGGTGACAAGTTCATGGTAACTCAATGGGCTAGAGGTGTGGACTGTCCTTGGAGATTGCTTGACATGGTGGGAAAACAAGGCAGGTGATTCAACTGAAAATTTTCATGGTGCATCATGTTAAAAGGGAAGCTAATTCAGAAGTGGATGAGCTTGCTGAGGAGGGATTGCCCCTTGCTCAGGCAATGTTTTATAGGTGATAGATCTGGTGGGCCTTGGATATTAGGTTTTGCAATCCCAGTCCAGAAGGGAGCATTTTTTCTTGCTAACGTGCTGTATTTTATGAGCTGTATCGCTTGTAGTGCTACTCAATTTTTTTGGGCTGTATTCTTTTCCAAATGAAAAAAAATTTAACCATTAAAAAAACTGTTAATTACACTTGTCAGTTGTCACAAAATGAATCAGTCCCGTTGTAAGGAAGAATGCAACAAAATTCAAAGATAACATGACGTAGACCATTATAAAATTGTAACTGGTTAAGATAGGAAAGAAATTAGTTGGAGGTTGTGAAATGTAATTATGGATTATGCCAGCCTTATGGGGGTAGCAATATAAGATGATGCCTGTCAGTTACCGATATAGTTGCATCTCTTCTGTGCAGCAGTAATACAAGTACTCTCTACATCATCTAATAATATTGTTGGACTGAAAATACATGTATAGTTGCACATGCTTTGCACTTGACAAAACTTTTCTAGTTTTGGAGTCTAACATCAAAATGGTAGCTCAAATCTTTCAATCTTTTTTTAATTTTTTTAGTATTTTAGCACAAATTTCTCCTATTATAAATAATAACATGATAAGGGTGGACAAAATCCTTCTAACTCACCAAATTAATCCTTTTTCAGCAATCACAAGACATTATTAAAAGAGAAAAGATGAAGTAAACGGCTTGTTTGCTTGCCAACAGTGAGTAGGTGATGAAGATCAATACTACATAAAACATTTTGTTAGGAGGGAATGAGAATGGGACACCGAGAGAGAAACAAAAAGGGAGATAAGGGCTTTTTGTTTGGGTCATGAGATTTCCTTCGAACTAGTCAGAAGATCTGACAATGGAGTGGTGGGCAGCTTCGCTAAGAATTGGAGTAGACTCCACAACCACAGGCATTTTCCACCTTTGAGACAGTGATTGGGTGACCAGGAGAGCAAGGGTCTTCCACTTATGTCTTGGTGGGATGTATTTCTTTCTTTTGTTTTTCTTTATTCTGGGTTTAAGCCTTTTAGACCCACTTTTTTTGGACTTGTACTTTCACTTTTAATACATTAAGCCTTTGTTATTGCTCAATAAAAAAAAAAAAAAGCATGTTCCCTATCTACCCTTATCTTAGCCAAGAAGTATGCCACTTAATTTGCCGAATGCCTACGATGCTCAAATGTAACATCTAAAACTCTACATAATGCCCAAATTTCCCTGATCATTGGTAATTATCTCCAGAGTGGTCTTATTTTACCACTTGACCACTTAATTGTATTAATCGAGTCCCCTTCCAAAACTAACTTCCCATGTCTAGGATTTGCCTAAAGGACAAAAATCCCCAGTAACTCTGCCTCATTGGAATCTCTGATTTTGACAAACTCTGAGAAAAATAAAAAGATCTCACCTACCTCATTACTCACCACTCCTCTAACCCTCGCTAGGCTCGACTTGCCTCTCATATCCCGTCCACAGTTAAATTTTAAGCACTCCTTTAGAGGTGGGGAGTAATCTACCCTCCTCACTTCCTTCATATAACCTCTACTCAAACACCCGTCCGAAATCCAAACTTAAAATTCCTTTTTTCTTATTTTTTTGGTCTTTTTTACACGAATTTCCTTGTTTAAAACATTAAAGGTTGGACATTTTTTCAATAACTTAACAATGGGTCCAATACCCTATCCAAAATAATTATGAGCAATAAGTAATGTAGACATAAAACAGATAAACTAAGCATTATATAGTCTAAACAATGTTATCTACTCTAGGAAATCTATTAGCCACATTAAACCCTTACCATATCCATAGAATGGTTGTCTAAAAATTCAAAAGCAGAAAGAACTTCACCAAGAGTTCGTTTGGCTTCTTGCAAGAGTTTCTGAGAGCATGAAAGACAATTTGCTAGTCAAAGCTCAGAAGCTAGAAACTAAATCTAAAATCAAGTAACATAATTACAAAATGCATTGTAAAAGGAAGTTGTGCTTGAGTAGGTTCAAATGCAACCTCATCCAAGAGCCACCAATGCAGCAATTTCTTAGGTCCATCAAACACCTCATAGGTATTCTCATATAAGAGTAGTTCATGATAAATTGCAAAATAGATAACACAAACTGTATATTCGATATGTGATTGTTTACAAGCTTATTCTAATATCTAGCAGAGATGCAAGAACATGCAAAGAGAGATTTTAACCAGTAATTGATTCAGGAAATATGCAAGGGACTAGCATTCAGAGCTTAATCTATTACGTCAGGTGGGCTTTATTGGAAAGATGGCTAACAAATATTTGAGGTATACAAGCAGTCAAAGTTGGCAAATAATCTCAGATGGATGCTTCACCAAAGTATAAACAGAACCATATAATCAGGATGCATAATGCATAACACAAATTACTATCTTAATCCAAGAAAAAATCAATAAGCATATCAGACCTTGATATTCCATCATTTGCCAGGAAGTACGCAAGAAAGAGGGAGATTTCCAAGTTCCACAAAAGCTCTATTATTTCTCTATAGAGACCATAGTAGTCAAAGCACAATGTGCAATTAAGGCACCAAGGGGTCCTAGAGCCTAAGACACAAGGTGCACGTCTAGGTGAGAATCTAGTTTTGCTAGGTCCACTTATTTAGATACTTGAAATATGTGCAGATTCATGGATTTGTATCCTCATTGCATTAATTTAACAAAATGCAACACTACTTAAAGCACCAAATATATCGGCAACTAAGCTTCCAAGAACATTAATAAGCATGCATTATATACATGCAAAAGTATCGTACATCATAAAATGCCAAAGCCCCATCTATTTAAGGTCGACTTTCTGATTTCTACTTCCCCAGTTGGCCCTATCAAAAACCATAACATCATTCATTCATCATGTCTTTCTTTATCCATTTCCATTCCCTCCATATTTTTAATGGTCTACCTCATCTCTTTGTGCCTACTTTTTCTTTTTCTTTTCTTTTTTTGAGCGGTAACAAGAAAAAATATATTAATGATGAGAGAAATTACAAAGGACGCTAACTAAGGGTCTAAGAGACATAAATCCCAAGACAACCAAAAAGAAGAAAACAAAATACAAAGAGTAGAGTACAAAAGTACAAGAAATGCCCTCCAACATAAACGAAAGCCCAAACTCCCCAAGAAGCCCCAAATATAAAACACACCCCAAGTGTTAGAGTCCACCCCGTTTTTGGCAAAGAAGTCAGCAACACCAATAGCATACCTCCTGACTGCCCCGAAAATGATCTCCCTTCTTGAGCATAAAGCTCTAATTTCTCTTACTATTGTGATCAATTTCCATGGAGGTCTTTTTAACCCTGGCACCCAATTTTTTGCATTTGTGGAGTCCCCTTCAATGATCAATTTACCCCTTCTTATTGAGGACCAAATGGTCAAAGCTTTCCTAATACTAAGAAGTTCTGCCTCGTTAGAATCGTGTTCACCTGTGGATTCAGAGAAAACCACCGACGTCCTCCCATTCCAATCACACAACATGCCACCAATACCGGCCGGGCCAGGTTTTCCTCTAGCAGCCCCATCGACATTGGATTTAAATGTACCTCCTTGAGGGGGTTGCCAAGGAGTTTTGACTCTGTGTTTCTTTACCCCTCCCCCCCCCCCCCCCCCCCCCCCTGCTGAGACAGCCATCCCAAGAAGAGAAGAAGTCAACTGCTCTGAACCCATTGAATTCTGTTCCCGACAGAAGCCAAGTGTAAAGCCTCCATTTAGCCTTTTGAATAAGATCATTCTCCTCTATCTCCTTCAGTTCGAATATCCTATTGTAATTTCCTTCCTCACCGTCCAAAGCACAACTGATGGGATAGTATTCCAAACCGCCTTTATGTAATACCCTACCCCAAAAAGTCCCACATTGCTAATTGCATTGAAAATTCTCTAGTGGTAGCCTTCCTTCTTCTAGCATGAGGCCTTTTGGGAACAACAGTCGGTTGGCTCGCCAATTGATTTATACTGTGAAGCACAATCTTGATGATAGTGTGGCTCCTAACAGAACTCATATTGTTGCCAAATGTTATACCTGAATGTATGTCGTTCACTATGAAGACCTTTGCTCCTATTGACAAAGTTAACTTGGTACATGTCCCCATTCCTATTGTTGCGAATCTTCACTAGCCTCTATATCAACTAGATGCTGCTTCTTTTTTTGAAATGGTTCATATATTAATAGAGAAAAAGCACCAGATGTGCAAATATAGAAAGCGAAAACAAACTGCAACAACAAGCAAACCACGCAAAAAAGGCCAACATGCTGGCACTAAACTAAACATAAAAGGATCAAGTGAGATCTGCGCATTCTTTCCAGGCACGCAAAATTTTTGACATAAGGATGTTCCTGAATTCCTAGAGGGAGGCAGCCCACGAAGCACACTTGGAGAGGCTACGTCTTGCAGCCGCTTACTCCCACCACAGGCTCCACAAAGTGGAAAATAAAGAGAACTGCCACAAGTAATAACACTTGGGGGAGACGAAGATAATATCCCAAGCGAAAGAGAGCTTGGCCACAGACGAAGGCATAACCCAAGCCACACCAAATTGAGCTACAACTGAGGTCCATACGTAAAAAGAGAAAGAACAGTGATAGCAGGTGGTTCGAATCTTTAGATGCATGGAGGCAAAAAGAACTAGATGTTAAGAATGCCTTTCTTCATGGAGCTCCATGAAGATGTTTATATGCTCTATTTTTTGGTCAATTTGGAAGGAGAGGAATGGGAGAGTCTTTGAAGGTAAACCGGGGAATATAGGAGACATGTTTGAAAAGGCTAAGTGGCATCTTGTAGGTTGGCTCTCACTCTGTAAGGACATTGCAGGGTTATCCCCAGAGGACTTCTATCTATCAGGGGAAGGGTGTATGAAGGGGAAGGTGTAGGAAACCCAAGGAGAGGTGGACAAAACCTGCTCAAAAGTTTCCTAAATTTAATGTTGATGGGGTAACGAGAGGTAAACCTGGTCCGACAGGGATAGGATGAGTGATCCATGAAGGCAGAGGCAGGATATTATTTGCTTTCCATGAAGATTTAGGGCTTACGGAATCAAATGAGGTGAAGTTGTGAGCGATTAGGAGAGATCTACAGATCTAGTCTAGATTTGGGATTGTAACCTCGTTATCGAATGTGATTCTACTAATACCATCGCCTGCGTAGTAACAGGATGGACCCCCTGTGGAAACTGGTAAACATTGTTAGGGATATTAGGAGGTTGTGTAGTCATAGAAAGATTACCTTCACACATATAGCTCGAAATACGAACAATGTTACTGACTTCATGGCTAAGGTTGGAGTGCAAAAATGGCATCCAACATTGGATTTTTTTCTAATCTTGGTTTTGTTTTGGGGTGTATGGGGTCATGGGCGTGTTACTTTATCTTTCGAGCAATTTACATATGCTCCCCTCACTATGTTGTTATTGACTTTTTATCTCTAGCCCTATAAAACCCACTACTAAGTCAACTCCAATTTTAATTGGATCTCTCTCTCTATCTTCTGTTTCACCAAAGTAGCATAACTGTCCTTTGTTTAAGTTCTATTCATTTTTAAACATTTTTTCTCGAAAGTTCTCTTCCAAGATTCCAACTTACTATTGAGTTGTTGTTGAGTGCCGCTTACTAATATTATAACATCTGCAAAAAGCATACACCAAAGTACTTCATCCTGGATTCTTGATGCTAAGAAAGTTAGTGTTGATCAAGAGTTAATTACCCTAGGTCCCATTGTCAATGGTGTCACTTTCAATTACTCAGTTTTTTTATCATGGACCACGTGTAATAAGTTGAGGGATTTTATTCCTCATGAACTCAATTAGAAAATCCACCAAAGTCAGGATCATTTAGAGCACCCTAAATGGTCCAGATAATGTAAGGCCATCTCTAAAATATGTTGTACATCCAATGGGGCATCTGTTTCATCAAGTTTCACATTGTTTATGAATAACAATGATAAAATAGTACTGGAAAACACCTATACAATTGAATCAGAAAATCACCTATACAATTGAATAAATATTTGTGTGCAACAGCAATTTTCATCTCATAAGCATCTCAAACAAATCCTTTGATAGTAAAACTTGAAAGGAAACTCAACCAAGGTATGTTAGCACAAAAATAGATTGGAGGATTATTCGGGAAAGAGATCATTGAACCTGGCAACTAAAATAATCTTTACATGCAAGGAAAGCCAGATTGACAGATGACAGCCTGGGAGGAGTAAGTATCGAAATCTTGGTGATAATTCCCAATGTTCCTTCACTCCCTGCATCAAAGGATGAAGAAGAATTTATTTCCACTTATGATTGACAAACAAATTATATCTATTGCTGTAAAGTGGCGTCATGATCATTAAACGCACTAGAGTTCCCAGATAACTTGAACTCGGACAGGCTAATAGTTTAGCACCCATGAGAACAGGATGATGATATGCTTGTATAAAATTGAAACTCATAAGCTGCGTTAGATGAGGAGAAATGGGGAGACTTCTTCTCAGTTCTCCTTTATGTTTTCACTTTCAGAAGAAAGTGTGACCAACAGGTAACTGAAGTTCTCTTCCACAAGGAGAAGATGATGTTCTCCACTCCTTGCAGGAGAACACCATCAGATTTTTTTGTGCAACCTATCACTTAAGTTATATTCGATTACGTTTCTATTTCTTTATTTTTCTTTAGAGTTTAATGAAAAAAAATCTACCGATGGGATTTAAAGTTAATTAAAACTTGATATGTAAATCAAATTTCAGCCAAAAAATAAAAAATCCTAGACATTTGATCTTAATGGTGAAACATCACTAGGTGTCGTTGCTTTTTTTTTTTCAAGGACGCCTAGTGATTTTTCACCATTAAGATCAAGTGGCTAAACCTTGATTCTTCAGCTGAACTTTGGTCCACATGCCAAGCGTAACATAAATTTAATCCCACCGAATATTTTTATTTTAAAGATCATGAATACTATGAAAAAAATACGAAGTATTTAGTCTTACTAGATTCTCCACCTAAATCATTCTAATCAGAAATCTCCAAGGGAACATCTAGGGGGTAGAAGTTCTCTTTACTTCTCTTAACCCAGGAGAAGTAAGGAGACTTCTCCTACTTTAAGTTCTCCTCATCCAAAGCGATAAGGTGTGTGCGCACCACCCCCTTCCCCACCCTTCCTAATAGATTTGACCATTTATCAAAATCAAACTGGTCAGACATTGAATATAGCAGTGGGTAGGTAGGTCTTGGGGTGGGGTAAATACAAAGTTCAGTCAGCCTTGGATTTTGAAACTTTCTTTTCTTTTTTATTATTATTTTGTTTTTTTGAGAAGGTCCTTGGATTTTTAACTTGAGACCATTAATTGCAGCAAACATTCAACTTCCATAACATGCATACCTATGAAGAGGTGTTTCAAGTCATAACCAGTGTTATCTTTGCGCAAAGTCCCAAGCATATCAAGTACAATGCCATTAGATAGAACAGCCTCAAGACCTGAAAAAGAAAGACAAAGATACACAAGTGGGGAAATTAATCCCCATCCACAGGTAGCTTCAATGTTTCTTTTCTTCTTCTTTTTTTCCATTTTTCCCCTTTTTTTATTTTTGAAATGGTGCTTCTAAAGTATATTGCTACTGACAAAAGGTGAATATGAAAAGGTAATGAGCTATAAGATATTTTTCAAGAGGTAGCAAAAATAGTAACTTCCACCCACGAGCTTTATTTTTTGGAAGTTAACCAAGAAATGTATTAATCACAAAAAGAGAAAATGCTGATTCTCAAAAACAAAAACCATCAAGAACCAAAGAAGATACATTATAAGTAAATAAAAAAAAATCAGCATGCCCATCCACCCCCATCTTTGCCAAAAACATCAGTAGCAGCATTAGCCAATGCCACATATGCCCAAATCATTCGGAAAAAAAAAAAAAAATCGCTTCATATGTCCAAAGGAAATTTCTTTATTCCTACACAAATGAATGATATCACTTGTAATGGTAAGAAATCTCCATGTAACTTGATGTAGGATACGGGAGATCCATCTCTCTTAGGATTTAATATTTTCGCATTATTTTTTAATTTAGAATTATTGTGTCACAAGGAAGCCAGGTCGGTGGCTTCCTATTTGATTTAGGAGTCCTTTTCTATTTTGATTTCTTATTTTCTTATAAATACAATGCATGTAAGAGAGGGACTCACCTCTTCTCGAAAAATTATGAAATAAGAATAAGATTTGATTATCTCTTTGCCATCGAGCACAGTTATCCTCTTTGCTGCATTAGTTGCAGACGATCCTCCCTTGGTGGTTCAGATCCACTCGTGTTCCTTGTCACAGATCTTGGGCTTAATCCCAAGAGAAGACTCTCTCTCGCTGATCTGGGCATTATCCCAGTGCTACAGCCATCACTCCTTTCGCCTATCACTTGCGTCACCTCTGCTGCTTCCAGATTTCCCTCCTCTTGCAGCCAGCATGTCTCCGCAACTCCTTTTGGCCAGGTACCATTAGCCTTTCCTCTTCCATCTTCCCTTCATCTTCTCTCCATTAGCTTTTCCTTCCTTTCCCTTGATTCAGTCTCTTCCTTCTCCGCCGCCATGGTGCCTCTTCCGCTGCCCCTCTTTTCATTCCCATTTCCTTTTCCACGGTCCCATTCGCAAGCCCTAAATAGAGCAGCCCTAATTCCCTTCACACGTGCCTGACTTAAGGTCTCTCCACACGTGTGAAGCAACTCACGTGTGCGACTCGATAACTTTTCGGGATCGACTTGTTTTGATTTCTTCCCTACTTCCGCTACATTAAGTAGATTAGAGCCAAAGTTTCCTGCATCCAATGACTGATCTCCGCTCCTCATCGGTGATCTGGAAAAAAAAAGAAGGAAAATTTCAGATGGCATCCGGCAATGATCAGTTTGTCACCACCACTCAGTTTGATACATTTAAAGCAGAGATGAAAGAATTGTTCACCGAGTTCTATGTAATCATGATCGCAGAGTTTGCTAACAGAAACGTCGACAAGAAACAAAAAGAAGAGCCACCACATTGGGAAGATTGGGATAATGAGGACGTCGAGCAACTGGTTCTCAACACCCACCCTCCTAATCCCAATCAACAGAATTCTCGCGCTTTTCGCCGATCTTCTGACAACAACGATTATCGACCAAAGGTTGAACTTCCGTCCTTCAATGGCCTCCTCCACATCGAAGAGTTTATATAATGAATAACAAAGGTCGAGCGTTTCTTTGAGTACATGGGAGTCCCTGAAGCCAAGCAAGTTCCATTAGTTGCTTTCAAACTCACTGGAGGTGCTTCTTCTTGGTAGGAGCAAACTCAACATGATAGATCTCGACAAAATTTGGCTCATGTTCATACATGGTTCCACATGAAGCAGCTTTTGAAAAGTCGGTATCTACCTCCTCATTACTCGCAGGTCTTATTCAACAAACTTCAGGACTGCTAACAAGGTACACATTCTATTCAGGAATATCTTGATGATTTTTATCGCCTTCTCTCTCTCAATGATCTTCATGAGACAAAAGAGCAAAAGATTGCCCGTTTTCTACGAGGTCTGAGATGGGATATTCGCCGCGCACTTGCTTCCCATTGCCACTACGCCTTAACTGCCTCCATCAATGCAGCTTTAAATGTCGAAGAATTCACTGATGACCCTCCCCCACCAACCCAGCCCACCCCTCATACGCCTATCTCCCTCCCCAATACCACCCAGAACCAGTCCCTTCCCAGGCCTCCTATCAGCTTCCCGCATCACAACCACCACCTCCGCACCGGCCTCCCCAATACAACAACCCTCCACCTCCTAATAAGCCCAATTCATCATCCTCTTCCTCTTCCAATCCCTACACCTGTCCTAACCTCCCCAAATGCTTTAAGTGCGGCCGTCCCGGGCACTGTTCCCATGAATGTCGCAGCAATGTGGCACTTGTCACACTCAACACTCAACATGATGTAGATGATGATGCAATTGAGAATATTGAAGCTGATCCTCCTCCTACATATGGAACTCAAGAGGGAAAACGTCTCTTATGTATTCTCACCTTCTCTCCCTCTTCCTTGGAGCCGCCATCTCTACGCCATCGTCTGTTTCGTACTCCTTGCATAGTTCACGGCCTCCATTGTCTCTTAGCCATTGACAGCGGTTGTGAAGACAATTTGGTTTCCCAGTCCTTGGTCGACAGGTTGCAGCTCCCTGTCCAGAAACTTCCTACACCACACCCTGCTTGTTGGATCGATGATGCTTATAGCAAGCCGATTACTTTCTAGTGTGAAGTCCACTTCTCCATTGGGAACTATACAGATTCTACTTTGTTCGACGTGATCGACATGGATATATGCGACTTGATACTTGGACGCCCTTGGCAATTTGATGTTCGCGCCTTACATGACGGCCACTTCAACACCTACACCTTCAAGAAGGATGGTTTCACGTTTGTTCTTGCCTCCTCCCCGCCTACAGCATTATGTGTTTCGTCTTTTGCCAGCCCACTTCCTGATACCTGAGTTGATGCAGATGAGAGCGACCCCGATGAACTCGAGGACGAGTTTTTTTTAAGACTGGGGGAATGATGTAGGATACGGGAGACCCATCTCTCTTAGGATTTACTATTTTCGCATTATTTTTAATTTAGAATTATTGTACCACAAGGAAGCCAGGTCGGTGGCTTCCTATTTAATTTAGGAGTCTTTATCTATTTTGATTTCTTATTTTGTTATAAATACAATGCATGTAAGAGAGGGACTTTTTGAAAAATTATGAAATAAGAACAAGATTTGATTATCTCTTTGGCGTCGAGCACGGTTATCCTCTTTCCTGCATTAGTTGCAGACGATCCTCCCTTAGTGGTTCAGATCCACTCGTGTTCCTTGTCACAGGATCTTGGGCTTAATCCCAAGAGAAGACTCTCTCTCGCTGATCTGGGCATTATCCCAGTGCTACAGCCATCACTCCTTTCGCCTATCACTTGCGTCACCTCTGCTGCTTCCAGATTTCCCTCTTGCAGCCAGCATGTCTCCGCAACTCCTTTTGGCCAGGTACCATTAGCCTTCCCTCTTCCATCTTCCCTTCATCTTCTTTCCATTAGCTTTTCCTTCCTTTCCCTCGATTCAGTCTCTTCCTTTTCCGCCGCCGTGGTGCCTCTTCCGCTGCCCCTCTTTTTCGTTCTCATTTCCTTTTCCACGGTCCCATTTGCAAGCCCTAAATAGAGCAGCCCTAATTCCCTTCACACGTGCCTAACTTAAGGTCTCTCCACATGTGTGAAGCAACTCACGTGTATGACTCGATAACTTTTTGGGATCGACTTGTTTTGATTTCTTCCCCGCTTCCGCTACATTAGAACTTCTTTTGACCCGTCGCACGATCAGTAGTATTCGAAGAATCCCCTTCTATAATAATCCTTTTCTCCCTATAGTCGTCTTGAGTTCTTATTAAAGTTGAATTGTCATCAGAAAGGACAAATTCATATTTTCAGATATATCATGCAACACTCTAGCCAAACCACTGGACCCGGTTTCCCCCCACCCAGCCACTCCACTCCATCCACGTTGGAAGTACCCCCTTCGCAATGGAGCCCATCTTTGACTTTTCATTCAGCAACTTTTACCCATATACTCCTTCATCTCCTATTCCACCTTCAATTATTGTAGGCACAAATAGACAAAAGTCAAAATCGGTATAAAAGTTACAAATAACAAAGTCTTTGGCTGACTGATCCATTGTAAATATGGAATATCATTAATTTGTCATGAGAAGAAATGACGAGAGTTGCGCACTAAAGCAAGCTTTTCTTGGCAAGTACAGGAGGAGGAAATCAAATTGCATTGAAGATAGGCCATACTTAGAGAGAGAGAGAGATGCAGGGAAATAGTAGCAGGTACCTCAGGAGCAGTGTTGACGTCTGGCAAAACCAGCATGAAAGTGGGAATTCAGCAGACAGAGGTGGATGGATTTAGGTCACTGGCAGGAAGCAATGCTCGATGGAGAGGATGGATTCAGGTCATTTGCAGGAAGCAGCGCTCGATGGAGGGGGGGTGATTCGATCTCCATTTTCGTGGCTAACCTCCTAGATTTCACAACCAAAAGCTGTCTTCAAGGCTTCTTCAGGCAATGGAGCTTTATCAAGGATGCTTTTGTTCCAAGGAAGAAAGATGCCATGGGAAGATCTTTCAAAAAAAAAAAAAAAGGTTGCCATGGGAAGGGTTTTTGGATTTGTAAGAATGAAGGACAACATGCATGCAGGGAGAGCAATCAGAGGTCTTCAGAACTCTACTTGAAGGAAGGAGATTGCAAGTAAATTTCGCCCATTTTCATAGAGAAATCAAGGTTTCTTCACAGAAACAACTAGATACAGTTCCAGAGGAAAAGAGGCATGTAGAGGAGAAGAATCTTGAGAATAAGGCAATTTCTAAAGGGACGATGAAATTGGAGGAAGGGAGGAGATGGACGGAAGTGGTTGTTGTGGGGCCCGCTTCAAGCACAGTTGATCATGTGAGACCCACTTCTGGGCAGATTTGACTAGAACCATATCTTATTTTGGAAAGTCAACTTAGTTTACGTCACTAGCTGTATAATTTATTATAATTGATCATTCTTTTATTCCTTTCCATTTTAGCCACCGTGATTGGCTCCCTGTTTATTATCTATACATATAATCTCTTACAGTTTAAACACAATATAAAACAAAGTAACTCTTTCTCTACATCAGTTTCTTTTTCTTCTACTTTTTCCTCATTATTAATTTCTACATGGTATAATGCAGAAATAATCTCTGGTGTTTTTAGGGAGGATTCTTCTTCCGTTTCTACGGTCCCGACTTTGTGAAGGTCTTCCATGAATTTTATGCAACGATAAAATTAACAATGGTTTGAAGAACTCCATCATTACCTTCATCCCGAAGAGGGAGGAACCCTCGAAACTTTCCCATTTTAGGCCAATTAGCCTCATAGATTGAGTCTATAAACTGTTGACAAAAGTTCCGACAGGAAGATTAAAAGAAGTTCTCCCTGAGATCATTAGGGAGTCTCAAGGAGCCTTTGTGGAAAACAGAAAAATTTTAGTTAAGAGTGTTGTTGGCTAATGAATTGGTTCACATGAGGAAGAAAGATAAGAAATCAGTGATACTTTTTAAAATTGATATGGAAAAATCTTATGACTGTGGACTGGGGTTTCGTGGAATATTTGTTCCATGGAATAGATTTCGGGAAATGATGGAAAAATTGGATGAAAGCATGCGTTGAAAACATGTCATATCCTATGTTGGTTAATGGGTCTCCTACCAATCCCATCATGGTCAACAGGGCACTTAGGCAAGGAGACCCTCTCTCCCCATTCATATTCATATTCATAATGGTGGGGGAAGGGTTGAACAAGCAGGTGGAGAAAGCCAGTGAGTTGGGTATCATTCACGGCTTCTCTGTTGTGGAAAGGGGACCAATAGCTACTTATCTACAATTTGCAAATGATACTTTATGTTGTGGGACCCAATGTGACCATTGATGCCTATTTCAGCAAGTCAACTATAAAGATGTATGATTGAATGTAGATAAGTATGATGATTGTATTTTCCTTATTTGGCCACCTTAATTGGCTCCATTTCTATTACTTATACTTGTATCATCCTCTAAGAGGAGACACATCAATATACAATTCAGAGCAAGATTGTCAAAAACGAATCGTATCGTGAATCGGTCTAGAGGTGTGAACCGTGAATCGTAAATCGTAGAATCGTAAGATTCATAACTGTCTAATTGAGATGTGTACTATTTTAAATAATAACTATCTAATTGAGATGTATACTATTTTAAACAATAAGTATGTTAAAATAGTTAATGTATTGTTTTAAATAATAATTGTTTAATTGAGATGTGTATTATAATAATTATATTAAAATAGTTAGTGTATTTTAAATAATAATTGTTTAATTGAGATTGTACTATTTTAAATAATAATTATGTTAAAATAGTTAGTGTACAAATTTAAATGATAATTGTTTAATTGAAATGTGTACTATTTTAAAATAGTTAGTGTATTATTTTAAATAATAACTATTTAATTGAGATGTGTAAGTGTACTATTTTAAATAATAATTTTTTAATTGAGATGTGTACTATTTTAAATAATTATTATGTTACAATAGTTTGTGTACTATTTTAAATAATAATTATGTTAAAATAGTTAGTGTATTATTTCAAATAATTTTTTTAATTAAAATCTAATTAGTGTACTAGATAACAAATCAATAGTAATTAAATTTTTAAATAACCTTTAATAACATCCATCAAATAATTTTAAAAAAATTAGAACTATTTATCTTTTAAAATAAATATAATTATACAAAACATTAAAAAGAAAAAATAGAAGAGATATTTTCTTTAATTAAGAAAACAATAGTAAAAAATTAAATATATAAAAACATATAAGAAAAAATGAGCACGCTCACGTCTCGTGCAAACAGTCCTCGCATGAGGACTGTTGCACGAAATGAGGGACTTACACGAAAATAAAAAGGGCAAGTTGCATTCGATAGAAATAGGGTTTGCTGCTGCGAATAATGGAAGACAGTGATAGCGGTGAATGAAGAAAGGCGACAGCGGAAGTGGCTAGAGAAAATGGAGGTAAGTTTCTTTTCCTCTTCCTTTCTTTCTCCCGTACGTCGAGTACGAGACTACGATTCTACTGATTCGAATCGTTCGATTCGCGAGTCAATGAAAAAACGTACAGTTTTTAGGGATTTCGATAATTGATACGACATGAGTCGTAAGACCCCTCGATTCGATTCGAATCGCACGATTCGACTCGCGAATCTTGCGATTTCGACAACCTTGATTCAGAGAATAATTATTCTCCTTTTTTTCTCCTTTCTTTCTTTCTTTCTTTCTTTCTTCACTATTAAAAATCTACATGGTATAAGTCAAGGAAGATTCTATTTTTTTATTTCCTCCAACTTCCCCATCCCTTTCTGCAGCCTTTCTCTTCTCCGGCGAGAATCACTGTTCCGGCGAAGGGTCTGCCGGCTGGGACTTCTCCTTCCCTACAGTTTTTGACAGAGCTATCCATCTATCCCATTGGATCTCTGTTTTGGACTGGTCTTCTAGGGTTTCTGTTGGATCTCTCACGCAATGACTTTTGCAGATACGGCGCCTAGATCTGAGTTTTTTGCTTCGATCTGGCAGACCAGAGCTTCGATTGTCCACATTTCTCCTTGGACCACCTCCACTCGCCTAAGGTGGACCTCCCTTCTTGGTCAACAGTGGCCCCCTCGTGTGACCTGTTTCACTCTACTGCTCGAGACGCTGCACTTTTTTCTAGGTTTCTTCTGCCCAGATCTGGTAACTGGGACATTCTTCCCTCTATTGCTGCTGCATCTTGGTTTCGCCCCTCCCTCTGGATTCCACTAGACTAGGATGTCCCACCTTTCATCTATGGTGGACCCCATTTTTACTTGATTTCCCTAGAGCTGTTCAGGGCGACTGTACACCCAGTTCTTGGATTGTTTCTCTTCGATCTACATTGTTGTCCAACTTCAGGCCCTGGTACTTGGACCTATTCATTCGCATCTTCCTCTTCTCTTCTGTGTACGGATTTGCGACTGGTTTGTACCATGTGGGACCCACTTTTTAGCATTCTTTCTCTGATTGCTTGTCACGCCTGCGGCTACAGTTCTGCTCAGCCTCTTTTAGTGCTCCTACGATTGTGTATGCCCTTCTAGTTCGGGATCATGGCTGAGGAACCACCGAAGAAACAAACTTCTGGGGGCTCTTCTTCAACTGCTTCTTTTCTAGATTTTCTCTCCTCTGGGCCTCAACAGATTGGCGAGATCACCACTATCTTATTGAATGAGACCAATTATTTCCAATGGTCTCATTCTGCCCATATGTTTCTTGATGCCAAACAACTATCCCATTTTATTGATGGCACTTCCACTGAACTGGCCAAGACTGACCCTACATATAGCACTTGGAAAGCAAATAACTCCTTGGTCTAGTTATAGCTTCTTCACTCTATGGAAGGATCATATTCATAGGACTGTTTATACTCTTCCGACAGCCAAGGATGTGTGTTAAAGCCCTCTACTCTGATGGAGATAATTCGGCTCACCTATATGAATTATATCAGACCGCATCTCATCTTCGACAGGGGGAGCTCTCGTTGATTCAATACTATTCCAAGTTACGGCCATATTGACTTGAGTTGGATCAACTTGAATCTGTGCAGTTTGTGGACTCTACTGATGTTGTTCTCTATAACCAGCTCCTCAATCGAAGAAGGACATTTGAGTTCTTGGCTGGCCTCAACCAGGAGTTTGAGCCTATTCGGGCCCAGCTACTTGGGCAACGCGCCCTTCCCTCTCTGGAAGAGGTATACTCTGTCTTGTTTCGAGATGATAAGCGTCGCCTAGTTATGACTCCTATGCCAGTTGAACGATCCGCCTTGGTGACCACTCTTCCTTCCATGCCTCTTCTTGCTCGTGGGACTTCTGGTTCTCATAGAAACGATCCTACTTCTGACCTTCGTCATGACACCAAAGGTCCCCATAAGAAGGGGTCTCAGGTTTTGCACTTATTCTAAAATGACGAACCATTATGTTGACTCACGCTACAAACTACATGGCCGTCCAAAGCAAGCAATTGTCTCCATCGCCTCGCCTCGTCCCTGGTCACTCGTCAGGGCTTTAACATGTTATTACAACGACTGGATCGCCTTCAACCACAGAGGTCTCCAATGCTGTTTCATCCACTTCAGGTACTGAGTCCTTTGCCAATCATGCCTCTTCTCACTCTTAGATCATCGATTCCAGGGCAACTGATCATATGGTGGGTATGTCTAACCTTTTTTCTTCCCTTTCTCCCTGTCTCTTATGGTCAAGTGGAATTAGCTAATGGCTCCTCTACTACCATTACTGGAAAAGGGACCATCCCTCTCTCTTCTGCCATGCACCTTCCCTCTGTGTTACATGTTCCTCATTTATCCCGTAATTTACTTTCTGTTAGTGCCCTCACTAAACAATTTCATTGCTTAGCCACCTTCTTTCCATTTCATTGTGTAGTTCAAGATCTGACCACGAGACAGGTGATTGGTGGTGGTCGTGAAGCTAGAGGCTTATATATTCTGGATTGTTTAGCTAGGGCTTCTGCAACATGCTCTACTTCGTCTTCGTCTGATGTGTGGCTTTAGGCATTGCCGACTCGAACATCCCTCTGATTCTGTCTTAAAGAAACTTATTCCCTCTTTATTATTTACGCATTTTGAGTGTGCATCTTGCCAATATGGCAAAAATAGTAGAACTTCTTTTCTTCCATCTATGAATAAACGTGTTGCTTCTTTATTTTCTATTATTCATTCTGATGTTTGGCAATCACCCTCTATTTCTCGTACTGGTTTTCAGTATTTTGTGTCATTTATTGATAATTATTCTCAGTATGACATGGATTTATATCATGAAACATTAGTCTGAAGTGTTTGAACATTTTCGCACTTTTTATAATTGGGTTGCTACACAGTTTGGTTCTAAAACTAAAATTTTGCATAGTGATAATGGAGGAGAATATTTATCTCACTGCTTTGTCAAATTTTTGCAAGAGAATGGTGTTGAATCCCAACTCTCTTGTCTCTCTACACCACAACAAAATGGTGTAACTGAACAAAAAAAGGCACCTTCTTGAGGTCGCTCAATCTCTCCTCTTTACCATGCATGTCCCACAGTCCTATTGACCAGAGATTGTTTTAACTGCTTGTTACCTTATAAACCGCATGCCATCCCGGGTGTTGTTGGACAATCATCCATTGATGTCCTCTCCACTCATAAGTATATTTCTCTTCTTCCCTTACATATTTTTGGATGTGCCTGCTTTATTCACCAATTCTCTGGTGATAAACTTTCTCCTTGTGCTGTGAGATGTGATTTTTTGGACTATTCTCCATCCCATAAAGGTTACAAGTGTCTTGATCCTGTTACTGGCAAAACATGTGTCTATAGGATATCACCTTCTTTGAGACCGTCCCTTACTTCTCTTCACCATCCGTCTCTTCACCTTCTCCAGTTCTTCCTCTCCTCCCTCCCGACTTGAGTCCTATTAGCTATGATGTGAGTCCTATTAGTTCTGAAAAGCCAACTCAGGTATATCAATGCACACGGACCAGACTTCCGCTCCCCGACAACACCACCACATCATCTGTTCCTGATCCAGATCCTTCTCCTATTGATGCATCTGATCTTCCCATTGCACTCCAGAAAGTCAAACATACTTGTGCCTCTCATCCACTTGACCATTTTGTGTCTTATCATGTTGTTTTCCCTGTCTATCACAGTTTTCTTACAGCTTTAGACAGCATTACGATTTCCAAGAGAGTTGACACTGCCCTTCGCGATCCCTCTTAGAAGGCAGCTATGGAAGAGGAACTCAAAGCCCTTGAAATGAATCACACATGGGACATAATTCCATTGCCTCAAGGGAAGACTCCAGTCGGGTGTAAATAGGTCTTCACTTTAAAACATAATCTGGATGGCTCCATCGCCCGGTATAAACCTCGTCTTATTGCCAAAGGATTCACACAAACTCAAGGGGTGGACTATCAGGAAATCTTCTCTCCTATGGCCAAGATTACTTATGTTCACATTCTGATTTCCATTGTCACCACCTATGATTGGCCGCTGCATCAATTAGATGTGAAGAATGCATTCCTTCATGGTGATCTCCACGATGACATTTATATGCTCCCTCCACCAGGGTTTGTTACTCTCGGGGTGGGGGGGCGGGGGGCGGCGGCCACACTCTGCCTACAAACTCAGAAAAGCTCTTTATGGCCTCAAGCAGTCTCCAAGGGTGTGGTTTAACAAGTTTAGCAGTACACTAATGCCGTATGGTTTCTCCAGATGTCAGATGGATCATTCAATTTTTATCTACCAGTCTTCATTGTGTGGTCATGATTTTAGTGGTGCATTTTGATGATATTGTCCTCACTGGTAATGATGCTAGTGTTATCTCTTCCTTCAAAGCATATCTGCAGCGCACATTTGATATTAAAGATTTGGGGCCGTTGCGTTATTCTTTTGAAGTAGCTCGGTCTTCTAGAGGACTCTCCTTATCTCAACGCAAGTATGCTCTTGATCTCCTTCAGGATACTGACTAGTCTGTATGCAAATCTGTTGACACTCCATTAGATATCAACACGAAGTTCTCTGGATCAGATGGAACTCTTCTTAAGACTCCTTCCTTCTATCAGAAATTGGTCAGGAAATTGATTTATCTCACTATCACCTAACCAGATCTATCCTATGTAGTTGGTGTAGTTAGTCAGTTCATGCACGAGCCACGGGACACCCATCTACATTTTGTCTTCCACATCCTTCGCTATCTTAAAACTCATCCAGGCAGGGGCTTGTTCTTCACATGACAGTTTTCCTTCTCTATTTGGGGATATTCAGATGTCGATTGGGCTGGCTCTCCTAATGATCGCCTTTCCACCATTGGTTACTGTGTCCTTTTGGGTTCTCATTTAGTTGGTTGGCGTAGTAAGAAACAGTCGGTTGTTGCTCTCGCTCCAGTGCTGAAGCTGAATACCATGCAATGGCAAATACTACAGCTGAGCTTCTTTGGGTCAGACAGTTTCTTACAGAGTTGGGTTTTGCTCCTAGTGAACCCCTCATTATCTTTTGTGACAATCAGGCAGCTATCAACATCGCCTCTAATGCAGGTCTTTCATGAGCGAACCGAAACACATTGAAGTTGATTGTCACTTTCTTCAACAACATATTTCTGAAGGCCGACTTTTCACTCCCCACGTACACTCTAAGGATTAACTGGCAGATATCCTGACCATGTTTGTTCCCCGTCATCAACTTGCTTCGGTTATTGGCAAGCTGACCTTG
Organism: Chimonanthus salicifolius; assembly: GCA_013350335.1. Taxonomy (NCBI): domain Eukaryota; kingdom Viridiplantae; phylum Streptophyta; class Magnoliopsida; order Laurales; family Calycanthaceae; genus Chimonanthus; species Chimonanthus salicifolius. The sequence goes on along the minus strand of CM023537.1, from coordinate 49,706,641 downwards.
TTAGACATTGTAATACCCCGCCCCAAAAAGTCCCAAATTGCTAGTTGCATTGGAAATTCTCTGGTATATAAGTGGTAGCCTTCCTCCTTTTATATGAGGCATTTTGGGAGCAACAGTGGGTTGGCTCGGCAATTAAAAGCCGTGTGGGCCATGTGTGAGCCCAGAACGGACAATATCATGCTAGTGGGAAGGGTCGTTACAAATGGTATCAGAGCATGGTTCAACTCTCTGCCTGAGGCTGTGGGCTTGATTATTGTGTGTGCAGAGCCAGGGACGGCTCTGGCTTTAAGGGGGGTAGGTTGTAATACCTCGGCCCAAAAGGTCCCACATTGCTAGTTGCATTGGAAATTCCCTGGTATATAAGTGGTAGCCTTCCTCCTTCTACCATGAGGCCTTTTGGGAGCAACAGTGGGTTGGCTCGCCAATTGAAAGCCGAGCGGGCCGTGTGTGAGGCCCAAAGCAGACAATATCATGCTAGCGGGACGGGTCACTACAGAAATCTTCGAGCCAGCTTGAGGGAGAGTTTTGTGAGACCCAATGTGACCCATTGATGCTTATTTCGGCAAGTCAACTATAGATATATATGATTGAATGTAGATAAGTATGATGATTGTATATTCCTTATTTGGCCACCTTAATTGGCTCCGTTTCTATTATTTATACTTGTATCATCCTCTAAGAGGAGACACATCAATATACAATTCAAAGAATAATTATTCTCTTTTTTTCTCCTCTTTCTTTCTTTCTTTCTTCATTGTTAAAAATCTACACTTTATTCTTTTGTGATGCCTTGAGGGGATGAAGTAAGAGGGTATAAAGCAGTTCTTCGGTTATTTAATTGGCTTCTGGGCTTAGAATTAACTCGGGCAAAACACCCTCATAGGAATTGATGTGGAGGAAAGTATGCTCACTAGTTTAGCAGATGAGTTGGGTTGTGGAGTTGGTAGACTGCCCTTTAAATATCTAGGCTTGCCTATTGGGGGCAATATGAAGCAGAAAAGTTTTTGGGCACCGGTGGTGGAGAAGGTAGAAAAGAGACTAGCTGGATGGGGGGAAAATTACTTATCACACGGAGGAAGACTTACTCTCATCAAGTCAGCCTCGGCAAATCTTCCCTTATACTACATGTCAATCTTTGAAATGCCAAAGGGGATCATTAATAGGCTCGAACAGCTATTCAAAAACTATATATGTGGCGACAAAGCTGACAGAAGGAAAGTGCACCTTGTTGGGTGGTCAGAGGTAGTTAAACCCAAGACCGAATGGGGCCTAAACATAGCACCAATAGGTAGGAGAAACCACACACTACTGTGTGAATGGAGTTGGAAATTTGGGAGAGAGAGGCATTGTGGAGGAAAGTTCTTGTGGCTCGGTATGGGGTAGAGAAGATAGATTGTAGTCTATCAGATAACGTGGAAAGAAGTGGATCCTCTCTTTTGAAAGCCCGGTGGTGTATAAGCAAAGGTAAAGGCAAAGTGGGCACACTTTTTAAAGAATAACTGAGAATACTCGTTGGAAGGGGGGATAGTGAGATAGACCCTTGAAAGAAATTTTTCCTAGATTATTTCAAGTTGCAAGGGATAAGCAAGCAAATAAAGAAGATTACTACTTAGTGGAGGAGGGAGTCACTAAACGGGTGATGACTTTGGGAGAAACCTAAGGGACTTTGAGCTTGTAAGTCTGGATGAGCTTAGGGCTTTGCCATAGGACGTATTGATATTTAGGGAAGAGGAGGAAGAATATATTTGGATTAAGGAGTCTTCTGGCCTCTACAGTATCAATGCAGGGTTGAACTTAGCACTAGAAGATGAGAACAGTGTACACCCTCCTTGTGTTACTGCATGGGCAAGAGTGGCACCGCCAAGGGTTCAAGCATTTATGTGGTGCGTACTCAAAAAAAAAAATTCTTTCTAGAAAGAAACTAACAAAAGAGGTATTTTGTCAACCGAGGACTGATTTTTCATGTATTCTATGTGGTCTCCAGGAGGAGAGTGTGGATCATTTACTCAGAAGATGCAATGTTGTTAGAACCTTGTGGTCTAGATTTGCATCTTTGATGGGATTATCATGGGTCTCCCACAACTCTTTAACAAATATTGTGCAGAGTTGGGTAATTTTGAGGGTTGTATCAAAGGCGAAAGCTGCCTGGTACACCATACCTGCAGCTATACTATGGTCAATTTGGAAGGAGAGGAACACAAGGATCTTTGAAAATAGAACTGGAGAGGTAGTGGACACTTGCCAGTCGGCTAAATGGAGATCGTGTGTCTAGCTCGAAGCTAGCGAAGATTTTAAGGGACTCAAGATGTTAGACATATATAGGTCCGGGGAGGGTTGCATTATAGGTAGAAATAGGAAGGAGATTAAGAAGGAAAAGTGGTCTCCACCTATGCAAGAATTTTTAAATTCAATGTAGATGAGGTCCTCTAAAAGGACACCAGCACTAACACGGATAGGAAGGGTTTTATGCGATTTTTTAGGGTCTTAATCTTTAGTTTTCTCAGAATCAGTGGCCATAAGGGAATCAAATGAAGCTAAACTTCTAAGCATTAGGAGAGCTTTGATACTATGGGAGGGTATCAGACATAGAAGGTTAGTCATTGAGGGTGATTCGGCGAATGTGATCAAATGGGCTATGGGATCTAAGCAGCCTCTGTTTAAACTGGTGTCAGTAGCCAAGGAAATTAGAACACTACGTTGTGGGAAGGATGTCTCCTTCTCGCTGGTAAGGAGATTAGCAAACGGAGTTGCAGATTTCCTAGCAAAGTGGGCAGTGGATTGGGGTCAGGATGAGGTTTTCTTCCCATGAGCTACAGAATGAGACCTTCACTTTCAGGGTTTTTGTAATCTTGGCATCTTGAGTTTCTTTTTTTTTATATGTAAATTTTTTTCTTTACTCGAGTTTAAGTCTCTTAGGCTCGTCTATTGTAGTATTTTCATTATTAATATATTTTTCACCTTGTTACCTTTCAAAAAAAAGAACCAAATTCTATGGCTTTTATGTGGAAGACCAACCTATCACCCTCTGCAACAAGGAAAGTGAGCACCTCTACAATTTTCCTGTTTTAAACATCACAAGATTTTGAAATTTTAATGTGGATCTCCATAAAAGGATCTTGTAGTAGACCAAACCCACTTTCAGAAGACAAAACTGTGAATGGAGAGTCAAATTATTCTCCAAAGTCCTACATCAAAACAGGAGAATACTCAATCAACATAACGAAAATGAAGAATTTCATGGAATCGTGTCTCCAAACAATACCCTTTAGAAATACTAATGAGGTACAAAGAATACAAAACACCACAAGTACGAATGAACAAATAACACACCACAACTATAACTCCAGAAGAAGTATGTATGAAATATGGTATTCAAAGGCATGTGAAAAGAAAAGATAAGTTTCCATGTTTTCCAAGCTTAAGGATTTCATGTTCCATGTTTTCTTTGGAAAGTCATGAAATTCTCAAAAAAAAAAAAACTCCAAGAGCCCTCCAAGAAACTACCAAAATCCTTTGTCAATAGTCCATCCCAACTCCTCTCTTATGTTATTTATATAGCCCCCAAAGGAAAGGAGACATGCCTCAAAAGAGAGCCCAAAAAAATGGTATGGAAGGGGAGACCAGAGTGGTGGATGCATGGTTGATTGCACTACTTGTTATTAATTATTCTTTTGTTCTCCTATTTCTTCTTTTTCCTTGGATTTTGGTTTATATTGAGATGGTGGAACCAATATCCTCCAAAAGGTGGATCTGGAGATGGTCTTCCTAATCCAACAATTTTGCTTGTTAACAATTGTCTTATCAATAACAACTTGCACAAATTCTAATTTTTTTAGGCAGCAACTGAGGCTCTCAATGTTCTCATAGAATGAGAGGTTCCATGTACATTTTGCATAACTATCACCAATCAAGGACCTTTAAATGTTGAAAAGGTAGAAGAGTCTATCAAAGAATAAGGAGTGCCTACATTACCACCATTTTCTTTTTTTTTTGAACAGTAACAAACGTGAATTATATTATAGAAAAAATGAGTACCCACCAGTTTTATTGTTTCTAAGTTTGTTTCTTTTTTCAAAAAAGTTGAGAAGTTGACAAAAAGTTCCTCATCGCCTGAACTGAAAAGCCAATGACTTATATAACACTTGAGGCACCCTCCTCTCAATGGCTAGCTTTTGAGAATGAGTTCTACCTCAAGAATGTTAACATGATTTTCTTCATGGTATCAGAGAAGATACCGCAAGTGTCTCCACATGTAGCAACTGCACAGTGAGGGAGGGTGTGAAGTTGACAAAAAGTCGCACATTGCTTGGACTGAAAAACAAATCTATATGTAACACTTGAGGCAACCTCCTCTCAATGGCTAGCTTTAGAAAGTGAATTCTACCTCAAGAATGTAAACATGATTTTCTTCACAAGTTAGCCAAAATTATAAAAAAATAAATAACTCACTCATGTTGTTTATACATATTGTGGAAATGTTAAACCAAGAACAGTCTCACTTTGGGTAGACTTGCTATTTAGACATACAAGGAGGCACAAAAATTGAACATAGTGTTTGAGATCAAGTCATAGTTGGTGTCAAGTATAGAGGGTGAGATTCTCTTCCATTTCAAGTCCTAAATGAGGATCAAGCAGTTGTATTGGAATCTCCCTTTGTGGAAAAAAAGGTGAAGCTAATTTGGCAATTGGGTGAAGATAGAGCTCCAAATCCAGATGGTTTTCCTATCATCTTTTTTAAACATTTTTGGAAGCTGATAAAGCCAGAGGTTTTAGAGTTTGTCTAGGAGTTCTTTGATAGACGAGTCATTTCCAAGGGTTTGGGTGCTTCATTTATTACTTTGATTCCAAAAAAACCTTGTGCTTCCAAGTTAAATGATTTTCTGCTTATTTCCTTGCTTGGAAGTCCATATAAAATTTTATCTAAAGTTTTGACTAATCGTCTAAAGGTGGTGCTTCCATGTCTCATCTCTCCTAATCAAAGTGCCTTTCTTGAAGGGAGGCAAATTGAAGACTCAGTGGTGGTGGCCCATTCTGCTTTCGAGATTTCAGTCATGGAGGCAGGGATAGTATGTAAGTTGGATTTCCAGAAAGCCAATGATAGAGTGGATTGGTCTTTTCTTGAGTTTGTGTTGCAATGTATGGGCTGTGGTATAGGTGGAGAAGTTGGATTCGGTCTTGTGTTGCTTCAGCCCATCTATCTATTTTGGTAAATGGAAGTCCTAAGGGTTCTTTCAGACTGGACAAGGGAGTCGGACAAAGTGATCCTTTTTATCAACTTATCTCTATGTGATTGCTGCGGAGGCTCTTCATCTTATGTTCTATGTTGCATCTGCTCAGGGGGGGTTGATTCATGGGTTTCATGTTGATCACACAGAGTTTGATATTCCGCATCTTCAGTACACTGATGATACTATTTTGTTCCTCATGGCTGATGTTGAGGAGTTGAAGATGGTTCGGGCAATCCTCTTATGGTTCCAGATTTCTCTAGGGTTGAAGATTAATTTTCTTAAGAGTGAATTGATGGGGGTTAATGTGGATCACGGTTTGTGCGTGGAGCTGGCTTCAATACCACGGTGCAAAGTTGCTTCTTTTCCATCTTCTTATCTTGCTCTTCCTCTTTGTAAGGGTAAACCAGGTAAGCCCTACTGGGATAAGGTTATTGAGAAAATGGAGAAAAGATTATCAATATGGAAGGGAAAGCATTTGTCAAATGGTGGTAGGATTATTCTTATTAAGTAAGTCCTTTAAGGCGTCCCTGTCTATTTTCTGAGTGTGTTTAAATGTCCAGTTGTTGTTCTTAATAAGTTGGACAGTATTCAAAAAAAGATTTTGTAGAAGGATGACATGGATAAAAGAAAGTTCCATTTGGTGTCTTGGCCCCAGGTATGCAAGTCAGTGAAGGAAGGGGGCTTAGCATTCGACCTATTCGTATATTCAACGTTGCTTTGTTGGGAAAGTGGTTGTGGAGATCATAGGATTCTTCAAAAGGTTTATGGAAGCGTCTTGTTTTAAGAAAGTACAGGTTGAATAGTGTGGGATGGCATATTGTTGCTTATAATAAAAGGGCCTCTGGGTTTTGGAAGGGTGTTTGCTCTATATCTTCGCTATTTGACTCTGATATCAGGTATCGTGCTCCCTCTGGGAATGAAATATTCTTCTGGAAGGATAAATGGTTGGGCAACGTCCCTTGGCCTATAAATTTCTTGTTCTTTTTCCTTAGTGGCAAAGAAGGAAGCTAAGGTAAGGGTGTGTTTGATATTCATCACGATAAGGTTGTTTAGTGCCCCCAGTTTAGAAGACCTTCAGAGGATTGGATGATGGAGTTGTAACGACCCGTCCTGCTAGCATGATATTGTCCGCTCTGAGCCTCACACATGGCTTTCAATTGGCGAGCCAATCCACTGTTGCTCCCAAAAGGCCTCATGCTAGAAGGAGGAAGGGTATCACTTATATATCAGGGAATTTCCAACGCAACTAGCAATGTGGGACTTTTTCTCCATAGGCACGCTTCACACTATAGCCCCCCTCTATGGTGGGGTATTACAATACTTGTAATACCCCACCCCGATTTCCCGAGTGTGATATTGTCGGCTTTGGGCTCACTTTTGCCCACATGGTTTTGTTTCTGGGCTGGCCCACCAAGCTAGGCTCAAAAGGCCTCACACAAGGGAAAGGGTTGCCCCCTCTTTTGAATCCCAGATCACCCAAGTCCACAACAGCTGTGGGACTTTGGGTGGGTGGGTATTACAATCCATCCCGCTTGAGACCAGAGCCGTCCCTAGCTCTGTCACGTCACACTGACCCCTGTCTACACAAACAACACATCACTCAAGTAGAGGGCCCACACAGTCCGAGTGTTGAACCGTGATCTGATACCACTTGTAACACCCTACCTCGATTTTCCAAGTGTGATATTGTCCTCTTTGGCCCACTTTTGCCCGCACGATTTTGTTTCTGGGCCTGGCCCACCAAGCCAGGGTCAAAAGGCCTCACACAAGGGAAAGGGCTGCCCTCTCTTTTAAATCCCACATCACCCATGTCCACAACCGATGTGGGACTTTAGGGTGGGTGGGTATTACAGAAGTGGTTATATTTAATGGCTCAGTTGAGCAGTGTTTTTGTCGTGGAAAGTGGTGAAGATGGGTGAATTTGGGAGCATGATCCTCATGGGCTCTTTTCAGTTAAGTTTTCTTTATATAATTGACTTGTGTTAGTGATGTGCCACGAGTGCATTTGAAAATTTCGAAAGGTGTCGCTGAAGGCTTTTGGGTGGTTAGCAGGTTTGGAGAAGATCTTGACAATAGATAATCTACGTTTGCTACGAATGCTCATCATCAATGCTTGTCCTTCATGCTTGGTTGATGAAGAGATAGTGAACCATCTTCTTCTGCATTGTAGGTATGCTTATCAGATTTGGTTCCACTTCTTTCAGATGTTAAGGATGGCGTTTTGTTTGCCGAAAGCTTGTCAAATATGTGTAATCAAAAAGTGCTGATTGGTAGTTCTATTCGGAGGAATCTTTGGGCAGTGGCTGTTTTGAGTATAGTATGGTCTATTTGGTTGGAGAGGAATTCCAGAATATTTAAGGGTAAAGAATCTTCTGTTAAGCATCTTATTGAAGTGATAAAGAGTAGAGCTGCTTGATGGATGGTGGGGCAGGGAAGTTTTGGAGAGTTTTTATATCAGATATTTGCTTTCAGTGGATCATTCAACGTCTCTTACAGATTATGTGAAGAATGTTGTTTCGTCACCTCCAAAGATGGGTATTCTCAAGCTTAATTTTTGATAGAAGTTGTGTGCGTGATCTTGGCTTAGCAAGCTATGGGGGTGTGATTCGAAATGGTCTAATGATACTTTGATTTCCTTTGAGGGCCCTCTTCCCAATGGTTCCGTTCTTGATGTGGAATTACACGCCCTATGGAAAGGTGTAGTGGTATTGGAAGAGTTAGGGGAGGTTGGAAGTATCTCAGAAGCTGATTCTAAGATAGTTGTTGGTTCGGCTTCGGGTTTCCTGCGTCCATGGACTAATTTGGATAAAGGTTGAAAGGATTCTCCATTCTATTGAGGCTTTTGGTTATTCGGTTTCTTGAGCTCCTCACTTTGCCAATTCGAAGGCAGATGAGTTGGCTCATCATGGTGTATCTTTGTCATCGGAAATTGTAAATAATTTAATGCATTTTGGGGTGGGTGTTGTATGTTTCTTTTCTTGGGTGGCAAGCTCCTTCTGCTTGCTTTAGTATGTATGTGTTCTACCTTTCTTTGATCAATGAAGTTAATTTTCAAAATATAATATATATATATATATATATATGGATGCACAATCAAGGAAAGACTCAAAAGAGAATGCAATATGGACTGATGCATGAATGTATCTAACAGGTTACAAGTGGCATAAATTTACACCAGATTACTTGCATTAAATGAACAGTATCTCATTTTGAAATACAGTTGGTCTTCATCTATGGCAGCTATTTCTACAAATGTCAAGAGATTTTAGCATTTCAGCTCTTAATAAGAAGAAACATACGGATAAGGGTGTTACTTCAATGAAGATAAGACTGATGGGTGGGTACTGAGTGGTGATAATCCTTACCAAGCACGCTTCCATGAAGTGAACCATAGCGTATAAAATGTAAACCACCAGCATTGGTCGACACATTACCGCCAATTTGACAGCTCCCTTTTGCACCCAAGTCAAGTGGCATCATAAATCTGACTAGGAAACTTTGGACGTAAGACAGAGTAACAGAAGGAAAGAAAACTAAAACAAAAATAAAATAGTGCCCTAGTCTTTCATATAATAAAATAGGTAGGGAGAAGTTGTAAGGATATACTAACATTGCTATGTCATAGAATATGAAATGATTTGATGTAATGCTACATGCATATATGAGACAAATTAAATCAAAATCACAAACAAGTCTAAATGGTCCATGAGTCCATGAGTTGTGTTTATTCATATTATCCGTATTTAGCTATTAAACAACTCTTCCATATTTCATGTTCTAAATATAAGATAGAGATGATCAAATATCACAGTGAAGAATACTAAAATCTAAATATAAAATGAAAATGTGAACATACAAAAAGCTGAATAACATACATTTTTTTCTGAAGACACCAATTCTAAGGGATGTATGAAGATGTTAAGAACTAATAAACAATTTGTTGAGAAGAGTGATATTTTGATAACTAAATCAAGAGTCATGTTTCCACAAGAAAGGGCCCAGGGTTAGAAGACACAGGAAAAAGCAAGCTACCAACTTATAACCTTCACAATAGGGAAATGCAACAGTTGTCACCAAATAAATTAATACAAAGAATAGAAGCTTACGACCTGAAAAAAAAATGTCACAAAGAGACCTGATACAAATGAAGAACACTTTCTTTTCTGAGAGATAAATGTTGCATGTCCTAGTGGCCCACTAGAGCCATCCAAAAAACCAAAAAAAAAAAAAAAGTATCTGGTTCAGGCATCCACCACCAAAATCAGCCCCATTGGATGCTATTAGCCATCTGATCTAACACCATGATTAGACAATTGCACATACTCAACTTTCACTTCTTAGGTCAATCTTGGTGGAAACAAAATATGCCCAACTCCCAAACCCCAACCAACACCAACCACCCCACACCCTTTCTAGGGACCCATTATATATATATACTTCTGGATGGCCAATGCCCCGACAGACAAGCCACGTCAAATTTCATGTACACCACATAGAACCATCACAAAAAAGTGGTTCTTGTGCTAGCTTCTCAGTGATGTTGAAGAATAATAAACCATACTAGTAAACTAGCAAATGAACAAATGAAAGATTTTGATTGGAGTTGTAAGGCTGAGAAGCTGAGAGATTCTTGCAACCAATTAACTAGAATCCAATCGACTTATTTTAATTCATAGTGTGGAAATTACAAGGTGTCAGATTCTCCCTGTGATATTTAATCCTTTTCCTATTTTTTCAAAGTAAAACTTAGGACTAGGTAGTCCTTTGAGATAAAGGATTCTCTCTTAAAAGAGCCTCTAATTCTTTGTGTTTGCTTGAGTTCCAAGAAATCTGAGGATTACTTAGAATTCATTGGTGAATTTAGAGTTGGATTTCCTCAATTCTTTGCGAGCCAAATTTGAATTTTCCAAGGTTGTTTTTTGCAAAAACTGAATCTAAAATTTGAACAATTTTGTCCATAGACCTTCTCCAGATATTAATTACCAACAAATCCCCATTAACTTTCAGCACCATGGAGATAGCAAATTGGAGATATGGTAAATATTTACCCTTGATTTGCTAAGAAAGAATCCAAATTCTCCAAAATGCATCCTGCTTCACATACCAGTATGCCACTCACCTGAACGTAATGTACAACATACACGTGTGGTAAAGCAAAATCAGTAATCTCAATGCCATAATTGCAAGGTTTTTTAAATGCACAAATGCAAAATTTTGGAACTGTAAAATGTTTCATATGAGGAAAAAATTTAAATAACTAGAAAACACATAATACCTAAACCCTTTCTAACCATATAAGGAAAACATAGTACCCACTTCTTTAATAAGAAATTGATGTCTATTGAAGCAAAAGAGGAAACCAAGTTCAAGAAACTGCAAGAGAAGAATAGTATGAAAGAAGGGAAAAAACATGATCCCATAGCGCTTTTAAAAATGCCAAAGCAAAAGAAATTTTCTTGGTATGTTTACATGGACTCTAAAATAGATATAAGTTTGCTCCTCCCTACTTTCCTCAGCATCAACAGTATATGTGTTAATTTGGTGAAAGGTGGATACCAAGACTATTTGGTTCTTTCATGCAACAAACCTGTTACAGTTTAGCGAAAAAACTGAATTTTTCCATGAAAAATCTACTTCCCACAACTCCTAGAAGTCTGCATCTGGCTCGTTCCATTTCAGATGTGGAGAAATTTCTCCTTGTTTTCCTGTAATTCTCTATTGGTAGAATTCCCAAAATTGGAACAAAATTGTCTCCATGCAAAAGAGGCAAAAAGGTAAATACAAACACACAAAGAGAGTGACAGAGAGACTAAGTTGCATGAGTATGGGGATGAGGTGTCGGACACGGTGACTCCAAAAAATAGGACACGGGGACACAGCACCATATTAAATAAAATTAAATCTAAGTTTATTTTAAATGAAAATAAGGTGTGAAAACAACACTAATAGAAAATAATATACTAGTTTTACTCTAAACATTTAGGTGACAAAGGTTTTAAGATAAGAAATGTGTTGTAATATTTTAGTCACCTTAGAAAACAGTGTTATAAAGCACTAAAATAGTCCATGAAAAATGGGTAAAACTGTCTACAAGTGTTCAACACTGGTGCGAGTGTCTACAAGTGCCTGACATGGGTGCAAGTGCATACAAGTGTCCAACACGGGTGCAAGTGTCTACAAGTGTCCACACAGGTACGTTACACATTTTGAAATGTCCATGCAACATGAGGGAGAGAGAGTGTAACACCCCACCCACATGGGGGTGTGGGAAAAAGTCCCACATCACCCATGAGGTGGAGGGGGTGTAGGGTTATAAGAAGGGTACTCCCCTCTCCTTAGCGCAAGGTCTTTTGAGTCTGGTCTTGTGGGCCAGGCCCAATGCAAAGTCGTGCAGGTTGACCCACGTGGAGCCCAAAGCGGACAATATTGTGCTGAAGGGACGGATTGTTACATTTGGTATCAGAGCACAGTTCAACACTCGGACTGTGTGAACCCTCTACCCTTCTATGTTGTGTTGCTTGTGTAGACTCCTTGTCAGTGTGATGTGACAAAGCCGGGGACGACTTTGGTTTTAAGGGGGGGTGGATTATAACACCCCACCCATATGGGGGTGTGGGAAAAAGTCCCACATCGCCCATGAAGTGGAGGAGGTGTGGGGTTATAAGAGAGTACTCCCCTCTCCTTAGCACAAGGCCTTTAGGGTCTGATCTTGTGGGCCAAGCCCAATCCAAAGCCGTGCGGCCGCCCCACTGGGGCCTAAAGCGGACAATATTGTGCTGAAGGGACGGGTTGTTATAGAGAAAGTAAAACAATGGCAATGGCACTAGCAACAGTATTTTTTTATGATAGTTGTAGATAAAGGCATTTGTCAGAGAAAATCTGCAACTCCATTAGCCGTTAGGACTAACGATAACCTCCTTTTGGCCCACCAGCTATCTAATATCCTTAACCACCATAGTTGACTTCTAGGGAGAAGAATTCCTACCACTAGCCCAAAATAAGGTATTCACTAAGTACCCTTCCACCACTACCTTGTCTTCAAGCTGATCCCTCCAAACTTCCAGGGCCTTCTATGATTATACTACTATTGATTTGTGCTTTGGGGAGCGTCGGATCTAGTTCTTTTAAAAATGTTTTTCAAGTAGCAGCATTCAAAAGAAAAGGTGCTTTAAGCGGAATATTCATGGTTGATTTTGCTTGTAAACAAGGTCCTAATCATTGTGATTAGAAAGTGGGTCAATTACACTAGTCGACCAACTCTCCATCCCAGTATGCTTTCCCTTTTCTATTAGAAGAATTACCACATGTTACATTAAACCAGTTATGCAAGGCAACCAAATGTGCACATTGAAGTCATCAAAACCATTTAACTCACCAACAAGAGTAGGAAAAAACCCACCTATCTATAAATTGGCATGGGTTGCCTTGAGAGAAAATGGCCTACTGACATCTTCCAGAAAAAAGGAAAAGAAAATAAAAAGAAAGAAAATGGTTTGGTTACAATTGTGATGAACATTTTGTCATGCACATGGTTTCAGACTTTGGCAAACATTCCTAAAGAAGATGGACAAACCACTCAAATAGGCCCCATGATGATCTAATCTCAGATCAAGCAATGAGGATGTTTTCTTTGAGTGGTAACAAGACAAATTATATTGATAGAAAAATAAAAAAGGTACAATTACATCATAGGAAAAGAGGGTCTAGAAGGACTAAATCGTAAAAGAAGAATACAAATGAGAGAAGCACAAATACAAAACAGCCTTAAAACAAAAACAATCAGATGTGTATCATCCCTGCTCGAACTCCTCTTATCTAAAGAACATTTCTTGACAATGCATTATTTTGAACCCCTACGTAACCTCGAGAGTATCCAAGTTGCCTAACAAATCGAATAACACAGTACAGTTGCATATATGGAGGTCTCTAAAATATTTGTCTTGTTACCTTAGCTAGGGAAATCAGGGGTTTAGCCGTTTAGCCATGAGTATGGAGGTCTCTTTTGTTCAAGTGAGTCGCACAGCAAATGGGGTTGTGGATTTCTTCTCTAAATTTGGAGTCAACAACTTAGACTCCAGGGTCTTCCTACTTTGAGTTTGGGGAGTTTTGTATAGATCTCTTATTTTGTTGTTGTTTGGGGCTTCTCTCTTTTGTTTTTGTTGTGTCCCTTTGGGGCTGGTCTAAGTCTCTTAGACCTCTCTCTTGATGTATCTATCTTCTTCGTTCTTGGTTTTCGAAATTTAATGAAATCTTTTTTCACCGCTCAAAAAAAAAGTTGCAAATATGCAGCTTTACTAACTCGATGGAACAATATGTTTGATTGGATATGAATAGCCATTCCTCATCTATTTTAGTCATTAGATGATCATGCACCCAAGACATAAAGTCCATTAAAAATCTTGCTTAACATCTCCCGTAGAACAACTAATTTAGCAAATCTTATAGTAATTGACATTGTGGAGAATTATTCTACACACGGAAAAATTGTTGAAGGTACGTTGCTTATTTTGAGTTAAGACTTTGATCGTAGAGAGGACCAGACACCTTATGAACCTCAACGTTTCAATATCCCATCAAGCATAAAAAAGGTGAACAGAGTAGGCATCAAAAGGTCCTAATAAAATGTCTTGCCAACCTAATATACCAATTAAATCCTCTACAAAGGCATGCAAACATGGCAAGAAAATACCTAAACAAATGCATATAGCTACTCAACAAGAGGGGAAAAGTATCTCTATGGGGATGTGATCTCTTTTACATTGGGAAAAAATGCCTCTAGATAATCATAAGCATAAAAGATGGGTAAGGTATATTGTTTTACCTCCATCAAGTCAACTTTATCAATCAAGTCATCTTGAATGACGGCAAAATATCACCTCTGTAAATATAATAATGTTGGCCCAAGATGATTGATCCAAGTCTATCGAGCAAGTAAAGTGCGCTTTGATTTCTTGTTCCAAAAGAGATTTGTCTAATTACAATGAACAACAGGGTATACCCAAAGATTGGATCAAAATCTCTTTACAACTTATGAGAAAGGATTAACTCTTTGTAGAATCCCCTTTTATGGGGAAACCTATTATTTGTTGCACATCATGCAAAGGAAAACCCAACTCCCCTTCTAGGCTTAGTCGAGGGAACAACCACAATGTTAAGCCACAAAATAGAACTCTATGGAGAGCCCTTCCGAATGACCTATAATAGAGTACATAATATAGTATACTATATGAGCCAAGAAATAAGTGTAGTAGCCTCCACTGGCCTATAGAGGTGATTGGATGAAGAATCCAATAAGTTGCTACAGGTATTGGTTAATATAATTGCTCGTTCCACAATTCATCTGTTATCTAACAAGTGGAGCAATAGCTTTATAGACACAGTAAGTCCACAAAATGTGTCCCCACTGTTCAACAATTCACTCGTTGCCTAACAAGCTTGCTACACTACACAACACGAGTCTAGGGTGAAGTTTAAACAGACACGGTCTAGTGAAGTCGATTTCACAAGTGGTTCAACATACCATATGGAAATCAAAAAGAAGAAGGGTCTTGCCCACGTGGCACCCACAAGGTAACGACTTCAAACCCAGACAAACAACATTACAACTGAAAGGCATGAGTCAAAGAAAATGCAATATCTAATGCAAGACCCATCGATAAGCTAAGGCCACGACATGAAGGCAGGCCACAAGAACTACAGAATAAGAGTACTTGCAACTAGATCAAGCATCTCTAAGAAGGCCACATACAACTAACCATCAGGACTAACACAACTCTATGCTATCTTTCATTCCGACAACCACCAATATGTCCTCTAAGTGAGATAAACAAGAATGAACCATTCAGACCATTGATAAATTCCAGTAAGCCATCCTTTTGGACAACTTTTTTCGAATCCAACTTATGATGCAACCAATGCTGTAAACAATCCAAGTGCAAAAGCCTCATTCTCCATGATAGTCTTTAGAGTTAATACAAGTTGGAACTAGAGGAATGGAGAGGGAAGAAGGGAAGGGGAATGTGTGCCTGGAGAGAGACGATGGTCGTGGGGGCCAGCAGAGGAATCAGCAGGGGTTCAGTGGCAAGTGTGAGGAGGGCGGATGGACACATGTAATAGGAAGAAGATATCACACAACGGAGGGCAGTACTTAAATCACCATCTTCATGGTGAATCTACCAGAGTTGAGGACTCGGAGTTGGCTGCAGGGACTGTTCAAGTGATGGGGAATGGTGAGGAACGTCTTCATCCCAAAAAAGGACTCAAGAAGGTAGAGTTTTCGGTTTTGTAAGGATGGCAAACGGAATGCAGGCAAAGAAGGCCATTGCTGGTCTCAACGGGGCTTTGCTTGAAAGACGGCACCTGCAGGTCAAACTGGTCCAATTTGGAAGGAAGGAGAAACCTCTTCCTCAAAAAAGTGACGAAGGAGGTGCGAGGAAAAACTTCAATAGCTCCTATGAGAAAAAGGGGAAAGGAGAAACAGCTCGAAGGAAGGAGTTGGGCAGACATTGGGGAAGACTTCAGCAACTAGGGAAAAGAGGAAAGACCCGGCGTTCAATGGCTCTTTTGTTGGCAGGAAAGAGGTAGACCTATGGTAAATCCAGAAGAAGAGAAAGATCTAAGATTGGCTCTCTAGAGTTGTGGCTGTCTGCCCAATTGGACGTCTCTCCAAGGGAGAGATTTCTCAACTACTAATTGGGGAAGGTTTCTCCGAGCCCAAAACATGTCTAATAGGACATTAACTGCTTCCTCGCTATAATGAAGACGAAGGAAGAGGTGCAAAAGCCTGAGAGATCCTCCTCAAATCTTGGCAGACCCCGGATCTGTGGAAGGTGGTGCCCCAATCTTTTCGAGCACACAAGAAGAACTTGGCTTTATTGCAAAAATTCTACAAATGGAAAATGTCCTTAGGATCCACTAATAATTCAAATGAAGTAAATGAAATCCCAAAAGTGGATTAAGTCATGAAGAACTCACCAAAAGTCTTCTATATTATAGAATCTAAGGAAACCAGTTTCAATACTTGGGACCTATGGCACTCGTAACATACACTTTAAGAATTATAAATCTTTCAAGTGGTTTCTAGCAAGGTGTTTGTAATGACCCGTCCCCGGCTCTGTCACGTCACACTGACAGGGGGTCCACACACAGGCAGGCAACGTCACGCAAGTAGAGCTCACACAGTCTGAGTGTTGAACCGTGCTCTAATACCACTTGTAACGACCCGTCTCGCTAGCATGATATTGTCCACTCTGGACCTCACACACGGCCCTCACGGCTTTCAATTGGCAAGCAAACCCACTGTTGCTCCCGAAAGGCCTCATGTTAGAAGGAGGAAGGCTACTACTACTTATATACCAGAGAATTTTCAATGCAACTAGGAATGTGGGACTTTGTGGGGCGGGGTATTACAATATTGCAGGAACCTAAAACCCACCAAGGATTCATATGGAACATGGAAAACCTACAACAAGTGGTTAAGTCTTCAGACCCTTTGGAGGAATCATCAACACTTCAGACTCCAACAAATGGAAGAAATCACTTTAACCTCACTGAAGGATTCATTCAAATCAATGAATGTGTCTCATTATCACACCGAACAAGTGGAGTCCATTGGATCACAGTGGAGGATTCATCTACTCCAACATGTGGAACAAATCACTCTAAATCATTAAGAGAATTCAAAGAAAAAAAAAAGGAACAATTACAAATGGACTACGAAAATGGACACCCACAAGAATATTCATGCGCCAAGTCCCACCAATACGAATACGAAACTTGGAACTTGTAAGGTCATGTAATTTTAAAGTTTTTTGCAATCATGTAATCTTTCATTTGTAATTTCTGCTTAAACTTATCACCATTAAAAAAAATTGTGCCTAAAGTTTGTCACTTTCAAAAGGTATCCTAACCCAATGTCTTCCAAGGAGGAGCCAGTGATTTGGTACTTAGATCCAAGTACCATCTTGCAAATTATATTCAAATTCAACATGCACATAATTTTTTGACCTCAAATTTTGTGATACCTAACCTTTTAACTAGACAATGTTGTGGGCCCAATACAGGATAGTTGACCATGTGTGGGACCCACATCTACACAAAGTTGACCAGAATAATCCTACTTTGAAAGTCACCTGAAAAGTCGTATGATTTATTGTACATAATTATTCTTTTATTCATTTTCCTTTTTTGCCACCGTAATTGGCTCTCTTTTTTTTTTTTATTCATGTAACCTCTAATAGTAAATTAATACAATACAATACAGAGAAGAATTATTCTCCACATCTTCTCCTTCTATTCTTATTTCTCGTTTTCTTATTATTAAATTCTACATGGTATCAGCCAGTATGGTTTTCTGGACGCTTTAGGAGGATTTCTTGTCTGTTTTACTGTTCCTCGTCGGAAGTTCTCTTCACCGTTGAAGTTACTGTTCACCTTCGGCCTTCGTTACCGACTCTCCGAGAATCTCTGTTATGGATCTCCTTTCCTTCCTCCATTTCTGGGTTTTTTTCCAGTTTCTTGGACCCTCCTGCCGTTCTTCATCGTTGTCCTCTCCTTTCCTGGTGAAGCTTCTGGCACCGGAACCCCATCTACCTGTTGTTTTTTACAGGGCTTTCCCTTTGTGACGCTCAATTGGCCTTTGAAGACTTTTAGAACTGTTTTTGGCAGTTTCTCTCATTGCCAGTTTCGTCTGCATAAAACTCAATTTTGGGTTTTCTTTGTTGCATCTGTTCCATCGGGGCTTTGAATGGTCTGCTGCAGCTTTCTTGGGTTTGCCCCTAACCTGTGCTGTCATGGCACTTGACTACTCCACCTTCCATCACTGGTGGGACCCACTTTGGAGGTTTTTCGCTCTTGCCTGCCAGGGATGTTTGTGCACCCAGTTTTGGGTATTTTTTCTTTGGATCTGAGTGGGACCAACCCTCTTGCACTTGGATTTTGCATCTCCACAGTCGCACCTACCTCTGTATGGTATCTATGAGGCTCCACATTCGCCTTGTGCCTTGTGGGGTCCAATACTGCTTCTTCTTCTGCGATCAACTGCAGCACCTTGGGGCTTCAGTCTGTGTTGTTGGACCTCTATCTGACTCAGCATCATGACATCTTCGTCTACATCCTCTCCTGCATCTTTCTCCTCGATGTGGCCTCTTCTGGGTCCCATTGGATCAGAAAGATCACAACAGTTTCGTTGAATGAGACGAATCACTTCCAATGGTCTCACTCTGCAAAAATGTTTCTTGATGCTAACCAACTGTCCGACTATATTGGTGACACTGCCAAAGAACCGGCCCGCGAAGACCCCTCATATCGAACTTGGAAAGCTAATAATTCCTTGGTCTAGTCATGGCTTCATGTTCGTGGAACTGTTTATACTCTTCCGACTGCCACTGATGTTTGGGACACTGTTCAAGCCATGTATTATGATGGTACAATTCAGCCCACCTATATGAGTTATATTAGACCGCATCTCATCTCCGACAGGGGGAGTTCTCATTGATTTAGTATTATTCCAAAATGTGGACATGTTGGTTGAAGTTGGATCAACTTGAATCTATAAAATTTGAGAAACCTGATGATATTGTTATCTATAAGTAATTCCTTGATCGACGACGGACATTTGAGTTCTTAGCTAGATTAAACCCGGAATACAAAATATGATCAATCATTTTGTTGATTCGTGCTACAAGCTTCATGGCAGACTGAAGCAAGCTCATCTCATTGATGCCCCTCCTACTCCTTCTAGTGTGGCTAGTGACAGTGCACCCATGACTCAGCACGAATTTGCACTATTATAGCAACAAATGCAGCGTCCTTCAATCCTCTGAGGTTTCTAATGTTGCTCCTCCCATCAGGTACTTAGCACTCTGCAACCATGTCTCCCACCATTCCTGGATTGTCAATTCTGGTGCTATTGACCATATGTGTAATGTACCCACCCAAGAGGGGGTTGCTTGTGAACTGGTAGCAATGAGAGAGGGGACAAGGTCCCAATCTGCCAATGAGATGGCATATACGAGGGAACACCCCTCCCTTCTAGCACAAGGCCTTTTGGGTCCAAGGGTGAGATCTGGCCCAATGCAAAGTCGTGAGGATTTTTCAAGCCCAAAGCAAGCAATATTATGCTAGAGGGACGAGTCGTTACAAATGGTATCAGAGAACGGTTCAACCCTTTGCATGTATGTGACAGAGCTAGGGACAGCTCTCGTTTTTAAGGGGTTGGATTGTAATACCCCCGCCCAAGAGGGGGGGGCTGCTTGTGCACTGATGGCAATGAGAGAGGGGATAAGGTCCCATACCACCAGTGAGATGGAAAATTGTGGCTTATAAGAGGGAGCACCCCTCCCTTCTAGGACAAGGCCTTTTGGGTCCAAGGGTGAGACTTGGGTCCAACGCAAAGCCGTGAGGGTTTTCAAACCCAAAGTGGACAATATTGTGCTAGAGGACAGGTTGTTACAATATGGCTAGTATGCCCACCCTCTTCTCCTCCCTTTCACCTAGCTAATATGGAGTAAGATCCTAGGAAATAGCTTTTACATTGCACTTTTGTTCCCATTCCTACTGACTTACAAAATATTGTTTACCAAAAATGGTGATGAAGCAAATAAATGGAGCAAGAAGGATAGTGGAAAGAGATGGGCGAGAAGATAGGAAAAAATGAAACTCCGATCTCCCACTGATCGGTGAAGTTTTTGCATCGAGAATGGTTAAGTGGTGGCATGATAGCTTTTCGGTGTTTGTTGGGAATATCCCCGATTGGGGATCGGGAGACCTAGTTCGTGAATTTAGTGATGCAGGGACAGTTTTCAACAGTTTTGTCCCTTTCGATCGAAGATCGGGCAAACGAAAATATTTTGCTTTTGTGCTTTTTAAATTGAAGAAAGAAATGGCTAATGCAATCAATATGATGAACGGTAAGATTTTCCAAGGGAAAAAGTTACGGGTAAATAAAGCACGATTTGGGCCTGACAATCGTCGGTCTGGAGGAATCGTTTCACATTGCTTGCCTTTGGGCAATAAGAAATACAGCAGTAAGCTAGATCTTGGAGAACAACAAAAACCCTTTCTTCGTACTTTGTCTGATTCAGACAATTATTTACTTCTAGTTTTTGAAACTGAGAAGAATATTGAAGGTCTGAATCGTACCTAGATCGGCCTCGCTCTGAATTCATATTCTTCGTCTCAAGGAAGTTAAGGATTGGTTGTCGAGGGTGTGGGCTTTCAAATCGAAATGTCAGGTGAGACGACTCTCCCCTATTTTATTCTGGATCATCCTGACATCAGAGGAGGACAGGCAGTGATTTCGTTACGATGGGTCTCATTTCGTTGATGGACCATTATCCAGAATTGATGGGTGGTCTGAATCGATTGGTCCTGCTTTGGTGGTGGACTCGATTCGTTTACATGGTGTGCCCTTGCATGCTTGGAGTAAGGAGGTTCTTTGGAAAATGGGATCGATGATGGGGATCGTGGAAGAAATCGATGATCACTGCTTGAACATGGAAATTGTAGAATTTGCTTGGATAAAGATTAGACATCCTGTTCACACTAGCCATTCCGAGGAATCTATGGCTGGAAGTGGAGGATCTTCGCTTCGAACTTTGGACCGAGGTGGAACCAAAGCCTTTCGTGCATATGGTGGACTTGATGTCGGAACGTGCCTCTGGTCTTGTTCCTTTGTCATCTTTGCCGGAGGAACCAAGATCTCGGCGAGCTTTACTAATCAGTCCGAGGAGACCGAATCAAACTCTCGGCGAGCTTTACTAAATCAGTCGGAGGAGAACTCTTGGCATTTCGAATCGTTGCCGAAGACGGAAACGGATCCTGCAATGGCAGCCACTGATTTCGCCGCTAATCTTGCGCCCCAAATCTTGCCTGTTCTTTTGCAGCCCTTGGCAGAAGCTCCATCAAAGTCACAACAGTTCTCGCAGCCGTTGGGGACTCCTTCATCTCTGGGGGAGTTTCCTCAACGCAGATCGAACTTAGGGCTACCTCTTAAGGCTTTTAAAGAGGTAGTCATCGAACGAGGCAAGGCGATTTCGGAGCCCAGGTTCTCAACTAAAGCTCGGGCTCGCCAACAGGGCCTAATTTCTTAGGGCCAGCATTCTAGCTCCAACATTAACTTAAGCCCAATAAACGTCACACCCATTCAAAATCAGGCTGAGTCTAGGTCTACTTCCTTGGCCCAATTTTGGGCAGATGACGGGTCTGTTTCTTTGGCCCAATTTCGGGCAGTTGATGGGTCTGCTTCCTCGGCCCAAGTTTTTCCCGACACTTCAGCTCTTAGGGATATTGTCAGTGGTGGATTCCAAGGGCCTGCCACAGTGGATAATCCAACTTTTCACCAGCACTGTGTCTCTTCTCAGGGCAAGGACACGCCCCAAGGTTCTCCCGAACGATCATCGGGACCTCAAAACTGGGCGGATGATGCGGATTTGGAGGACAGACTTGATCTGGTTGTGCGGACAGATTCGTTTGATGAGGAGAAGTTGCTTCTAGTTGGGGCTTTGCTCGGGATTTCTTCACCAACTCGGACTTTGCATTTAAAGCAAATCTTGACTGAATTTTGGGAGGCAGAACGGAGAGATAAGGATCCAGACTCAGAAGAGGGAGAGAGAGTTAAGAAATCTGCAATCCTCTATCAACTATGATCGTACTTTGGTTGTGGCTAGTTCTGTGGGTGATCAGGTGGTATCTCAATGAAGGTAATGTCCTGGAATGTTAGGGGGTTCGGGGCGGTGGAGAAAAGGGTGCAGGTGAAGCAAATGGTCCTTCTTCAAAATCCTGACGTTTTATTCCTGCAGGAGACAAAGTGTGTTGAGACAAAGCAGAGGTTTGTTCGATCTGTTTGGGGTTGAGGGAGCTTGGGGTGGTTAGCTAAAGCTTCTGATGGAGCCTCTGGTGGTCTTTGGACTATTTGGGACTCTAACAAGTTGAAGTTGGTTGAAGCTGGGATTAAAGAATTTTCGATCTTTGCAGTTTTGGAAGAGATTTCCTTTGGTAAGTCTTTCCTTTTCACAAATGTGTACGGGCCTAATCAAGACGCGTTGCGTGATCAGTTCCTCGAGGAGATTGAGTCGGAGAGAGGGATTGGAAATGTTTATTCACCTTGGTGTGTGGGAGGAGATTTCAATGTGGTGCGTCAAATGTCCGAAAGGAAAGGGTATAATAGAATTTTTTGTTCAAATGAATCGTTTTAGTCGGTGATAAGAATCCAAGATTTTTCCATCAAATGGCTAGTGTTAGGAAGAGGAAAAATTATATTCACTCTGTGTTGGTGGACGGGAAAAGAATAGTTGATCGATCCGAGATATGTGAGAGATAATTCAGTATTACAGGAGGTTATTTGCATCTTCTAGAAGGAATTATCCTATACCTTCCTCTATTTCTTTTAAAGAAATCTCTGCCGATCAACACTCTATGCTGGATTGTCCTTTTGATGAGACTGAAATGAAAGATGCAGTCTGGCAGTTGGGTGAGAGGATAAAGCCCCAGGTCCTAATGGTTTTCCAATTCTATTCTTCAAGCATTTTTGGGACTTAGTTAAGCAGGATATCTTGGCTTTTGTGTCTGAATTTTTTGAGAGAGGGATTATCTCTAAGGATCTGGGGGCTGGTTTTATTACTCTGATCCCCAAAAAGTCTGGCACTGCTGCTTTGAATGATTTCCGGCCTATTACTTTGATAGGTGGCCCTTATAAAATTTTGGCCAAGACTCTTGCTAATCGTTTGAAGGTGGTGTTGTGTTTGGACTTTAAATCTGCGTCAGGTGAAGCAGGGGTGGTGTTTAAGTTAGATTTTCAAAAAGTTTACGACAATGTTGATTGGTCTTTTTTGGCATATGTTATGTAGCGAATGGGTTTTGGTGATCGTTGGATTGCTTGGATTATGTCTTGTCTATCTTCGGCTCACTTATCAGTATTGATAAATGGCAGTCCTAAAGGTTTCTTTAAAATGGAGAAAGGTGTCCGTCAGGGAGATCCTTTATCGCCTCATTTATTTGTTATGGTGGTAGAGACTCTTCATCTTATGTTTGGAAAGGTCTTCTCACAGGGTTGGATTGAGAGTTTTCACATCACAAATACGGATATTGAGATTTCACATTTACAAAATGCAGATGATACTGTTCTTTTCCTTAAAGCAGCTATGAGGGTTCTAAAAATGGCCCATGCAGTCCTTCAGTGGTTCCAGATTTGTTCGGGGTTGAAGATCAATTTCAATAGGAGTGAGCTTATGGGTGTCAATATTGAGCATAGGCAATGTGTGGAGATGGCTTCAGTATTGGGTTGTAAAGTTACCTCTTTTCCGTCAAGTATCTGGGTGTTCCTTTCTGCAAAGGAAAACCTAAAAAGGTTTGTTGGGACGTTATCATTGATAAGATAGAAAAGAGGTTAGCGGCTTGGAAAGGGAAATACTTGTCTATTGGTGGAAGGGTCACTCTTATCAAAGCGGTGTTATCAAGCCTCCCTGTTTATTGGATGAGTATTTTCAAATGTCCAATGGCAATGGTTGACAAGCTAGAAAAGATTCAGCGGCAGTTTTTGTGGAATGATGATAGGGACAGGCGAAAGTTACATTTGGTTATCTGGTCTCAGGTTTGTAAACCTTTGATTGAAGGTGGTGGATTCGTCCTCTTCGTCAGTTCAATGAAGCTTTGTTAGGGAAATGGCATTGGCATTTGGGTGATTCATCTAATGGCCTTTGGAAGGTTCTCGTGCGAAGGAAATATAGATTGCTTGATTCTGGTCGGAGGGTCCCTAATATCAATGGGGGTGTGTCTGGCTTCTGGAAAGGAGTTTGTTCTATGTCCACGGCCTTTGATCGCTTCATCCAGTATCGAGTTTATACAAGAGAGGATATTCTCTTTTGGTCAGATTCTAGTTAGGAGAAGCGTCGTTGGCCCAGTCTTTCCCGGTTTTGTTCTCTCTCGCTTCAAATAGAGCTTCCTCGGTTAATGAGTGTTATGAGGTTATCCATAACAAGGTAGTCTGGGGCCCTCCGTTTCGACGGGAACTTGAGAATTGGATGTTTGAAGATTGGATGTCCTTAATGTCTCTTTTAGGAATGTTTTTGTGAAGGGCTATAGAAAGGACAGTCGTATTTGGGAGATTGATGCTCATGGTTTATTTTCAGTTAAATCTCTTTATAAGAATTTGGTGATGAGTAACAAGGCTCCTTTAGTTCATCCAAAAATTTGGGAGGGCCTTCTCCTTTTAAGGTTAAGATTTTTGGATGGCTTGCTGGTTTGAAGAAAATCTTGATGATTGACAATCTGCGTGCGCGAAAGATGCTTATTGTGAATGCTTGTCCTATGTGTCTATCGGATGCGGAGTCGGTTAATCATCTTCTGTTTCATTGTCAGTTTTCTTATCAGATTTGGATGCATTTCTTCAATTTGTTAGGTATCAGTTATTGCATTCCGCTTTCGTGGGGCGATTTATTCAATGAAAAGGTATTGGTGTCAGGTAGCTCTTTTCACTGCAAGCTGTGGAAGGTGACCATGTTGAGCATCGTATGGTCTATTTGGTTGGCTCGCAACAACAGGGTGTTTCATGGTAAGGTTTGCTCGACAATTTCTCTTATGGATTTAATTAAGTTTCGAGCAGCTTGGTAGTTGATTAGGCCAACTAAGCTTCAGGATATTTCTATTTCATCTATATGCAGAAATTGGGCTTCTGTTGACTCCTGTATTCATAATTTGGAGGCTTCGCATCGGGTTTGTTGGAGCAGTCCTTCAAACGGGCTTCTTAAACTTAACTTTGATGGTAGTTGCATGCAGCATCTTGATTTGGCTGGGTATGGTGGGATTATTCGTACTGACTCTGGGTCTTCTGTGTTTTCATATGCTGGGCCCATTCCTCATGGGTCAGTTATTGAGGTAGAATTAATGGCTTTATGGCGTGGTATTCTGGAATTAGAGAAGAAAGGGGTCCATGGGTGCTTGGTCGAAGGTGATTCTCAAGTCATAGTGAGTTGGGCTTTGGGTTCTATTTGCCTATGGAGATTTTTGAATAAATTGAAAGGATTCGGAGCATTATCGAGTATTTTCATTTCAAAATCACTTGGGTTCCTCGTTCTGCTAACTCGGTTGTCGATAAGTTGGCTCGTCAGGGGTTATCTTTAGAATCTGAAGTAGTTTCTCATTTCTTATAGTTGTTTTTTTTTTTTTCTTTTTTGGGGGGTTGGGGGGGGGGCTTTTTTGGCCTTCTTTTGGGCATGTATTCTTTTCTTGTTTTTAATGAAGTTATCTTTCAAAAAAAAAAAAGGGTCAACTTAGCTAATGGATCATCTACTGATATTGTTGGGAAAGGTACAGGTCCAGTTACTCCTAACTTGGACGTTTCCTCTGTTTTGCATGTTCCCAAGTTGTCCTGCAATTTATTATTTGTTAGTTCCTTGACTCGAAATCTGAATTGCTCAGTCACTTCCTTTCCTTCTCACCGTGTCTTTCAGGATCTGACCATGAGGCAGATGATTGGTGGTGGTCCTGAAGTTAGAGGTTTACGTGATCAACAGTCTGGTGCTTCTAAAGCTTGCTCGACCTCCTCTTTGCCCGATGAGTGGCTTTGGCATTGCCGACTAGGACATACCTCTGACTCTGTGTTGAAAAGGCTTATTCTTTCTTTATCTTTTCATCATTTTGAGTGTAGAAATTGCCAATATGGCAAACATAGTAGAACTTATTTTCCTCCTTCAATAAATAAACGTGCATCTACATTATTTTCTATTACACACTCTGATGTTTGGCAATCTCCCTGTCTCTCGCACAAGTTTTCATTATTTTGTTTCATTTATTGATGATTACTCACGCATGACATGAATATATATAATGAAACATAAGTCTGAAGTGTTTGATCATTTTCGCACATTTTACAAATGGGCTGAAACTCAATTTACATGTAAAATTCGAATTATGCATAGTGGTAATGGGGGGGAATATGGGATTCGGAAAATGCAATAAAGTGGGCAAAGGGTCAAAAAAACCCGCCCTGGAAACTAATAACGGTGGTTAGGGAGATTAGGAAGATAGTCTTGGGGATGGATGTATCATTTGTCAAGATCAACCGATCAGCGAATGGAGTGGCGGATTATTTTCCCAAGCTTGGAGTTACCGACCTCTTTTCTGTCGTCTTCCTACTTTGAGCTAGGAGGATTGTTTTGCGTTCTCTCATTGTATTTATGTTTTGTGCTTGTTGTTCTTTATTTTTAATGTTCTCTCATTGTAATTATTTTAGACCTTTTCTCTTTTTTCTATAATCTCTTTTATTAATATAATTTTCTTGGTTACCACTCAAAAAATAATAATAATAATAATGGGGGCGAATATTTGTCACATTTCTTTGTTCAATTATTGCAAGACTATGGTATCAAATCCCAACTCTCTTGTCCATCTACGCCTCAACAAAATGATATAGCTGAACGAAAAAACTGACACCTACTTGAAGTCGCCTGCTCTCTTCTCTTTATCATGCATGTACCACAATCATATTGACTTGAAGCAGTCTTAATCTCATGTTATCTTATCAACCTAATGCCATCTTGAGTGTTGCTAGAGAAGTCTCCCATTGATCTTATTTCCCTGCATAAAACCAACCACAGTCTTCCCTTATATGTTGTTTGGTGTGTCTGCTTTGTTACCCAATTCTCTGTTGATAAACTCTCCCAGGGCTGTGCGATGTTTTTTTTGGGTCTATTCCCCTTTCCACAAAGGCTGCAAGTGTCTTGATCCCCTCACGGGCAAATTGTATGTGTCCATGGATATCACCTTTTTTTAGACGGTCCCCTACTTCTATGCACCGTCTGTTTCTTCCTCCTCTCCTATTCTACCTCTCCTCCCTACAGATACTAGTCTGTCTGGCACTGCCAAGCCTACTCTGGTGTATCGACGCAGGCATCCCAGGCCTCCACTTCCAGTAGACGCCACCATCCCATCTACCCCTAGTCCAAATCCCTCCACCACTGATGAGTCTGAATTTCCCATTGCTATTATGAAAGGTAAGCGTACTTATACCAGTCATTCCCTTGATCGTTTTGTATCTTATCACGTTATTTCTCCTTCCTATCACAAATTTCTTATAGCTCTGGACAGCATTAAGATTCTCAAGAGGATTAGCACTGCCCTTCAAGATCCCTCCTAGAAAGCAACCATGGATGAAGAATTAGCCACACTAAAAAAAAACCATTCTTGGGAAATGGTTCCTCACCCTCCAAGAAAGACTTATGTTGGGTGCAAATGGGTATTTGGCTTGAAGCATAATCCAGATGGATCGAGTGCCAGATATAAGGCTCGTCTGGTTACCAAAAGCTTAACGCAAACTTATGAGGTGGACAATTAAGAAACTTTCTCCCCTTTAGCCAAAATTACCTCTGTTTGAATCTTGATTTCCATTGCCACCACTCATGTCTGGCCTTTTCATCAATTAGATGTGAAGAATGCCTTCTTTCATGGTGATCTACAGGATGAAGTATATATGCTATAACCTTCGAGGTTTGTCAAGCAAGGAGAGCCTCATTCTGTCTGCAGACTCAGGAAAGCTCTCTATGGCCTCAAGCAGTCTCCACGGACCTGGTTTGAGAAATTCAGCAATGTTTTGTTGCCTTATGGTTTCTCCAAATGTCAAATGGATCATTCAGTATTTATCTACCGTCTTCACTCTGTGGTCATGATTCTAGTAGTGTATATTGATAACTAGTAATGATGTTGCAACCATTTCTACATTCAAAGAGTATCTACGACGCACATTTGATAATAAAGATCTAGGGCCATTGCGTTATTTTCTTGGAATTGAGGTCGGTCGTTCTTCTGAAGGCCTCTCTTTAGCTCAGTGCAAGTATGCCATTAATCTCCTACAACATGCCAAGTATTCTGGATGCAAACCTGCTGATACTCCAATAGATGTCAACACAAAGTTATCTACTTCAGAAAGGACTCTTCTTGATATCATGAGTTCTGTCAGAAGTTGGTAGGGAATTGATTTACCTCAATATCACCTGGCCAGATTTATCATATGCAGTTGGTGTGGTCAGCCAGTTCATACATGCTTCACTGGATACCCATCTTCAAGAAGTCTTTTGCATCCTTCGCTATCTTAAGGCTCATCCAGGCCGGGGGTTGTTCTTTGCACAACAGTCGTCCCTCTTCATCCGTGAATACTCAGATGTTGATTGGGCCGGCTCTCTTGATGACCGCTTATTCACCTCTGGTTATTGAGTCTTATTGGGCTCTTATTTAGTCTATTGGCGCAGCAAGAAGCAATTTGTTTTTACTCGCTCTAGTGCTGAAGCAGAATATCGTGCGATGGCCAATACTATGGGTCAGTTACTTTGGATCCAACAATTTCTTACAGAGTTGGGTTTTGCTCATGTCGATCCACTTATCGTGTTTTGTGACAACTAGGCTATAACGACCCGTCCCGCTAGTATGATATTATCCACTCTAGGCCTCACACACGGCACACACGGCTTTCAATTGGCGAGCCAACCCACTGTTGCTCCCAAAAGGCCTCATGCTAGAAGAAAAAAGGCTACCACTTATATACAAGGGAATTTCCAATGCAACTAAAAATGTGGGACTTTTTTTCTCCATAGGCACGCTCCACACTATAGACCCCCTCTGGGGCGAGGTACTACAATATACCCCCCTTAAAGCCAGAGTCGTCCCCAGCTCTACACACACAACAACCAAGCCCACACCCTCGGGCAGATTGTTGAACCTATCTTTGATACCATTTGTAACAACCCGTCCCACTAGTATGATATTGTCTGCTCTAAGTCTCATACACGGCCCGCACGGCTTTCAATTGGCGAGCCAACCCACTGTTCTCAAAAGGCCTCGTGCCAGAAGGAGGAAGGCTACCACTTATATACGAGGGAATTTCTAACGCAACTTGCAATGTGGGACTTTATTCTCCATAGGTACGCTCTACACTATAAACCTCCTCTGGGGTGGGGTATTACATAGGCGGCCATCGACATCGCCTCCAATCCAGTATTTCATGAGAGAACTAAGCATATTGAAGTTAATTGTCACTTCCTTCGACAACATATTTTTGTGGCTGACTCGTTACTCCTCATCTGCATTCTAAAGATCAACTTACGGATATATTGACAAAGGCAGTTCCTAGACATCAACTCACTTCAGTTATTAGCAAGTTGAGTTTACTAGACATCTTCGAGCGAGCTTGATGGGGAGTGTTGTGGGACCCAATACAAGATAGTTGACCATGTGCAAGCCCCACATCCACACTAGTGTTCCAGAATACTCCTATTTTGGAAATTCAACTGAGTAGTTGTATGATTTATTGTACTTAATCATTCTTTTATTTATTTTCCTTTGTTGCCTCCATAATTGGCTGTCTTTTTTCATATTTATTTATGTAACCTCTGATAGTAAATTAATACAATACAATACAGAGAAGAATTCTTCTCCACGTCTTTTTTCCTTCTTATTTCTCTTTTTCTTATTGTTAAATTCTAGAGACATTTCCTTTTCAATTATTAGCCAAGACCCAATGCACATTTTCACCTAAAGATAAAGAAGATACTGCCATGATTCCAAAAATAATACAGGAGTAGAATAATTAATTATCAACCGAATAGCAAATGTACCTTGTCAAAAGAAATCATCCTGTTCATGCAACCAACATTGATGATTACCTGCAAAATAATGTAAAGGAAGGTGATGCTCACATTATGAAAAAATGAAATACCATAAACTTTCAGACCACGCTCCATGTATTTATTGTTAGATTTAGTTAAGCATGTACTCATGCAGTCATGCACCTCAAATCTCCGAAAATGCAGTTGTGTAGATACACATTCACCCAATAGCTAGAAGATAGAAAGCTACCCAACCATGATCTGGCACTATTTATTTTATACATATAAACTCTGTTGAGAGTGTACTATTTCATGTAATCCTGCATGAAGTGCCAATTCATATACACGTGCAGTTTCAGTACTTCAGCTATATTTATGGTTATAAAACCTAGCAGTTATTAGGTGTAATTTTGTTTTTCCGTTTTATCTTATCTTAGGAGGTTAAGTTGTTTAGATGATATATTTGATTTCAAATCAAACTAATCCCACAAATCTGGTATTACGTTGTGCGGCTCAGGGGATGCTTGTGCCTATATAAAATACATGAACATTTAATCTTCAATGACTTTCAATTTCAAGAATACTAACATCAAAGATATTAGAAAATTTCTTATTTAGTGCAATAACACTTTTTTCTTCATTTTAAATTATGCATGTAAAATTCTATGTTTGGTGCGGCAAAATACATGAATGCTATTTTTTTAAAATTGAGTTAAATATGGTATTTAATACGTTTTATGTGTTGAATTGTGTTAACTTCTTTATTAATTTTTTCCATGTTGAGAAGTTGAAATGTTATTGACAATCAACTCGATCTGATGACATTTATCATTGGCATCTCAATGAAAACAATCTAACAACCTGCATCTGGATATGACCAAAAGTTTTGTGTTGACCTGCATGTATACCCACCTTAGAAATCTCATTTGCCCATCTCAGCAACTCCATCAACTTCATTTGTACATCATTTTGCTCCTCTATCCAGATTGATCCCCCACAATCAATTCTGCCATTTATTCCTTTTAATCACCGAGCTCATATAACCTCAACCTACATCTATGCCTATCTTACGCTCTGTAGGTCTCTATTTGAATCCTCCACTATATATAGATCTCTTCATGCTCACTACTTTCTTTCGGCATGCTCGCTACAATTACGAAAGAGAGAGTTGACCAGAGAAAAGAGATAAAACTAACAGGGATTTAACCAAAATGAGAGAGAAAAAAAGTGATAAATGGGGAGAGAGAGATAGAGAGAATAAAAGAGAGAGACCTACCATTAATGAGAGAGAGAGAGAGCAGATTGTGGAGATCGAGAGAGGAAGATCAAGTTATGAGATAGGCATTTTTTTTTAGTGGTTAAGAAGAGGAATTATATTAATAGATATAGAATGTACAAGAGGAGGTCTAAAAGGCTTAAACACCTGAGAGAAAATACATGTAACAAAGACAAGAAAGAAGCATAATAAATCAAAAAACAAAAGTACAACTAGAACCCTTGCTGCATAAATACAAAGTGAAATCTCGGAAGATGTCTTAACCCCTAAAATCGCAAGATAGAACCTCGCTGCCATCATTGTTTATTCCCCATTTGGCTAGAAAATCAGCGTCTCTATTTGCCAATCTCCTAACAAGTGAGAAGGAGACCTCTCTCCCAGCACACAGAGTGCTAATCTCCTTAGCTACTATTACCAGTTTCCAAAGTGGACATTTCAATCCAAGATCCAACTTGATTGCATTCAGCGAATCCCCTTCAATCACTAGCTTACCATGGCAACGGTTCTCCCACAAAGTCAGGGTTCTCCTAATTTCTAACGACACATCTTCGTTGGAATCTCTTACCCCTATAGGCTCTAAAAAGACTAGCAAAGATGATTTGCCTGAATCCTTTAAAACCCCACCTATTCCAGGCTTCCAGCTAAACCTGGTTTGCCCCGAGAAACCATGTCTACATTAAACTTAAACACACCATTCTAGCGGGGGAAACCAAGCTTCGAGTATAATCTTTTTTCCTATGTGTTCCTCTAAGCACCCTTCCCACGATGTATAGAAATTCGTTAACCTCAGATCTTTGAATTCAAAACTGGTTGCCAACCAAGCGCATAACCTCCATTTCACTGTCTGGAATATCTCCTCGTTCTCTGATCTTTTATTCTCGAAGATTCTCTGGTTCCTTTCTTTCCAAACTGACAAAAGGACAGCTGATGGAATAGTGTAGACATAGTTGTGAATAGCTCTAATAGATGCGGTGAGATATAGAAGTGAGACATTCGTATATCACATGGTTCACTACTTTTCATGGTTTTTGTACTTTACTGGGCTAAAACTCAGCCAATTTTATCGTATATAACGTCGTTCACAAGTTTTTATGGTTTTCGTACTTTGCTGGGACTCAAACTCAGGCCATTTAATTGATGGAGTGCCTTCTCCACACTTCATCCACAGTTTTGACACGTATCATAAATTCTAGATTTTGAAATCTCGGGTGGTGGGATGCAATGGCAGATTCTCGTATTTCTAATTCCTATTTATTTTAAAATCCATGTAGTTGTGTTGCATGAAACAATGAAAATCAAATCATCAAAAAATTTAAATTTTAAATTCAAGAATTTATTGGTTCTCATGGTTTGTGTACTTTACGGGGACACGAATTGGGGTCATTTCTCATATATCACATGGTTCATTGTTTTTGTAATAACCCGTCCCCGCTAGCACAATATTGTCCGCTTTGGGCCTACACACGAGCCTGCACGGCTTTGCTTTGGTGAGCGAACCCACTGTTTCTCCCAAAAGACCTTATGCTAAAAGGAGAAAAGCTACCACTTATATACTAAGGAATTTCCAATGCAACTAGCAATGTGGGACTTTTTGAGGCAGGGTATTACAATCTACCCCCCTTAAAGCCAGAGCGGTCTCCGGCTCTGCACACACAAAAACCAAGCACACCCTCTCAAGCAGAGAGTTGAACCATACTCTGATACCATTTGTAACGACCCGTCCCGTTAGCACAATATTATCCGCTTTGGACCTACACACGAGTCCGCAATGGTTTGCTTTGGCGAGTTAACTCATTGTTGCTCTCAAAAGGCATTGTGCTAGAAGGATGAAGGCTACCAGTTATATACCAGGGAATTTCCAATGCAACTAGCAACGTGGGACTTTTTAGGGCGGGGTATTACAGTTTTTCATGGTTTTCGTACTTTGCTGAACTCAAACCCAGCCCATTTTATCGATGGAGTGCCTTCTCTGCACTTCCTCCATATTTTGACACGGATCATAAATTCTAGAGTTCAAAATCATAGGTGGTGGAATGCAATAGCAGATCTAGTCTTTCTAATTTCTAATGATTTTAAAATCCATGTATTTATGCTGCATCAAACAATGAAAGTTAAATCATCAGAAATTTAAAATTAAAAAATTTACTGGTTTTCATGATTTTTGTTCTTTACTGGGACTTGAACTCGGGCCATTTTATCGTATATCACGTGGTTTTCATACTTTGCTGGGACTCGAACTCTCACCATTTTATAATGGAGTGCCTTCTCTGCACTTCCTCCATGTTTTGACACAGATCATAAATTCTAGTTTTGAAATCTTAGGTGGTGGGATACAATGGCAGATCCTCGTATTTCTAATGCCTATTAATTTTAGAATCCATGTATTTATGCTGCACCAAACAATGAAAATTAAATCATCAGAAATTTGAAGTTAAAAATTTAAGAATTCTTGTCTGCACAAACCTGCCTTCATGTATTTATATATCACTTTCCTGAAGAGAAGAAACAGAACATTTTCGTTCTCTTATTTATTATTACTTCCACCTTTCTCTTCTCTTCACCTCCACAACTCTCTTCTTCCCCTTCGTTTCATCATTGAATCTGAGAGAATGCTTTGAATTACAACATCTACATGGATGCAAAGTATAAAAGAAACAAATTCTAAAATTCCGCTGTTCATGAAATGAAATAATGTGGTGTAACCATATATTAGGATACCAGTATCGTGCTTAGTTATCACATCAGAAGAATATATCCAGAAAACTGATGTTGAAATAGATGACAAAGGTTTCAATGGATATGTTGATAATAAACCAGCAAATACAACATCACCTCGTCAAAAACAGGCACACTTCCTCCAACAAGTCCAGTATTACCACCCTGTGGAACGACAGCCAGTCGTCTAGAATTACAATATCTAAGAATCTGGGACACCTGTAACCAAAGCATGACAAAAAAAGAAAAGAAGATTCCATTGACATAGTCACCAATGCATTCATTAGCTTTTATATAGAAAAGGGGCATAACATCATCAGCTGCAGATGCCAACATCAAAGACACTACAAAACCTTCTCAATCAACATACCAAACATTATCATCATCACCTCATCCACTTTTGCATATTTAATATATACATTGAATATGACTAATTAAGTAGTTAAGTTATAAGGCATCATTGACCTGAAATTCAACGTGGATGGAGCTTCTAAGGAAAAACAGGGACCAACGGGGATAGGAGGTGTTCTTACAGGACCATAACAGCCATACATCCTTAGTATTCATTGAGTCGGTGGGGATTAGAGATTCAAACGAGGCGGAACTCCTCAGTATTAAGAGAGCTTTGACCATTTGGACATGTTCGGGGTTTGGAAAACTAGTGATAGAAGGGGATTCGGCAAATGCAATCAAATGGGCAAAGGGGCTGAAGCAACCCCCCTAGAGATTGATTACCATGGTTGGGGAGATTAGAGCTCTCGCTTTGGGACTCAATGTATTATTCGCCCAAGTCAGTCGCACAGCTAATGGTGTGGCAGATTTCTTTGTAAAGAACGGAGTTGACAATCCAGCCTCTGGCGTCTTTCATCTTGGTAGGGGGAATTACAGCATCATTAAAGCCCAACAGATTGTATTTGTTATATGGATGTTTTGGTTTTGTTTTTCTCACGTGTATTTGTTCAGGGTCTACTCCTTTTAGACCCTCTTTTCCCTTGATGTACTTATACTTTTTATTCCACTATTAATATAAATTGTCTTTGCTACTGCTAAAATAACGATATCACTGAAACATCATGGTTGCAATGTGGTCATTTAGGATGAAGAAATGAGTCAATACTAGTGGTAATAGGTACCTTGCTAAACTGTTGACCATGCTGTCTCATCAAGAGAGTGATTCAAAGCCTTCCCCTATGATTTGGTGGTAGACTTCACAGCAATTACATCCAACAGTCTCTTGGATTTAATTGGGCTTCAAGTAAAAATTGTGACAAATATGTGATTTAATCATGTCATCTGCAAAAGTTCGACAGAACGGTGAATACTGCTATCATTCCTATACTCCTCATCCTTACTCTTTTGTTCAAGTTCTGAGAGTACTTTTTCGACTCCCTTTTACCTTTGGCTGCTCTCGCCAAATCTCCTTGTAGAATTTAATAATAAGAAAAAGGAAAATGAGAAGAAAAAGAGAGATTGTGGATAAAATTGCTTCTCTCTCTATTGTATTGAATCATGTAGAACCATACGGGTACAGGTATAAATAATAAACAAAGGAGCCAAACATGTGGCTGATTATGGAAAGAAATAAATGAATAACTAATTACAATCAATCATACAGAGATTCAGTTGACTTTCCAAAAGTGGAAGATTTTGGTCAACTGTATTGCAGACGTGGGTCCCACAATAGTCAAAGAAGTGGGTCTCACAACAGTCCCCCTCAAGCTAGTTGAAAAATGTCTAGTAAACCCAACTTGCTAACAAGCGAAATGAGCTGAGCTCTAGGAACTGCTTTTGTCAATATGTCTGCAAACTGATCTTTAGTATGCAGATAAGAGTGAAAAGTCGACCTTTAGAAATATGCTGACGAAGGAAGTGACAATCAACTTTAATGTGCTTAGTCCTCTCATGAAAGACTGAATTGGAGGTGATGTTGATGGCCGCCTGATTATCACAAAACATGATGAGTGGATCCGCATGAGCAAAGCCCAACTCAGTGAGAAGCTGTTAAAGCCACAACAACTCGGATGCAGTATTAGACATGGCACGATATTCGGCCTCAGCACTAGAGTGAGCAACAACGGACTACTTCTTGCTTCGCCAGGAAACTAAATGTGACCCCAAGAAGACATAGGTAGCTGGTGGTAGAAAGGGGGGTGGGGGGTTGGGGGGGTGTTTATAAGCAAATTATGAAATGAGCTTTGGTCAAGTCCAACTAGTACTAAATTGGCTCAACCAAAAAAAGTTAAACTCAAGTCAACTTGGGCTCAAGCCCGATCTAGAATTAGATTTGTCCTGGGACGAACCCAATCCAAAATCCTGAATTTCGATAGAGCACAATTATAACCCAAGGGCCCACCATACCAATACATATTATTATATTTTTTTGAACAAAAATACATATTTTATATTATATATTTATCTTAAACTATTAAAAATCCTAATATTTAAATTAAATACATTTATATCCTAACTGTCCAACACTAAAGTCAAGCCAATCCCCAATATAAAT
Source organism: Chimonanthus salicifolius (assembly GCA_013350335.1). Taxonomy (NCBI): domain Eukaryota; kingdom Viridiplantae; phylum Streptophyta; class Magnoliopsida; order Laurales; family Calycanthaceae; genus Chimonanthus; species Chimonanthus salicifolius. The sequence continues at coordinate 49,670,323 of CM023537.1, read as the reverse complement.
TCACTCAGACCCACCACTAATAATAACTTCTCAAAATAAAACTTGAAATTACACATTTGCTCACATGCGGACAAGCTTCCATTAGCAATGTTGGGATAGTAGAGGGAAAGAACAAAAGTGGAATAAGGAAAATTGAGGACGGGCCCAAAAACCCAAAGTCCTATTGGGCCCTTATTTAAAGTGATTAGGGTCTGTTATGGCCCAATCTAGGTCCAAGCCCCATAATTGCAATGTTGGCCCAAGCCAAATAGACTAGGGGACAAACCCGACCTGCCCAACTTCCACCCCTAGTCGCAATAAAGTTGCAAGTCTAAATCCACCTACCTTTACAGGAAACAATAAGAACAACAACAATAATAACAATCCCATTGGCCTCGAATGAATAAAAGTAGTTATCTTTACCAAATTGAATTTATCATAGTCATGTGTGAGAATTCATGAAACTATAAAACATATACCTCCTCAGTGCTTCTAGGCTGCAGCACTAGTTGGCTTGAGCCTTTGTATTTCCGCATCCAATCCGTATTTGCAGTTAGCAATCTGTCATTGTCCTGAATTACATTTTTTTCTCCCAGAATCTCCTTAAAATAATAGACATCGTCTGAAGTTAATGTTGCAAATGATGGGTTCCTTTGAATGTTTGTTCCTGCTGAACCAAAAGACCTGTATTTTGTTCTCTGTGTCCCATCCAATGTTCTTGCAACTGGAACACGGCACATTTCCTTGTAATCTCTCAAAGGAAAACTACATGCATGTGCATACTTTTTCCAGTCACAATCCAAAGTTGGTATTATAGGGAGACAACAAGGATCTTCTACTTTATAAATGGAACCTGCAGACCATATCCGAAATAAGAAAAGGTAAAAGAAAAGCCTATATTTGCTCCTTTTCTTTCCTCAGCTTAACTGATAGCATGCTTTTCAAAAGAAATAATCATATCACACCAAAAGGAGTCCATTAAAAAAAAAAAAAACTAAAATTATTATCATTCAAAAAAATGGAAAAAACTAGCACAATGTAACATGCATAAAAGATGAATTAGTAGAAAGTGATATATTTACATTTACACGGATTTAAAGGCATGGTTGGTAGTAATTAAAATTATATACCCAAGTATTGTCAAATCATCAAGATTGAAGGTGATCCTAACTTTTTGGAGTTGACAAGGATTTGACAAAATGGATGCTATCAACTTTGCTAAATGTTTGATTAGTGCAGTGTCAAGCAAAGAATACGATCCCTGCAACCATTAGTTTCAGCCCCTACAAAGTCTTATACAATTTGACTCAACCAGATTGTGTGCTATACGATGATATCTTCCATCTAGAATGCATGCAACTCAATTTTAGTGGTTACATACTTGGACAGTGAAACACAGACTAAATTCTCTGGTTTTGTGAGCTACATTTTTTGGGATGCCTATTTTTCACTCTTTGCAGCTACAGATCAGCTTCCATGACATCTATCGTAGAACTTGAAGTGGTTACACTTCTAGTTTCTAACCAGAAAACTTCAGAACATTGAAAGAGGAGCAACAGGTCAGATATGCTGAGTTGAATCAAGCAAGCTAGCTTAGCAAAATACAATGACTATGGACTTCAGTTTTTTACACAAAATAAAATGCAAATGCCACACATGCACAAGTTTGTACAAATTCTGAATTTGCCATGGGAAAAACAAGCTAACCTCATCAGGGAGGAAAAAGAACAATTCACATTAATAAACAATTGACTTGACAAATTGATACTGCATAGTTTGGAATCAACCAAAACTGTGTCTTGTGAGCTTTCACAAGCCTAGTCTAGCAATTCCAATGACATATCAAACACATTATGCCCTTACAGTGGTGTTGAACAAAAGGAAAGCAAAAATTTTGCAAGATCAAAAATAGACTTCGCAATATATAAAGGCATAAATAAGAGAATTTCTTGTGTACATCTAAAAGTACACACATGAACATGTATTTGTGCTATTTAAATTTTAAAAGATCTTTTTAATTAGCTCTTTAGCCTGACAAAGCCTTGATAAAGCTGAATAACATAGTAAACAATGATATAGAGAAGCCTCCATAAATAATATAGATGCAGCAGGGTTGATGACTGACAAATACAAGATGATGGGGCGCCTTCTCTGGCCTTTCTAACATGTGTCAGATCATTGTGATTCTTGATTTGTCATATTCAAAGTCAAACCATTGTAATTTTTCTTTCTTTAACATTGCAACATGAAGATGAGTAATAATAGGTCTCAACACAAACCTGATTTGAATTCAAAAATTAGAATTGTGTGTGCAGTGATTTGCATTGATTATTATATGGGCCCATTATAAGCCTTGTGCTCGGTGGGGCATTTAATAAGTTAAAGTTTGGCAATTGCATGGTTATGGTGAGGCAGAAGCAACAAAACAAAAATGGAAAAACAAAAACAAAATTTACTTGAAGATGAAAGTCAAACCACATATAGTCAACTGCTTAAAAAGGTGAAAAAAAACACATACAACAATGGGAAGGGCAGGTCTCGGGCTTATGATTAAAAAATAAATGGATGGATAAATTACCAAAGGAACTATCAAATTATTAAAAGTGGGACTCACTAAAATATCCGACCACTTGATTTTTTAAGATCAAAATAAACCATCATATAAACATTTTTACCTATCATATCAATCCAACAGTAATAGCATCAAATGGTGAAAGGAAGAAAACAATATCTTTAGCCGTTAAAATTAATTATTAACAGGGTCCACATGGAGCCCGTACACCTGGGCAGACGGCCCGGCCATGCTGACTTTAGTTTAGCCCCAAAAGCTCAAAACATCAATCTGGCCATCCATCCAATGAGCCCACACCCGAGATGGTAATTGTCAGGCTGTCCATTTTGGCCCAGACCCCACATCCACACTGGTCTGGGCTTCAGCTCACTGTTAATTGAGCTAGTCCGCTGATCAGGAAAACAAGAAGAAGAAGAAGAAGAAAAAGAATGCCCATCAATCGGATGGGAGGACTGTCCATCTGTGCCGATGTTGATGGCCGGCGGGGCCCACATGACAAACAATTGATCAAGAAAGTTTGGGTAAGGAAGAAGAGAAACGGACCTGAAGAAGCTGGGGAGATTGTTCTTGGATTGAAGCGGCGGCCGGAAATGGCAGTCGAAGAATGTGTTTTCAGTTTCAAGAACTGCTGGGAGATTCTCCATATCCCCATCTTGCAAGAGAGAATATGTTTAAGAGCGGAAAAAATTCAGGCGAAATGTTGGGCGACTCCGCACCGAGGAGACAATTTGTAAACAATCTGAAATATGAGGATGAATTTTCAGACGATCCTCGGCACGAGAACGGACAACGGACAACGGACAACGGATTCAATCTTACCCTGCCAGTTGTGTACCTCCTTTGGGACAATTTTTTAATGTAACGATTGTGTTCTATAAATAAAATATACAAAACTTATCATTTAAATCGTGTCAATTTAACTAAAAAACTTACTTTTAAGAAGGACTATTTAAATAAAAAAAATATGCTTAGGTTAAGACATGGATTTTAAGTGTCTTTTAAGTTAAAAAGTTATGTATTCAAATTCAATTATTTTTTTATTTATATTATAAATAAAATTTATCTTTCAAAATATTTTTTGAATAATTAATATATTAATAAAAAATACACCGAGAGTACAAACAAAAAGCAAGATAATACAAATTGCCTCGTCAATATATTCTTTTTCGACACGCAAGATATCATTTATAAAATTATTTATGAATTCAAAATATTATTACAACTAAGATACATCTATTCATTAAGGTTAAAATGATATAGTTAGTAGAACTCAAAATATAGCACTTAGTCAATTTTTTAAAAACCTTCTCAAAATGATATCATTAGTAGGACCCAACATATGACTTGTCAATATTTTTAGAAAAGAAAATATACAAAATAATATGATTAATGGGACTCAATATTACACATTTAAAAAAAAACCTCTAACCGCGGGGAAGTGTATATGGTGAACTAAATTGTTTCACCCTCACCACTTGGGTACGCAGCGACTAGTGGGAAAAAGTTTACAATTGAATTGATCTAAGTCGTAGGTTTTAAGATTGTTTATAGCTTATTGTCAATTAAACATCTTCATGACATTATGAAAGGAAAAAGAAATGAAAAGGAGAATCGAGAAAAAAAAGAAACTGTGATACCCCTACCCACCAATGTGGGAAAAAGTCCCACATCGATGGGGGAGGGAAAAAAATTGGGAGATATAAGTGGTGTAGCCCCCTTTGACCATGTGTGAGGGCTTTTGGGCCGGGCCACGTGGGCCCAGGTCCAAAAACAAAACCGTGCGGGTTTGAGCTGTGTGCAAGGCCCAAAGCGGACAATATCACACTGAGTCAAGCCTTAAGCCCTGTTGTCGGGTCAGGTCGTTACAAATATGGTATCAGAGCCGAGTTCAACACTCGGACTGTGTGGGCCTATCATCCTTCCCTGGAGTTGTTGAGCCAGACTGGAGTCGAGCAGGGGACGCCTCGAGGCTTTGGGAGGGTGATTGTGATACCCCTACCCACCAATGTGGGAAAAAGTCCCACATCGATGGGGGAGGGAAAAAAATTGGGGGATATAAGTGGTGTAGCTCCCTTTGACCATGTGTGAGGCCTTTTGGGCCGGGCCACGTGGGCCCAGGCCCAAAAACAAAACCGTGCGGGTTTGACCTGTGTGTGAGGCCCAAAGCGGACAATATCACACTGAGTCAACCCCTAAGCCCTGTTGTCGGGTCGGGTCGTTACAGAAACATTCTTATGTTTGTAAAATCATACTCTCTCACTCATGTTATCTTTTTTTATTTTTCAAAACCATTAGCACTTGGAAGTCCTACTTATTAACTGTTCCTACTAGCCAGTAACAATAACCTAGTGGTTCAGTTTTAATTCCTAAAAACCATCGACTTTATGTTAAATATGAAAATACAGACAAATATAAGGAGAGAGACCCTGATTCATTGTATTAGTAGGGAAAAATGTATTACAAATAAATAAAGAATTTAATTACAATGTAATCCCAATATTATAAATGGGGAAAGTTCTATTCTAAAAATCTAACAGCTCATTCGGCACTCCCCCTCAAGTTGGAGCATATATGTCATCTATGCCCAACTTGCTAAGTGAGCTGTGAAAAACTCTGCCTGTAACTGCTTTAGTGAGAACATCTGCAAGTTGATCTTCGGGTTTAACAAATGGTACATCAATGATCTTCGTCTCGAGTTTCTCCTTGATGAAATGTCTGTTAATTTCAACATGCTTGGTTCTATCATGATGCACTGGATTATGTGCGATGTCTATTGCAGCCTTATTATCACAATGCAGTTGCATGGCATGTTGGGGTTTGAATCCCAATTCACCCAACAAATCCCTTATCCAGAGTAGCTCACATACTCCGTGCGCCATACCCCTATATTCTGCTTCAGCACTTGATCTTGAAACCACTTTCTGCTTCTTATTTCGCCAAGAGACCAGATTGTCTCCCACAAAGGTAACGTATCCAGATGTAGATCGCCTATCAGTAACATAATCAGCCTAGTCTGCATCAGTGTAACCTTCAACATCTAGATGACCATGTTGTGAGAACATCAAACCTTTTCCACGAACTGACTTCAAGTGTCTCAGAATTCGAGTTACAGCCTCCATATGGGCTTCACTTGGTGCATATATGAACTGACTCACTACACTTACTGCATATGCTATGTCAGGTCTGGTGTGAGCTAGGTAAATTAATTTACCCCACAAAACTTTGATATCTTTCTTTGTTGGTGGGTACCTGATCAGGATATTCACCAAGCCGGTGATTCAACTCCATTAGAGTATCTGCTGGCTTGTTGGCTAACATTCTAGTTTCAGTCAAGATGTCAAGAATATATTTCCGTTGTGATAGAAATATTCCTTGTTCTTAGCGACCCACTTCAATGTCTAAGAAATACTTCAGAGCACCAAGATTTTTCATTTCAAACTCATTTTCCAAATGGCGCTGTAATGTTGCCTTTTCCTTTAGGTCATTCCCTGTAATTACCATGTCATCAACATACACAATAAGGGCAGTGACCTTATCTTTTTTATGTTTCAGGAAAAGAGTATGATCTGAGTTACTTTGCTTGTAGTTGAAATTCTCCATTGATTTGCTGAACCATCCAAACCACGCTCTGGTTGATTGCTTCAATCCATAAAGAGACTTTCTCAGTTTACATACCATGTTACTCTGACTAAACCCCATCTTACATCCTGGAGGAGGTTCCATATAAACTTCTTCTTCTAGGTCTCCATGTAGGAAGGCATTTTTTACATCAAACTGGTGTAATGGCCAGTCCAGGTTTGCTGCAAGGGAAAGAAGCACTCGAATTGTGTTGATCTTGGCTACAGGAGCAAAGGTCTCCCCATAGTCAATCCAATAAGTTTAAGTGTAGTCTTTCGCTACTAGTCTTGCTTCGTATCGTTCAATTGTGCCATCTGCCTTGAATTTTACCGTATATATCCATCTGCAACCTCCTGTTTTCTTCCATTTAAAAAGGGTAGTCATCTCCCAAGTGGATTTTTTCTAGAGGGCCTCCATTTCTTCATTCATTGCTTGAGTCCACTTGGGATGATTTAGACATTCCTGCACATTACCTGGAATAGATAGAGTGGATAATTGACATACAAATGATACACACGAAGGAGACAACCTATGTAGAGACATATGATTAGCAATAGGGTATTTAACCTTTGCTTTAGGGTAAAGTCATATTGTTGTCTAAATATACCTCTAGTCGTACGAGGGGTACCTGATAACCTGTATTTCATGTATAACTCAACTTAGGTAAAGTGATTAAGTTTGAGTGTTCAGGTACCTGTGGAGGATCTTCAGGACGATCTTTAGGACCTGATTGGATGAGAGGTGGTGGTATTGTAGGAGGAGTTGTAGGAAGGAAATGATCTAAATGAGTCTCTTGCTCTTGTTGCAAATGGGTATCTTGCTCTTGTTGCATCACTGTAGTTTGTGGGTCAGTAGTCATCACTACATCCTCAGATGTTGTGTGAAGCTGGTCTGACACATTCTGTGAAACTTAGATGATCTGACCTGAGTACCTTCTGCAAAGATAGAGCTCTCCCCATGCAGGGGATGCTCAGAATCTTCCCCTGAGTAATAGAATTCACTCTCGTGAAAAGTAACATCTGCTGTAACGTGCAAAGTCTGAGTAGAGGGATAGAAACATTTATAATCCTTCTAAGTGGCAGTATACCCCACAAAGACACAACGTAGTGCACACGGATCAAGTTTGCCACGCTGGTGTGGATATACCTGAACATAAGCAACACAGTCAAAGACACGTGGTTCGAGATTTGGTGTGGACGGCATGGTGAGGAGAGTGTTCAATGTTCTGAAATGGAGTTTGATACTGAAGAGTACTGAATGGTGTTCTATTGATGAGATAAGCAGCCGAACAAAGAGCCTCTTCCAAAAAATGATAGGGCATATGGGCCTCAAATAAAGATGCACGAAGAACTTCAAGAATATGACGGTTCTTATGTTCTGCTACACCATTCTGTTGTAGCCTATAAGCACACGCCATTCTGGCTCAAAAAATTACAGAGGTCATTGTTGACGTACTCGTCCTCAATTGTCAGATCTAAGTGTTGTGATCTTCTTATCAAACTGAGTAGCAACATATTGATGAAATTGCTTGAATTTCGCAGGGACTTCGTTTTTCTGCTTCATGAGGAAAACCCATGTCATCCTGGTACAATCATCTATAAATGTCACAAACCACGTAAAACCACTAATTGTAGAAACTCTTGACAGTCTCCAAACATCAGAATAGACAATCATAAAAGGCATAGAACTTTTATTCAATCTTAATGGAGAAGAAATGTGATGACTTTTCACCAAAATACAAGTTTTACAATGAAAGCCTGATTCAGCAAAATGGGAAAATAAATCTGGAAATAAAAGTTTTAGATAACCAAAAGAAGCATGCCCTAATCGTCTATGCCACAACCAAAGTGTTTTCATCCTGACTGACTCGTCTCCTCTAACATGATGTACTGCAGTCTTCTGTCAAGTCCAGATAGTACAACTTTCCCCTCCTAGTACCACATCCAATCAAGGCCCTAATGAGAAGGTCCTGAAACAGACAATACAATGGCAAAAAACACACAGTACGATTAAGGGAATCAATTATTTGAGGAACATATAATAAGTCATAATCGAGTGATGGGACAACCAAGACATGATCTAGACTTAATGATATGTAAGAGATATGGACCCTTCTCCCAGAACTGGAGAGGTGGTTCCATTGGCACTGGTGATATATGTTCGGTTTGATGGTTTGGGAGAGTGTAACCTAGTAAAACTAGATGTCATGTGATCAGTAGCGCTAGTTTCAATAATCCATGATCTATTACAAGTAATTGAAGATGTGCAAGAAGAGATACCTGAGGTAGCCAAGGCCTTGGAGCTAGATGTACCTGGTGGAGGTTCGGATGTAATCTTCGGGGATAAGGCAGCGAATGCAACTGAGGCTTTGCTTGACTCTCGCTTTCGCCCTTTGTGAACCCACCCATCTGGATAACCAATGATCTGATAACAACCCTTAATTGTATGGTTAGTTAAACCACATTTGGTACACTTCATTGGAGGCTGGTTACAAGTAGAGTCGGAGTTCAAAGTGGGTGGCCAAGATGGCTTGAACCTTGCGGCAGCCAAGGCTGTGGCATAGGATGTGACACCAGCTTCAGACATGGTTCCCTGTTGGTTACTCTCTCTTTTAATATGTGCATACACTGCCTCAAGTTCAGTTTTAGTTTCCATCCTCAAAATCTCTCCTCCAATTTGATCAAAATTCTTGTCCAAATCAGCAAGGAAAATATAAACTCGGAGACGGTCAATTTCCTTGCGTCTAATTTCAATGTCCGCCGGATGCTGCATATGGCTTGGGCATAAGTGATCAAGCTCCTAAAATATCGCAGTGAGCTCACTGTAGTACATGACAACATGCGCACCATTTTGTGTCGTCTTGAATGACCTTCTGTGGAGATCGAAAATCTTCGCCTCATCGGAACCATCAGAGTATGTTGTCTGGATTGTATCCCAGACCTGCTGTGCTATATCATAACGGATAAACTGTTTCATCTGATTGGGTGGCATAGCATCGAATAACCAACTTTTGACTTGACAATCCGATGCACTTCATTTGTTGTATGTCGGGTCTGTAGCTGCAGGCTTGGTCATATCACCTGTCAAGTGACCATGTTTCTCTCGTCAGGCAATCTTCATCTCCATGACTTGGTGCTATAGGGAATAATTATGTTCGTCCAGTTTGATTCCAGTTGAGAAGGTGGAATTGTCTCCTTAAATAGTGACAATTTGAATGGTTGTATTTGATCCACCAGCAACACCCTTAGAGTCGCCCTCATTTGCCATTGTATGGGCTCAAATAACGATAATGAAATATTTTCTTACAAACGGTAGGATAATGTTAATAACAAACCAGTGAGGGCGAGAATCATATCTACAAATCTGATGAGGAGGCTGCAGTAGAGATGACAGAGCTGCTAACAACAAAGAAGCACACCACCGAACCGATCTGAACAAGAGAGGCACAAATATGGGCTGGATTTGCCGTTTGGATCTGCAACACGTTGATGGCTGAACAAAGTCGGGATTGTAGGCAGAAGCGGAATGGCAAGAGCAGATCTGCAAAGGGGCGGCAGATGAGGCTTTGTGTAGGCGGCACGAAAAAATCGTCGGGCTACGGAATAGGAAGCACTACCAAGACGTCGGGATCTGCTTGGGTCCGGGACAGCAACAACAGCAACGGAGAAGAAGGTTGAGCGTCTCAGATCGGGTTGAAGTCGAGCAAAAGATGGCCGACTGCAATATTGTGAAACCAGTGAGGCGATATTGAGTGATCGTGATTCCGGGCAGGCATCTCTGTGTGCAGAGACAGAGGGAATCAGCAAAAGGGCCGCGATGTGGGGAAACGGTGATGACCGGCAGATCTAGATTATCAGATTCGCCGGCAAGGGTTCTTATCACGCCCCGACCCGAAGGGTAGGCCCGGAACGCGACTGATTTTTTTTTTTTGAAAGATAAGTAAACTAAACCACAAGCATTCTTACTGGGCCGGATTAACAGTTGGGCCCAGAAGTCACACATGACCCCGTCATGTGGACTCAAACATGTACCATATGCCTGCCTCATAAACATAACAATAACAACATCATAATATCATCAAACAAAATCATCCATTAATTCATCATTCAAAGTCACAACAAACAGACTATAGCAACGTCGTAATCTTGATACATAAAGTTTTTTAAGGAACTAAGCATCACATCCGGTACTTTACAAAAGCCAAGGTTCCTAAGAACCCGAAAGCACAAATAAGAGTATTCCCCCTTCAGGGGAATCCCAAACCACCATCGCAGCTTAACCATCTTAAGCCTGAAAGAGAGGGTCCTTCCTCTTCGGGTTCAACGCCTGAAAGGTGAGTGGTGTGAGCTAACTAGCCCAGTGAAGGAAATATAACAATGCACATTAAGTAAATAATAAAATAGGTTAGCAACAGCTTAATATCACATACTTGATAACAATAAGCATAATCTCAAATAATATAACAACATCATTTAAACCACTGCCATTATCCACCGTAACGCCTGCCGAACTACACTGAGACCAATATTAAGTCCTGACACGGTCAAAATACATCCTTGCAAGTACATCTCCGACTCTAACTTAGCCGATACTGACACCCTCAAGTCAGCAACTGACGACAGCATGGTCCGCCCATAGTCCAGTAGACATAAACCATCTCTCATATGGCCGATATTGGTTCAATAGCCCAGGTACGTGGAAGCAGTCTTTCATACTCATACGATCAACATCGTAATATCACGATCAACATCGTAATATCACAGTCAACATCAGCACTCTTACCATAGTGCATCGTATATAGGCACATGAGTGGGTTCATCAAAAACTGAAACCACTCATTGCTCAATAAAAACCTGTTTACAAAATCTGCAGAGTTAAGTTCCCTCACTGTGATTGTGTGGTTTACGCGGTCTCTGTTCAAACAACACACAAGTGCACAATCAATATACATAACAGATACGTACACATACGTAGTACTTGGAAATTACACGTTTTCCCACAAAATATCCGAGGTATATGGAATTGAGTCTCCTACTGGGTTTCTATCCTTTTTAAATTATCATAATCCACAATATAATAATAAATAAAAAGGGGCTCAGTCCAAACTCATATTGTCTTCTGGGCATTGACCAGATTGACTTATTGAGTTAGGTCTAGATTCTCGGGTCATTTCTCGGTTGTCTTCTGGATAGGACCAGATCTGACATTTTGAGTAGGCCTCGAGGTCACTCAGTGTCCGACTATATAGCGTCGGCCTGAAAGTGAATCACTCAGTGCCCGACCAATAGGGTCGGCCTGGAAGCGGATATAATAGTATTTACACTATAAGTAATAAGAGAAGAGGGTTAGTACAATTTTAATTAACAAAAAGGGGTACTAATCATCACATCACATAATCTAACAAAATAATAATAATTTTTTTTGAATAAAATAATAATATTTATTTATTCAATTATTTATTCATTTTTTTTTCAATGGGAACCAACATTAAGAATGACAAGCAACAATAATATCAAATAAAAATATTTTTTTTAATAAAATAATAATATTTAATTATTTATTCATTTTTTTTCAATGGGAACCAACATTTAAAATCATAAGCAACTATAATCTCAAATAAAAATAATTTTTTTTTCCTTTTTTTTTTCCTTCTTCTCCTTCTTCCCCGTTCACTGTCTGCAACAGATAGTGAACGAGCGATGAACAGTAAAACCGAACTTGAGCAAAGGGGGATTTTCTGGACTCGCTTTTTACATCTGACCGGTCCGATGGATTCCTCCGGGAGTCCTCTTTCCATAGGGAGAGGTTTGGAGCTTTGAAACTCAGTAAGCCATCCGATCTTAACACCGGAAGCTCACTGATACGAGAACCCTAGAATTTTCCCTAAATTTTGAAATCGTTTTTCTCACTGAAAACAGAGCCAAATTCAAAAAATTTTGATTCAAAACCGATCGAAATTGAAAGGGGAAAGCAGTGGTTACCTTAGATTGAATTCCTGGCCTGAAAATCTGGATTTTGAAAATTTTTCCTTCAAAGCTACTGTTACTGAAAAACGGAAGTCTCGGTCGGGTTTTGGCTAAGAAAGACTGAGAGAAAGGAGAAGAGAAGATGCAGTTTCTGCTGGGAGTGAAGACTGAAGCTCAGGCCGGCTTTTATAGAGAAAAGGCCGGGAAATCCGGCTGCGCATGGAGCGACTGATCGGCCTGGAATTCCTGCTGCGCATGCAGCGACGATCGGCCGGAATCCCGCTGCGCATGCAGCGACGATGGGACGGGACGGGGAAAAATAATCATCGCCGGCAGCCGACGATGGGATGGGACGGGGAAAATAATCATCGCCGGGAACGAGTCGAGTAGGCCCCTGCACGCATGCTGCTGACCCTACTACAGTGTCGGATTCAGGGTTTGCAAATCAGCCCTCCAAGTTTTTCTAAATTGCAGAAAGGGCCCCATTTTGATAAAAACTGGATTTTTAACAAAAAAAAATAATTTCAAAAGCTCAAAAAATTTAATCCAACCTTACAGATAGGTTGGGTTTTAAAAATCTTAATCACCATAAAATTTTTGGAATTTAACTCTTACTAAAAATCATTTATTTAAATAAAAACCATAAATTTACACTATTTACTTAAATAAAGAATTGTTAAAATAAACAATTTAGAAACATCATTTTGAGATAAAATGAAATAATTAGACCATTCTTAAAATGGTCTACCATAAAATACTAATTTCAAATTTTAGTTCATTTTCAAAACCCTTTATACTCCCTTTCGAGGTTTTGACGGGCGGGATGTAAATACCATTTTCTGAAAATAAATTTATTTTAAAATCAGAAATACAAATCCTTTATTTAAGAGAACATTATTTACCAATATTATACACATATCAACAATATTTATAAAAAAATATACACAACAAGTGGTAAATTACCAAAATGCCCCTCCAGCTCGACGAGCTGAATCACTGAGTTTTCGGGCTCAGATCGGGCCAAACTTGGGCTTTTCTCAAAGCCCTAACCAAAATCTCCGAGATTAACCTGTTAAACAGGAATTTACGAGCTAAAGCGCGCCTAATCTGGGCAGGGTATTACAATTCTGTAGTGGGTCGTGCCTTTGGGATGAAGAAGAGGGTGAGATCTGGCAACAGGTAGATGAACTTGTTGGAAGAAGAGGCGTCTAGCACATCCGAGCAGCAGACGTCCGATTCAGATGGCTCTCAGGAAGAAGAGCACGCAACAAAAGAGGAAAAAAAAAAAAAAAGGGATCTATAATGTCAGAGCAAATCGGATTTCCTTTGCCATCACTGAGCCGGTTGAACGGCAAACAGGACAGAAATCATCAGAACAAAAAAATATAAGAAAAATGTAACGCCCCGCCCTTTTTCACTCTGCGCTTTCCATAAATCAGAGTCTATTTTTTTTTAAATAACATAAGTGAGAAAGAGCGGGACGTCACGACTGCGAGCTAAGTCCGACCCTTAACTGGCCAATCCTATGTGTGTATGGACTAAGTCCATGAAAACGGTTCACACATAACAATATCAACATGCGGAATTAAAATCAAAATATGCGGAATTATAATAGAACCTAGTTCTATTCCATTTCAGATAGCAAAGTACTTCAAGTCTTTATTCATAATTAAATTATTGTAATTATCCAAATAAACATCCAACCATGGCAAATCATCTAAGTTATTATATGTCCGAAGTCTAGTTACTCAAATCACAAGTCCATAAGTAACTTAATTAAAATATAAACTAAAAGCATCCAAGCTCCTATGCTTAGCCCGTTTCGCGTTCATCGTTCTCCTTGTTTCCTGTTTTATCCACTAGGGTAGAAGTAGGGTGTTAGAACAACGCGCCAGTAGGTATTCCAATTAGGGCTAATACATAGTTAGTACAAAACATATATAATAATATCATAATGTCAAAAGCCATATAAACTATGTCATGTCATGATGTCAAATGCAATGAGTCTCACCCATCACAAGTACATATAAGTACCCCCACATAGGTCTTTCGGACGCCCCGACAGAGTGTGGTCCCCTTCGGTTTCTTCTTGACAGAAAAGCACATCAAGGTATCCCACATAGGTTTTTCGGACGCCCCGAAGGAGTGTGACCCCTCCGATTACATATCCTTCACCCCATGCCATGCATAAGATGCCAATGAAACACATGTTATTTTATCATATAAACATAGCATTAAAACTCACATTTTGAAATAATATCTTTTACAACATAATTCATCAAAATAAGATAAAAACATTGTATATAAACCCATGGTTTCAAATAGGTGGAATCCTACCTAAAGACCACTACGTGTCTTTGCGCTTTCGTCCGGTAACCACTCATGATCGTACACACCTTGTGAGGTCCCGTTATCTCATAATACATCAATTAATTAAAACCATGTTCCATTTGATTTCTTATTATGTTTAAGTCCATAAACCATTCCTCATGGGGTTCGGCCATACACCATGGCCGAACTCATGATCTATCACTTTCACCCTTTATTACAACTTTGCCATTGGTCTAATCCTTAGTTAACATTTCATTCATTTTAATCTACCATACATAGTTCTTTAATTCAAACACGTGATCCATCAAATAGTTCATGGGGTTCGGCCATACACCATGGCCGAACCCTATGTCCATTATTTTTACCTATTTACAACATTGCCATCCATGGCTAATATAACCAAAACCCCATAATCCAATAACATAACCAAAAGCATATATTTGTATCCTCCAATTAATTCTCCATTTAATCAATCACTATATTAAGTCCATAACCGATCTACAATACAGCTCCATAAGTGATCCATTAACCGTGACATAAAAATCCCAAGTCCACCAAATAATTCCCATGGGGTTTGGCCATGTGGTCCATAGTTATTCACCATTTCCAATGTTTAAGACCATTTAAATCATTAAACCTCATCTATTATTTTCATCCATTAAAATTATTAAAACAGTCCACTTAAATTCCATATCAAAACCCTAAGTCCATATATTCTTCTTGTGGGGTTCGGTCATAACACATGGCCGAACCTCACCCATTGGTTTTGTGTCCTTCTTTCCTTAGGTAATCACTCACAATTGTTTAACATGGTTAACAAATTAAATCCATAAAAGACCTCATGGGGTTCGGCCATACACCATTCATTTTAGTCGATAATTACAACTTTGCCATCATCTCCATGATCTAACTATGTGAGTAATAATTCCATAATTCTTTATGGGGTTCGGCCATACCCCTTGGCCGAACCCATGATCTAAGGTTCTTCACCAATAACCTTCCATTTAAACCCTTTTAAAACATACATAATATTCCATGGTTTTCATCCTTAAAAATCCATACATTAAACCATGTCTTTTCATGGGGTTCGGCCATGCACCATGGCCTAACCCTATGGTCCATCCTTTCCATTAAAATTATCATAATCATTCCCTAATTTTCTTCCATGGGGTTCGGCCATACACCATGGCCGAACCCTATGGTTCCTTATTTTAAACAAAATTATCAAACTACTTACCAGTTCCGCGACTCCTTCGGTTTTCCTTCGCTGGTTCTTGCTCTTCCAATCTTCTCCTTCTTCTTGATCTTTTAGAAAGCCGAGACTGATCTTGATGTTGTGTGTATTGCCGTGCGCCCCTTGTTGCTTCTCCTTTCTTTTATAAATCCTCCACTTAATCCTAATTAGAAGGTGCCAAGATCCTCTCAACTTAGCAATTCCCTTATGTCGTTTTTTAACCAAAGAAAGGATCCCTTTTAGAGCATAACTCCCACATGGCAAAGCAATCCTATCTTTATTTGGACACCTCTTTATTTAGCAATCCCCTAGTTTCACTCTTAACCAAGGAAATAGACACATTTTGCCATGTGCATAGATTGCAATTGCTATCCTCATAGACATGCATATCTCCCATACATGGCCTAAGCAACTCCTAAAATCTTTCCATCATTACCTTCCATGTGCATGCAATCTTTATTTAATTTTAGACATCTTATTTATTTAGCAATCCCCTTTTTAAAGATATTCTAACATATCTACATGGATATGAAAATCTTCACACACGGCCATAGTAATCTTCCAAGTTCCCTTTATGCGTATAATAATTAATTATAGACATAATGCATTACTAATTCAATTAAGCCTCATTTAATTCTATTGAAACCATTTTCACAATCCGTTGGGTCTCAATTGGGCAATGACCCAACACTTTACCCATCTAAGGTCCATATCTAATAATTCACAAATTAAATGGGTAATTTTTCATATATATTAATAACTTGAAAATCCTGAGTGTTACAAAAAAAATCCCAAGAATATAACCAGGCTTTGATACCATGTTAAATATGAAATAGAGACAAATATGTTTTCTCAATGTAAGGAGATAGACCCTGATTCATTATATTAATAGGGAAAAATGTATTACAAGTAAAGAAAGAATTTAATTACAATGTAATCCCAATATTGTAAATGGGGAAAGTTATATTCTATGAATGCAACAACTCATTTGACACTTTGTAGATCAATGCCTCCTTTGTTTTCAATTTGTCGTGAGATCAGTTTTTGGATTGGAGTCCAAGATTTGTTCATCCAATCAGTTTCTACGAGCTGAAAACCAAAATATCAAGGTGCACTCGTTAAAATCTTCTTTTTATGATTAAAGTGTTAGACACTTCTTAAAGGACACGACTAATTCTTGGAATATGTGCAAGCGTTCCTATCCATACACGGGTAACTCTAAAGGTAGTGGTCCTTTGGGGTGGAGTGAGTCCTGGGACTAGGTATCCATCCCAAAAGACTAGTTTATTAGATGGAGTAACCAAGTCCTAACAAGTAGTATTAGAGCGAAATCTCCAAGTGAACGCATGTAGACTCGGAGGATCCCCTAGCTGGACGGGATGGCCTGCGACATTCTATCCGCAGAAGAGCCTCGTCCGAGAGAAGATTGTTGAGTAGCGAACGAGTCCCACATTGGTTGCGAAATGGAAGATTTAGAGATTTATAAATGGTATAGGTCACTCTACCTATTGAGCTAGTCTTTTGGGTGGATACCCAGTCCTAATAGTAAGAATCGAACTTTGGACTCCTATTTTGTAAGACAGATTTCTAACCATCACTCCAACTCCTTTGGGTTCACCCATTAAAATATTTGTGGAAAGGAATGGAAGATCAAGCCATTGAAACGTCACAAAAATCTCCCTCAATGAGAGGTGTAGGTAATAAAATGCCAATCGGCAGGTGGCAACTAGGCTCTTGACTATTTAGAAAATGAAGCGGAAGTGAGGAAAGTGAAATAATGATGGGTGCCAGTGGCAGTCAATTTAAGTGCAAATTGGTGGAATTGTTGAAATAACTCAAAATTATTCCTAGAATCTTCTTCATAAATGTATCTTATTGTAATACCCCAGCCCAATTTAGAAGTTAACTAGGATTAATTAAATAATTTGTAGCCGTTGATTGTATTTTTTGTTCCTTCAATCGTAAAGATTACGGAATAAGCTTTCCAACGGATCTGAGTTTGATTCGATCTGAATGCGATAGCTCTTTTAATTAAGTTTCAAAATATATGGGTAAGTTATGAATATAATAACATTATTATTTTAGGCTTAAACCTTAGCTGCTATATAAACTTAGTCATTTGAATTAGTTTGAACTTCAAATTTTAGATTATGCATTATTTTTAAATTCCAGACTTAATGACATGTCAATCTCGTTATAATTTCGCTAATTTATTTTACTTCTAAGTTTTTAAGTGGTAAAACCCCAATTTGATAGGGTAGATAAAGTCCTAAAATATACGGAAAGAGTCAGTACTCAATCTGTATTATAACTAAGCTGTTTATTTTTTTACACTCTGAAATAATAAGTATTTTATATTTACTTTAAGCCATGAAATATGGACCGTTGAATATTCTTTCACTTGGAAAATGTAGTTTTTTACTTCAAAACACTTTGAAACTTTAGAATGTTTTTATCGTACAAATTTACTCTATCAATCTATAAGGTTGGATATTTTCAAAGAGATTCTTTAAAATTAGAAGATCTTGTTAAAACGGTGATTTTTAGCAAAAACACTAGGTTTTTGAGATAGATTTCACTCCAAATTTTAATACCATGCTTAGTTTTTAATACATGACATACTGAACCAATTGTATCAATTTAGTGAGATCTTAAAATATCCAGATGAAAGAAAGGATATATATGTAAATAGTAAAAAGAATAAGCTAATATTATATTATAAAATAAAATAAAAATGTAAATAAGTTTCAAAGCTACGATTGTAGCTTGTAGTTGTGCTGGACGGTTACAACACAATCAAATGCCTATGTCAGTGTTGTGATAATTATAATAATAATTATAATATATATAATAATAAATGCATGATTATCTAAATCCTATCAAGCTAATGAATAGCTTAGACAACCTGTATAGTTAAAAATCCATACGGATGCTTATAAATTAGAGTAATGGGAGAGAAAGCAAGAAGGTAAAAAAAAAAAAAACCCTCAAAGTCTTTTTACCGTTTTGCTCTCTCTCCCTCTTTCAAAACAACAAACGCACTCTCCTATTTTTCTTTTATTTCCTCTTCTTTCTCTTGCTTTGGCCGTCCCAGCAGTAGCTGAATTTTGCACTCAAGCAGCCGAACGTTCGGGTTTCCTGTGTTCTTTCAAGGATTTTCAAATTTAGTCAATCTTACACAGAATTTTGCACTCAAGGTATCAAAACGATCCTATTCTTATTTTTATTAACTCTAGAGCAAGTTAGGAGTATAATGGTTTAGTATTGGGGTTTAAAAATGAGATTTTTTTAAATGGAGGGTTAAATAGATTTACTCTTAAAATTTAAGTTTCACCCTTAAGATTTGTATTATTTTACGTTCAAAATATAGTTTTCGACCCTAAGTAAAATCGGAGAAAAAATTAACCCCAGTTGACTATTGTGTGTTTATTTTTCCGTCTTGTGTGTTTAAATTCCTGTATTGTACCCTCTGGGCCAAATTCTCAATACGTCTTTATGGTCTTTCTTCGAGAAGACAATACGAGGATAGGGCACTGAGTACTTTTATTTACTTTATTATCTCTGTACCCTCTGGGCCTCTTATAATACGTCTTCATGGTCCTTTCCAGAAGGCAATACGAGAGAAGGCACTGAGTACTTTACATCTTTCATTTTATTGTAATGTTTTGGATGGCTGACAACTGACTTTTTGACATAATTTAAAGGAGTAGAAAGAGCCTAGGTGACTCATTACACATATCATGTTTTTTTTGGAAAATAGCACGGGTTTGGAAAATTATTATATGTATATACTGATAAATAGAAAAATTTATACATTTTACTCTATCTTACAGATTTTCTGTGAAAAATTCAACCGGAGAAGGTGAGGAGACTCGAACCAACACTTGTATTGTGTTAGATATTAAACCTACTAACACCAGACTGAAATGGGACCCATAGTCAATTAAAGATGGAAAATGTTATACAGGTCCAGAATACGAGACCTAACACTATCTACATATAAGGGATGTAAATGTTCTAACTGTTTAGAACGTAGGCGTTAAAATGGTGTCTGAGAGTCGAGGACTTGTAGCCTCTAATGCAGCATGGACCCATGGAGTGTCTGGGAATTGTCGAGTAAAAATTGGGTGAAGGCATTCATGTTATTAAATCCAGTTTTATATGTTTATGTGATATTGATTATCTTATTGATTTCTTGTATTGGTATTGGATACACCAAATAGTAAGGCTGAAATATGGTGGTTATCTCAAAATAAGTCCCTATGTAAGGAGGGCACTGAAAATCATGCATTATCATGCATTTGGCATTTGCATATGATAATTATGTTCATAAGTTAAATATGTGGAAGATAATAAATTTGTAAAGTTTGATATTGGCCGTTGAGCTATAATTGCTGAAATTAGCCGAACACCGTTTGCGAACCGTTGGGTTGGACGTGTTAGTAGGCTGTACTCGACCGCCATCAACCGTTGGTATTGGATGAGCTAGTAGACCAGGTCGTGGAGACCTTATGTACTTGTAAGTTGATATATTATTTCTGTGGAGGAATTAATATTAGTTCTGTTTGGAACTTCAAATGGGGGCTGACCCCGGTGTTGTTAACATGGCTGGGGACCGACCCCGGTATTAACAATATGTACAACCTGAATAAAAACCTTAAAAGATGATCCTAAGGTGAAAGATTATCCTAGTGGAAAAAATAGGATTTGACTTGGTGAATTATTATCCCAGTTGATTAACAAAGTATGACTTGGTGAATAATTCTTTTAATTGTTTATAACATGAAGGTTAATGCATGCATGTCATAATGAGATAAGACTTGGTGATAAATATTGACATGTGACCATAAGAGTAAACAGTATCCTATAAGAATGATCCTAAGGTAAAAATGGATCATATGTTCATTTGCATTGATACATGCATACCATGGTTTCTGATTTATTTGAGTTCTCCTCACTGGGCTAGTACCTCACGTCCCTTATAATGCAGGATATGAGTTGGAAGATGGAGTGGAGGAACCAATGGTGGCTCGTTAGGAGTCAGAACTTGGGAATTGTCTGTGGTTTCCCGCACGTGGAAACTAAGTGTACCTTTGGCTATTTTGTGTGTTTTTATTATAAATATGCCTCATGTGGCATAAGAAACTTATGTCTGTAAGTTTTAATGTCGTATACATTATATCCGCTATGTTTTCGTTCGTAACATTGATGAGATAAATGAAAATATTCGTTGTGTGATACGGGTTTGTATATGGGGACATATGGTATATGTTTGAGTCCATGTGTGAAGAGCATGTGTGACATTTTCTATGATCGGGTTTTTGGTAAACTTGAAGATCCAGCCCAGTTATGACATTAGGTGATTAGAGTTTATTGTTGAAAAAAAAATTTAGTCGCGTTTCGGGCTAGCATACGGGTTCGGGACGTGACACTTATGCCAACAATTGGATGGGATCAAGCTACTGCAATTTCAACGGTTTGAATTTACTGATTGAGACAAATCTCTTATTTTTTTCTTTTTTTTATAATATGGATATTCTAATTTTAAATTGAAGGTGAGACTAATCTCACGAATACATATAATCACTCACAAAATCTTATGTATCAAGTATAACTGAGAGAAGTTAAAATCCCACATATTATGTACTTCGAAGCTAACTAGACTTACTCTTTGTAATTTCAAATGCCATTGTAAGTTGTCCACACTCTTTGTAATTCTCTCTCAATTGAATGAATCATGACTTTGTTTTGCCTTTTATTTCTTTCTTTGGTATACACATTTAGCTTTGTATTGGTTAGAGTAGGGGTGAAATTCGGGTCGGGCTTTGACTTAACCCACATGATCTGATCTGAGAAATCATGCGAGTAGGTTAGCGGGTCAGGTCTCTTTGAGAAGACAAAAATCCACATGGAATTCATGTTGAGTCGTGTTGAGGAATTTTGAAGTTAACGTGACTCAACCTGACCCAACATGAAAAATCTAAGTGTCACCAGAGTTGGGCAGTACATTTGAGTACTTTATTTTTTTCAAAAATAATTAATTCAAAAGTGATACATTTACAATTAAACTCAGTTGAATCACAACTCCAAAAGTGATGAATAAAGTAAATAGCTTAAAAGGGTGATATTTGAACTATGTAATTAAATCAAATGTGCATTGGACGAGGAAATAGATATAGTTTCATTTCTATTAAATTATCTCACCTCATCAAATATGCAATGGAAGGAGTTGCTATAGGGAAGTTGGAATATTAACTTTCTTCATAAATTATTAGTCTATTTTTTTAGAAATATTCTGCAGAAAAAATTATGTTTAAGTTTGTTTTATATTCTCCAATAGGCGTTGTAGAATCTAGCTTGATGTCGGATTTTGAAAATTCGACATTTTTCTTGTTTATATTATTATTTTTTGTTTCTGTTGTTAAGCAGAGATTTTTTTTATTTTTCATTAAAAAAATATTTCCACTATATAAAAAATGGATTATATGAAATAAAAAAGTCACATTTTTCGTGTCTTAATAAAGAACTCTATTGCATGAAAACAAAGTAAATGTCTTATTTTTTATGTTTTTTATGATCCATCAGCTGAAAAATGACTTAGAGAGTGTACATTTATTATGAGTTCAGTCTTCAATAGTTGAATGTCATGGATTTAATTGAAAAGACTTTAATTTTACAATTTTGCAAGAGATTATAAAAAATAAAAAAACTTAAATAATATAATTTATAAGGTCTATAATTGCAACTTGCAAGAATAAATAATTAGATGGAGTTAAATTTACTATTCTTGTTATTTTCCACATATTTCAATTAAATATATAAAGACTAGTTTAAAATTTAAATTCTAATAAAAAGTCAATTGCAATAAAAACTCACTATATATGAGATTATAGTTTTTATAATAAAATAGAGAATTTTATTATTCTTGTTATTTAAATTGTTTATCTCATTATATATTTTTTTTAAAATTTATAAATTATTCTCGTAAATCAACTTTCTTTCCGAGTTCCGACACCTATGCACTTAACTTACAGCTTCAGTCAGATTTTATATACAACAAATTCAATTTATCTCGTTATCAATTTTTTTCTTTTTTCCGATGCTCGCTTCCTAGCCGTCCACAGACATTTTGGTACTTTCCGTTATCCCTCTCGATTGAAGTCCCATGGCTTCGCTCTCTCCACTCTCGTCTTTCTTCAACCAACCCCAGTCCGCTTTACGATTCAAGCTCCACCGTTGCTGCTCTTCTTTGACCTTCTATTCCATTTCTAAGCACCATCTCTCATCCTCTTTATCCTCCCCTACTTCTCTCAGATGGACTTGGACTCCCTCTCTCCATCTTTCCACTGCATTCTTTCCCCTTCCCTCCAGAGTTTCCCCTATTTCCAAACCGAGCACTCCACTGAGTCTCTGCAGATTTGCTGTCGATGCCGTTGCTGCTTCCATAACTCGGCAAGACAGGTGGGCTTTCCCTCTTTCTCCCCTCACCGTTTCCTTTCCAATTTTACATAAAATTGCATGGAAAGCAATGTTGCTCCGAAATTTATTACTTCAAGCGTTTTGTTTTGTGAAATGGGAAGTGGGCTTTCTCTGTGGAGTCTCCATTCTAAAAAATGTGATGAGAAACTCAAGGGAAATTTTACAAACAGGTGGTGGGCTTTGACTAATTGAGTTTCTGTAACGCCTATTTGAAACTTTAATACTTCAAGCGTAGAGGAAAACCTAATGGAAGCACTATTTGGAGTCTTTTTGTGACATAGGATATAGTTTTTCTCTGAGGAATCTTGACTCTAAAAGATGTACTGGGACAAACAATTGCTGGGCTTGAGCGTTTATACTGCTTGCTTGCGATTTTAATATTTTAAGCCAAGAGGAGATACAGTGAAAAATTTGGTTTGATTTATTTAGTAAAATGGGAGATGGGATTTCAGTATTTCACAGAGTCTCACTTGTAAAGCTGCAGTTGGTTGGCTTTGAGTGTTTCTATTGTCAATTTGTGATTTTAATCTTTTGAGAGAGTGGAAAACCCGATTCCAAGTATCAATTGAAGTTTTGAAGATAATTGATGGGTGGAACCTCTGCATCTTAAATGCAGTCACTCCTCCTATTCTTGTTGCCTTTGAGGAATTAACTGTGTTTATTTACCATATCTCAAGAGGAAATACTATGATAGATAAGTTCATAAGAAGCATCCTTGTTACTGCTGATGCTTACCTACTTAATTGTCTGAAGAAGGTGGATTGATCCAATTCAATTACGTGCTGTGAGCACTTTTTTCCCTTTAAAGTGGAGAAATTAGGTAGAAATGAAAGACTACAAAAGGAAGGGCATCAATTCCAAGGAGAAACAAAGGCCTAAAAGTTCAGAACTCCAAAAGAGAGCACTATGTAAGGTGAACAAGATGAGCAAAGCTATCAGCTTCTTTGAATTTTGTGGACCATATGACCATGAGAGAAATTTGGATATAGCTACACACTGAGAAACCTTGGTACCTAAATGCAACTATGTAAAATGGAGGATCTATTTGGATTCAGATAAAAGGATGAGCGAAGTGTGTGCTAAGTGTAGGAAAGCTAGGAGTGCTATGTGATAGAAGAGTACCATGTTGGTTAAAGCGGTATTTCTATAAGAGATTAGTTACAATTGCAATGCTATAGAGATCTAAATTAGATGATGAAGAAGAGACAAGTAGATAAAGTAATGGTGATAGAGATGCATATGTTAAGATAGATTTGTGGTGTAACAAGAAAGGACAAAATTAGTAATGAGTGCATTGTAGAAATACTAAAAAATGCTCCGGACAAAAAGATGCATATATTGTGTTTAGATGTGATGAGCACATCATGGGACGCTAGCAAAGAAGGATGCATCAGAATCTAGATTTTACCTCATCATGGTTGGATGATGAATCTCTGCACAATCCCTACATATTTGACCATAGATAGAGGCAAATCCAACCATGGATAGCTCAAATTGTGCATAGATATGTGATTAGATTGCTTGGAAGGCCCGATTTGGTTTCATCATATTGTCTTTGGGAGTTGTTTTCTCCATTGGATCGTGGTTGGCTTGATCCGAACCGTTAAATGGATCCAAAGTTGTCATAGTAGTTGACTTATGAAATTTATTTACTATTTATTTAATTTATTTGAGTATCAAATTTATGAGATGTAATAAGTTATTTTGAATGGCTAGTAATGTTCACACATGTCTTTAGGGTTTCTTAGGCTTTCTTATAAATACATGTAAACACTCATTATTCATAATAGAATACAAGTGAAGAAATTTTTTGTATACTCTTCTGAGAAGACTGGTGGTGTGACTCTATCTGTCCTT
This sequence comes from Chimonanthus salicifolius, assembly GCA_013350335.1. NCBI lineage: Eukaryota > Viridiplantae > Streptophyta > Magnoliopsida > Laurales > Calycanthaceae > Chimonanthus > Chimonanthus salicifolius. The sequence goes on along the minus strand of CM023537.1, from coordinate 49,645,287 downwards.
TGGTGTGACTCCAAAGAAGTTAGGTGCTTTCCATCCTTTCTCCTCCTCCTACTCCATTTGTCCTTTGGTGTGACTCCAAAGAAATTAGGTGCTTTCCATCGTTTCTCCTCCTCCTAATGTCTTCTTCTCTTTTCTTCTCCTTTTCTTTCTTCTCCAACTTTTCCCCAATTTTTTCACATTTTTGGAACCCTAAATGGACCTAAAATCCCAAATAAACCCAAATCTAACCCAACCAAGGCCAAATCTGGACTTGCAGTCACAACGACCACCCTACCGTATGACCATACGGACTCCATATGGAAAGGGTTGTTTCTGCCCCATTTTGGCTTCTGTTATATCTTGACTTGGTCCCCTACCTTGCAGCCAACTTATTTGTGCAGAAAACTCCCCCAAGCAACCCTTTCTTAGACCTATCTCAAGTGTTTTTGGTAAGGCTTGCAACTCGGGTCGGGTTTTTACAAGTTAACTCGACCCGACCCGATCCAACTCGACTCGACTCGACCCGACAAAAATTAGGCTAAAATGGGTTCAGAATGTGGGTCGGGTCAGAATGCGGGTTGATTTGGGTTAGAATTCGGGTCGGGTCGGGCTCCATATATATCAACTCAGGTCAGGTTAGGTTTTAAGAAACCCAACCCGCCCGACCTGAGTTGCAGCCCTAGTTTTTGGATTTAGATTCAAGTAGGACTTGATTATTCCTTGAGAATTTATACCTTTTCACTTGTTTGTGGAATTTTGGACATCTTGACTCTGATATTAAGATATTTGGAAGCCCTAACCTCGATTTATGATTACTTTTAGGGTTTAATATACTTACATGCTATGGATCTCTTTAGTTCTTTTGATTTTGTGATCTTATTTGCTTAGATCTTGTTTTAATCATTGATTATAGAATAATAACTTCTTAAATCAGTGTTTTCATTGCATATTGTGAGCATATGACAATAGTTATCATTCAGATTTCCTATTTTCCTTCATTACATTCTTAGATCTAGGGTTTTGAATGTAATAACCTCATTTTAGGGCACACCACTTTTATTTTGCATCAGTATCATTATGTACTATGTGTTTCTACTTTAGTAATTTAGTTGCATTATTGACATCTGTGAAGTTGCTTTTACATATGCAAAGTGTTTTACATTCTCAAGAGTGATTTTTTCCCTCTACTTGCAAAATGTTCTAAACTAGACCTCTGATTTGTTTTTCTTCTTGTTTAGTCTCCTGTCAGCTTCTGATAATCCTTCAAGAGGTCGGATCTATCATGAAACTTATGGATGTCAAATGAATGTTAACGACATGGAGATTGTCCTATCAATCATGAAGAATCATGGTTACTCAGAAATCGTGAAAGATCCTGAGAGTGCAGAAATTATTTTTATCAATACTTGTGCCATTCGTGATAATGCAGAACAAAAGGTGTGGCAAAGGCTCAATTACTTCTGGTTTCTTAAAAGACAGTGGAAGAGTAATGTGGCTACTGGAAGATCACAGTCTAAGCTTCCTCCGAAAGTGGTGGTCTTGGGTTGCATGGCTGAGAGACTGAAGGATAAGATCCTTGATGCAGATAAGATGGTTGATGTAGTATGTGGACCTGATGCCTATAGGGACTTGCCCCGTTTGTTGGAAGAGGTTGACTATGGTCAAAAGGGAATCAATACTCTTTTGTCCCTTGAAGAAACATATGCTGATATAAGTCCTGTGAGGATATCAAGCAACTCAGTTACAGCGTTTGTCTCTGTAATGAGGGGATGCAATAACATGTGCTCCTTTTGCATTGTACCTTTCACTAGAGGCAGAGAGAGGTCTCGCCCTGTGGAATCAATTGTAAGAGAGGTTGGTGAGCTTTGGAAAGAGGGTGTCAAAGAAATAATGCTTCTTGGTCAGAATGTGAACAGCTACAATGATGCTTCTGTGCTTGGCAAAGATGTTGAACCAGGGGCCAATTGGAGATTAAGTGAAGGATTTTCAAGCAGGTGCAAAGTAAAGAATATGGGCTTGCGTTTTTCTGATCTCTTGGATCGACTGTCTACTGAATTCCCTGAGATGCGATTTAGATATACATCTCCACATCCTAAAGATTTCCCAGATGAACTATTATTTCTTATGCAGGGATAGATATAATATTTGCAATAGCATTCATTTGCCAGCACAAACAGGTAGCACAACCGTTCTCGAAAGAATGCTCAGGGGGTACACCCGTGAAGTGTACTTGGATCTTGTGAAGAAAATACGGGAGATCATTCCTGATGTTGGAATTAGTAGCGACTTCATATGTGGTAAGAGTGTAAAGATTTTTCTTATGAGCTCTTGTTACAGCATAGACTTTTTTCATTGCCTCACAATGAAGTGTTATATTTTCTTTTTCTACTCTGATATGAATATGGTGCGAAGCTCACAGTATGGATGATGGATTCCATCAGTTTGACTTTTTCAAATCAGTGTTTTAGTAATTTATCCAGCATGTCCTAGATGTTGTTGTTGTTTTGAAATGAATGTCTTAGTTGTTTTATTGGTTGACAAGAACCCATATTTTGACTGCTCAGTTGGACCTGTTGATGTAACTCTACTTGTTCTTTGTTTACTTCATTGAAATTTTGAATCGATTACTGGAGGTCATTTTCTGTACTTCCCATGGTAACAAAATTCCGTTCAAGTGACGGATGATACATGAATTAGCTATAGATTATGACCAAACATACTTCAAAATATGCGAGATACATGCACAACAGCTATCCCTACCCTCACACCAACCCATAATGTGATCAAAACTTCCCATAATCGACACTTTCCCATCTATCCCAGATTTTATTAATGTATTTGCTACCTCATTTACACTTCTCTTGACGTGCTTAGAAGAAACCAACATCCAGCCATCTCTCCTATTTTTCGTATTAATAGAAAATTACTTCTGACCACTAGTCAGTATGCAGCTCTTTTTGAAAAATCTTAATGCCTCATATATGGCTGTCATACTCATATTAAAAATACTTTTCTTTATCATGATGGTAAAAGTATTTATGTTACAAGTTGATGGTACAAGGAGTAAAGAGAGGCCACTAAAAACTTGTGCAGAAAGGATAAAGAGATGCATGATGGATTGTGGAATAATGGAGGTTATGGTTTACGATGTAGTAAAATGGAGGATTAGAATTCAAAAAGTCCGCCTAGTAGATCAAAGAATGGTGTCTAATGATTATAATAAAGAGATACATGATGGAAGGTTATGCCTTATGATGCAGTAAAATGGAAGAGTAGAACGTAAAAGGCTAACCTAGTAGATCGAAAAGTGATGTCTAATGTTTATGAACCTATCCCCATTTCCTTCCTCCATAGTGATGAAAGACCATTTTAACTGATTCCAACAGGCTTTACGGGTAGGGTTGATTCATTGTTTACAACACTTATTTCAGTCGAATATGGTCATCCCATCCCCCCTCCTCTCTCTCTCTCTCTCTCTCTCTCTCTCTCTCTCTTCATGTCAAAAGAAGTTATAGATTCCAGTATAAGGAACAGTGCAGATATAAACTCTTTTGAGGGGAAACAGTAGTGAAGCAGGGAAAAAAGCAAAAAAAAAAAAACTCAAGAAATTACAAAATAGGAATCAGTTGTCCCTAATCTCAAGAACCAGATCTGAAAGATGGCATGGGAAAGCTTGAGATCCACATAACTGCATTATGATAGTCGCCTTTTTTTATAGCATTAGAGATTCCCAAAGCCACTCTAGAAGCTTACAAGCCCTGAAAGAAGCCCTCCTTTCATTGCCCTTGCTTTTGCCAAATCATGTGCTTGGCTGTTCTCCTCCTATGAAATGCGGAAGAATTTTGGATTTTTATCTCACATTGTCCTAATTTGATACACGAGATAATAGAAACACCATTGTCCTTCAACAATCCTAGCAATATAAGTCATAAGATTTTTTGAGTGACCAATCACTACCACCCTAGACCATGAATTATTATTATTATTATTGTTGTTGTTATTGTTATTGTTTTTGGATAACATGGGTATCCCCATCCCGCATTGGAGGTGAGATTAATCTTATGGATACACGAAACCACTTGCAAACCTCATGTATTAGGTAAGCCTGGGAAGAGTTCTCTTGATAATTTGTGATCTTCCTTTGATGGCTGGAGTCTCTGCCCTACTTGAATCACCCATCTTGGCTGGCCTGAAAAAGTCATTAGAATGATATGATTTTCATCTTTAACGACTAACCTGGATGGTCTGGGATTCCTTTTGATTTACCATCAACATATAACTTGAATTTCCCTAGAAGGGTATGAATCTGCTTGAACTCAGTTACAAATTTCAGTTGAGAGTGCATGCATGAGGGACTTTCACATATTAGAGTTATCATTTGATGCCCCTCTTAATCTTGTAATTGATCATTGAATACAAGTGATTGCATATGCATGAGCTTACCATGATCACTCTGTCTACACTCCCGAGTGGGACACACTTTGGCCTAATGTGCATGGGGAAAGGTCAATACTCGAGTAAGGGGGCCCATAAAAAATCACCTTAATTGGATCAACAAAGCCACATTTTTTAAACTCTTCAAATTGTGATGACTTCAATTATATTTTTAACTTCTAAATGTGGCTTTTAAATATATAGCTTGATTAATCTCATCAATATGATTATTTATGGCCTTAAATTAAAATATAGACCTTCCAATAGAACCATCGCTTGGGACCAAAGTGGCCACACAGAGGTGAACATGGTGTTACCTCACCCAAGTTCTCTTCTTTAAGTACCATTGAACTCCTTTGCTAACACACGGTTCATATTGCCATGTCTGATGGTGCTGGTGATTATGCTTATTTAAACTTTTTGAGTAATCTCTCAGTAAAAAAATGCGTAACAATCAATTTTTATGATTGATATATACGTTAACAGGTTTTTGTGGAGAAACTGAGGAAGAGCATGCTGACACTTTGAGCCTTGTAAGAGCTGTTGGGTATGACATGGCATACATGTTTGCATATAGTATGAGGGAAAAGACACACGCTCACAGAAATTATGTGGATGATGTTCCTGATGATGTGAAGCAGAGGAGACTGTCTGAACTCATTGAAGCATTCCGGGAATCGACAGGTCAGTGTTTTGACTCTCAAATTGGAAGCATCCAACTTGTGTTAGTTGAAGGACCCAACAAGAGAGCTCCGGAGATGGAACTAATTGGCAAGAGTGACAAGGGCCATAGAGTGTTATTTTTGAACGTCCCCATTCCAAATCGTGAGGGCATGGATTCAAATACTGAAAATGGATTGCGGAATCCTAAGAAAGGTGATTTTGTGGAAGTCTATATATTGAAATCAACACGGGCATCACTGTTCGGTGAGGCACTTGCTCTAACGAAATTGAGCACATTTTACAAGAAGTCAGATGCTGCTCTTCTTGCTGCAAATGGGAGTTGAATTCTCATCAATTTTGTGTTTTTTTTTTTTTTGTTTTTAGTATATTTTACAAGAAGTCGGATCTGCTCGTCTTGCTGCAAATGGGAGTTAATTTCTCATCAATTCATTTTTTTTTACCATGAACATGTGATTAGTTATGTAACTTCAGCAATATTTTTTCTGTGGCCATAAGGTGGCGAGTCCAACGAGTTGCATCTGTCAGAAATCTCAATTTGAATTAACCATATTTAGATCTCTCCACGAGGAATGGCAACAGCACTGATTTTGTGAAACAGAGTGCAGTGATGAACAAGAAAGAATACTTGAATTCAGTTTGAAATAGCACTGGTTTTGGTTGATGAATATGATGCAACTGTTGCTGTTTTTTAACATTCATTTCTGTAATTTTTTCTTTTTTTTGATAATCACATATGAACTCGAGCAGCTCTAGGGAGGGTTGGGTACCTATTTTTCTCAACTGTCATGAGATGAGTCTCATTTGGTTGGATGTATTTGATAGAGGCTTCGTAGATGATATTACTCAAGGGAAACTCTTCAATCTTGTAAGATGTGGGCTTTGAAAAAATGAATAATTTTATAACAATCAAAATTTTAAAATGTAATATCACAAAGCCATTGCGATTAGATGAAGTTCAAATTTGAAATAAGCAAAATCTTCATCATTCTCTAGATATGCCCTCATAAAATATATGGCTCACTTTAACACGTAGAGAGCAGCCTTCTTAAATAAGAAGATTTAAGAGTTTACTAAAATTCGTGTCTTCTACAAGATAACGTTCGTGTTAGGATGCTTACTCTAGATTAGATTATTAGATATGAGTGATTGCTGATTTTTGGTACAGTAACATATCTACAATTCTCCTCTTGTACATGTTAGCAAGTGGTCACTTGTGCAAGCATATTTTTTAATTTTCATTGTACTACTTTTGGTTAAAAGAAAAAATAATTCTACCACAGCCACCATTTATCATCATAAACACTGATCCAATCAATCATCTCAAGTCAGCTTTTAGAGTTTTTTCTTTTCTCATGTTTTGTCCTGTCAAAGATTATTATCTATTATTTCACAATTCAATGTATCTTTCTCTTAGCTGCATAGTCCCATCCCTTTACCAAACACTTATATGAATCAGGCCCCTGAGGTGGAGAGACGAGAGAAATTATAGATAACTAGGATTTAGGATAAACGGGTAGGACTTAGTAATATTAGAAATTAAGTTTTAGGAAGAAGGGATAGAATTTATAGATGATGGAGATGTTCGAGTGAATTAAATCCAAATGATAGAATTAAACATTGAGAATAGTTTAAAAATAGCTTCAATGAAAGATAAATTGAGTGAAACTCATTCAAAATAATATTGATATACAACTAGAAGACTACAAATGGCCTTGTAGAATTGAGAGGTTAACCAAGGCGGATCTAGGAATTTTATAATGAGGGGTTAAGATAAATTTAAAATCCTCTTGTTGTTAAAGTCTAAATCAAAATTTGGATAGATTTAGTGTAAAAATTCAACTAACTTCAAATCTAATTGTCTCACTAACTTCTCTACTCAATATTAAACTTCTTGGATCATCTATTAATGGCTCAATCAATTACTTCTTCGTAATGCTAAAAAATGACTTGTTTTCTTTAATATATGCACCTTACTTCGATCTCGGGAGATCTATATTGAAAATAATTAGAAATCTAGGAATTAGAAGAGTTGGTGTTTAATTATTTCATATTGATCGGGATCAATACAAATAGATGTAGGGAAGAAATAGAATTGGAGTGCTATCTTCAAATTCAGTATAACTTTTTTAAGTTGAATTTGATGATATCAATTATTTTTTATCATCCATCAATTAACATTTAATACCTATCAATGACTATAGCAAAAGATTGCTAATTCACAATTCATTAAAAGAAAAGTCGAATAATAAACTTTATTTTTAACGTTATGCACTGATTCGGTTCTAAACACCTAATTTGAAAAATGTATGACCATTAACTTTTTTTTTTTACCTTAAACAATTATTTTTATTAACATTTTTCATTTCTCACAGAGGGAGGAATACCCAATACAACATGAATAGGTGTTAATGTGCCGAGTAGCTACTTAGGACAGCTGGTATGGTGACCCAAAATATGACTGGATATGTCATTAAATGTAGCCAGCCATATAATTAAATAATATTTTTTTATGACATGGCTGGCTATAATTTCTAGCCAACCTTGTCACACGGTATAGTGTTAACTAGAATGACTACTTTTTAATATTTTATTATTATTTTTTATGTATATTTTTTAACAAATTTAAAAGAAAATAAATATAAAGACATTACATATTTTTTCACAAGTAATTAAATAAATTAACAAAACATACATATTTTGTTTTTCTCATATATTTTGTTTACAAATGTAAAGGAAAAAACATTGAACAGTAAATTTTTTTTTAAATTTTAAAGTTATTTTTTAAGCACTATATATTTTTAAAATTTCTCAAATTAAATATCCGGAGTAATTACGATAGCCTGATAAAAATATTTTAAGAATTAAAGGTCTTTTGACACTCTGAAATGCTTAAAACACATTGTTTTACAAATGAGGGTATCCCTTGGTTGTGTGAAAAATATATTTGGGAGTGTCAAAAGACCTTGAAGTCTTAAAGTATTTTTATCAGGCTATCATATTTAGTCCGGATATTCAATTTGATAAATTTTGGAAATACACAGTGCTTCAAAAATAACTGTCTATGTTGTTGATATCTCCTTTAAAACTTTAAAATTATTTTTTAAGCACTGTGTATTTTCAAAATTTCTCAAATTGAATATCCGAACTAATTACGATAACCTGATAAAAATACTTTAAGACTTAAAGGTCTTTTGATACTTCCAAATATATTTTCCACACAGCTAAGGGATACCCTTATTTGTAAAACGCTGTGTTTTAAGCATTTGGAAGTGTCAAAAGACCTTAAATTCTTAAAGTATTTTTATCAGGCTATCGTAATTAGTTTTGATATTTAATTTGAGAAATTTTGAAAATACACAGTGCTTAAAAAATAAGTTTAAAATTTAATTTTTGTTTCTCAATAGCTATAATTTTAATTTTTTGTACACAATAATTTTAATTTTTTGTTTCTCACATATTTTGTCTACAAATGTAAAGGAAAAAAAAAAAATCAAAAGGTAAAGAGTGATTTTTTATTTTTTGTATAAAAAATAAAATAATAAAGTAAAGAAAAAAATAATTATTTGCCCTAATATACAAATTATACCCAAAAACAAAAAATAATCCAAAATAATCCAATAAATAAATAAAAAGAGAAACTGAAAAAAATATATATAGGAGAGTGAAGTTAAATGACTGACTATAGCCAGCCATTTAACAAAAATTGTTGTGGGCCTCATTTATAGCCACAATCACATGGTTAAAACATAGTGGCTATATGGCCAGCTAGCTGGCCATATTCCCCCCAGATGATCTTAGTGACTGATTGATGGAGTAGGCTGAGTGGCAACGCCTTGGAATCCGAGAGTTGCTCAGTGACTTAGAAAAATCCAATTCAGCTGAGTTTCCAAAAATTGACTTAGAAAAAATCAGTAAAATTTATTGACTCGTTTAACTCAAAATTTTATTGAGTTGAGTGAACTCGGATAGATTTGCCCCTAGTTTTTTTTTAAAAAAAATTTTAAACTATGGTACTGAGTTAGAGAATATGGATAAATTGCATTGCCAACTTAGAGAGATTTTGGGAACAAGAGATTTCAATACCGCTCCAATACTATGAGAGAAAAAAGAGATGTGTTGCATGAACAAAGGAATAAGAGAGATTTATTTTTTGTATAACTTAAATATCTCTATTTTATATTGGATGTGAGACTAATCCATATGCACAAAACCACACAATAAATGAGAGAACATTGTGCATGATTTTAACAACTATCGATTTTCCTCTTTTGATTTATGTATATTTAAAGGTTGTAATAGAAATTTACAAAAAACTTAAGGGGCCTAAAGTCTCAATATAGTTCTTAACCACCTTAACAATGTCAAAAAATGAATTTTCAACTATTTGTGTCTCCCCCTACTTCTCAAATCTAGCCCTGGAGAGGGAAGGGATATAAGAAAGACATGACCGCTAATATAGTGATTGAATTATAATATATGATAGGAGTCGAATGGAGAAGTAGAACTCAAAAAGTTAATTTTAGATAGATGATATTTTGGCTATGATAATTAAGATTTTAATTAATCATAATACATTATTTAATATAAAACATAAAGATGTTGGGAAGGTGGCTCAGATTCCACCGTTATTCTCTCCAAAGATTATGGGCTTCTAATTAGAAGGATGAATAAAATTAGAAGTTGCTGATGTAGGTTTTAGCAAGAGAATAGGACACGGTTGTGTTCTATTTTGATTGAGTTTCCTAAGTTTACATCGGCAATTGATATGCTGAGAAATCGAGAGTCCTAGTGGGACACGGCTTACTACAAGGTTGGACTTCCTAATTCTATTAGGAAGTTACCTTGTTTGGTGCTTGTATATGGTTATATATACATGAGGTTTTGACGTGAAGGAGACACACGACAAGGAAGATGTAGCCGACGAAGGAGGCACGGTGAAGGGTCTTCTGGCCTTTGACGGTACGCGAGGAGATGGCGTCTTGGCCATATGCGTAGAGGCTCCAGAAGGACGTGTCTGGGTTGATCGCTACAATCCATCATCAGAAACGCTCGCGATTGAGAAGCATGTCGGGATTGCTCGTAGGACGCAGGAAGAGTAGAGGGAGGAACACAGAAGTTTGGGTTCACTATTCTGGGTATGAGAGAGATTCACATTAACTGAGAGGTGATGTCAATGTGTCTTATACAGAGGTGTACAAGGGGCTCGGGACTTCAAGTTTGGGCTCTTGACTCAAGGGAGTCATTATTATTGTACATGTATTATCTTCTCTTATTTATAGTGAATATTCTGTCGTTCCGTGGACGTAGGCCAGGTGGGCCGAACCACGTTAAAATATTGTATTGTGCTGTGTATTTATTTCCGTTCGATTTTCTTGTTTCCGCTCGTAACGCTAACAAGTGGTATCAGTAGCTTTGGTTGGAGACCAGGGACTCGTGGGTGAACGGAATACAACACCAAGGATTACAGATCGACGTTTTGCATATTCCGCCAGGAGAGGTGGAGCGATCCGGAAGGTGAGTCACTGCCAACGTGGAAGCTGAACATAGAGGTAATACTGTTCAGATCAGCAAGCAGAGGGCTGCCAACGTTGTATCTTGCTGTTGGGATTTTTCAGTCGGGAAAAATCAGCAAGAGGACCGTATGATACACACGATCTGAGGACAAATTCAGTACAGAATTCTGCTAGCTGCAACGTGGGCAACAACGCAGATAACAGGTGGTGTCCATAGAGGCCAGAAAAGACACAGCAGATGCAGCAACTTGTGCTGAGGTGGAGCTGCAATGCAGGTGTTGCCGGGGCAGCGACATGCTTCACAGGCTGCACAGACAGATCTGGTCGTATTGTTTCGGTGGGTGAAGGGTTTGGACACTGGTGACTGGGCAATGGCTGGGACGCTGGTCAGCAAGCAGCAACCCGCTGCTGCTGATTCATGCGGAGAAGGGTTGATGCTGGTGGCTCTGGCGCAGAGGCCAGGTGGAGAACGGCAGCCAGAGTGGAAGAAGCAGTTGGGTTTCTCAGTCAAGTGGCAGACTGCTGGAAGCAGTAGGATGGTGTTCATATTGACGGGCTGAACAGAGGTCCTTGCTGGTCGTGTTTGATTTACAAACTGAAAGAGATTGGCTTACAGCAGAGTAGCAGAGGCTTCTCTGCTTGAAACTCAGCAGCACGAAGAGGAAATGTGCACTAGGGAATCACCACCAGCCTGGCGTTTGGGTTTTCCCCTTTGAAGAAAGCTGTTAGTTAATCTGCAAGGTGTTAACAGCAGATTGGAGGAGAAGGATTGCTTGGGGTGCAATTCAAGAGAGACTGCAGATATATGTTCTTCAACATATAACAATAGGTGAGCACTAGAAGGAGGGTGCAGATCTGTTGAGATCAGATCTCCAAGAGACCTGGAAGCAGATGGAGCTTCATAGCAGGCGAACTGCAGCGGCAGCCGAACAACAGAGAGGTGTACTGGTGGAGACAGAGGGGTCTTTGAAACTGGTACATGGGACACTCAGCTAGACGGTGCATGATGAATCTCTACGGTCATGCTCAAGGTGGAGCAGGTGGAGCTGATACAATGTATGTCAGTGGCCTTAGATCGTCTTCGAAGGTTAGTGGAATTTCTCGCCAAGGTGGAGATTGTTGGGAAGGTGGCTCAGATTCCACCGTTATTCTCTCCAAAGATTATGGGCTTCTAATTAGAAGGATGAATAAAATTAGAAGTTGCTGATGTAGGTTTTAGCAAGAGAATAGGACACGGTTGTGTTCTATTTTGATTGGGTTTCCTAAGTTTACATCGGCAATTGATATGCTGAGAAATCGAGAGTCCTAGTGGGACACGGCTTACTACAAGGCTGGACTTCCTAATTCTATTAGGAAGTTACCTTGTTCGGTGCTTGTATATGGTTATATATACATGAGGTTTTGACGTGAAGGAGACACACGGCAAGGAAGATGTAGCCGACGAAGGAGGCACGGTGAAGGGTCTTCTGGCCTTTGACGGTACGCGAGGAGATGGCGTCTTGGCCATACGCGTAGAGGCTCCAGAAGGACGTGTCTGGGTTGATCGCTACAATCCATCATCGGAAACGCTCGCGTTTGAGAAGCATGTCGGGATTGCTCGTAGGACGCAGGAAGCGTAGAGGGAGGAACACAGAAGTTTGGGTTCACTATTCTGGGTATGAGAGAGATTCACATTAACTGAGAGGTGATGTCGATGTGTCTTATACAGGGGTGTACAAGGGCTCGGGACTTCGAGTTTGGGCTCTTGGCTCAAGGGAGTCATTATTAGTGTACATGTATTATCTTCTCTTATTTATAGTGAATATTCTGTCGTTCCGTGGACGTAGGCCAGGTGGGCTGAACCACGTTAAAATATTGTATTGTGCTATGTGTTTATTTCCGTTCGATTTTCTTGTTTCCGCTCGTAACGCTAACAAAATATATATTGGATAACACGAGTCATAAGTTTAGCTTGAGCTTTCAGGTCAGGTTGGGTGCTAAGATTGTAAGACTCGAATCCAACCTGAATTTAAACTCTATTTTTTATCCTAATTCTAGGCTTCTAGCCCGAACCCTTAGGTGTTGGATCTATATTTTTGGGTCGAGTTCAGAATCACACCAGTTAGGCCCGACTCAAATTGCACTCCCAGTTCGATATCTTCTTTCTAATTGTCAACCTTCATACATGAATCTTTATTTGGAGCATGTAATGTATTCCTTCTACCCCTATTACCAATGCCGTTCATTTCGAGAACTTGCAGCACTGTTGGTAAGTACTTTGGGTCAGGAGTATAGATATCGATTTTTAAGTATCGATTAATATCAACAGATACATATTGTATTGTCCGTACAACCTATTTCTAGGCCGATATATCGGTGATATATATAGGTCTGATATCGGCCGAGATGATTTATATCGGTATTTAAAAAAAAAAAAAAAAAAACAATGATGGCCCAGGTCAAAATATCGGCCGATATTTACGTTTTTAATTTTTTTGAAAAAAAAAACAGTTTCTTTTTTGGTTTTTTATATTTTTTAATTCAGAAAAAATTAAATAATAAAATAATACCGATATTTAAAAAAAAAAGAGGAGAGAGAAATTTATCGACCGATATTTACATATTGGCCGAATTTTTTACCCCTGCTTAAGGTTGTATTGTGGCTTCTAATCATGGAAATTGTGGCTTTTAAAGTATATTACTTTTTTTTAACCTATACATACACTACACTTAAAGATCACTTCATGTCATTATTATTATCATCAAATCCCAAAGTCTCATTTATTTGAAGTCAACTTTTTAGTTTCTATTTCTCATTTGACTCTATCATAGATTATATTGTGTTAGTTGCCCCCCTATCAATTAATTTTTTTAGACCAAGGTATCTAAGTGTTTCACCTAACTAAACCTTGAGGTATGTATAAATCTCTCAATCTGCACACGCCAAGTACAGAATAATGAAGAATTACCCTTTTTCTATAGAGGGAGACTTAATCCCAAAACTTCTCATAAATAAAGACAGATTTTGATAGCCATACCAACTTCTTAAAATTTACTCTCCTATCTATCACTACTTTCTTTATTTCATTCTTCCGTATTTTCTACTGTCTACCTGACCCATTCTCTAAAAGCTTTTTCAACTCTAACCGACTAAGACTATGACATATTAAATCACACATTGTAATTTGGGTATAAGTACCCATGGAATGATGTCTTTGGCTATGATCCATTAAATCACACATTGTAATTTAGGAGTCCTCTTATAACTAATGTTGTATTTAAATATTTAAACTCAATTTAAAATAAATGAGAAATTGGTTAATGATGATAGGAATAGGGATTTTAAAATAATTTTAATATATTTACTTGTTTGTATTATTTTATTATAACAATTTAGCAAGATTTTCTTGATAATATCCCAAGAGAAGGCGATGTTTGAGGTGAATGATTTTGTAAAATGCTTTGTGAGGACGCTAAAGGGATCTTCAGCCATCAGGATCCTATTATTTCTCTCTTGGATCCCAATGAACGTTTTATGGATGATAAGTTTAATAAGAATGAATAAACAGAATAGCTTATAAAATGATAAGGTGAGATGCATAAAAAAACACATGAATAGAGTGTGGATAAGATTCATGCATATTAATAAATTGTCGCATATTGTCAATGAATCATATAAAATCAATGGCTTATGGTTCCATAAGTTATAAGGATCATGATCGTAATGCTAATATTATCAAATAGGAGTATAATTTCATCTACATACTATTCACGTGATATCCTATACATTCTATCCAATCATATGGTACTCTAATCACTTTTTAGGATCATTTTATGCATCCGATTTTCCTTCTGAACGTTAAATTTGCATGACATGATCTACTGAAAATGAGTTGGATGATCTATTCCTGATCCATTTTCTTCACTTTTATGCAGTGTTTTGTTTGAAACAATTAATATATTATACCATTTCCTTAAAGATTTGGCTGATACGGTGTATATTGGCCGAATTGTAATAGTGAAAAAATGTAATGACCTGACCCAGAATAGCGGGTCAATCGAATTGGGTAAAACTAAAATAGCAAATAGATCACTTGATTGTGTTTGTATGAAATTGTGTGTTATTTTCTTTTACTTCAAATTGTTTAAAGTAAAAATAAATAAATAAATAAACACACACAAAATGTCAAATTTAATGATTTTAGATGGACCCCCGATCGCACACTTTCCCTCCTAATGTATTGGTGTACTGAAAATAAAATTCAATGAAAATTTATAAGTAAATTTTCTGTATTTAGAAGGATAATTAAATTGTAAGAATAAAAGTTTAATAAATTTTTATTCCAAGGTAGTGAGTTTAATAAAAATCCTTTCCCATTTAAAATGTAATTAGTGGGGGTATATTTATATATGGTGTTAATATAGAAACAACTCAAACCTGTGTGGGCCCCTTGGAAAACCCACACCCCTTCTTTCTTTAAAGTCCTTGTTTTACTAAAATATCACCACCGATCCCCTTTCTTTACAATACCATGCGATTCTTCCTTCCCTTTACTGTTTCCTTCTTCTCCTCTCTTTCTCCAAAAAAAAAACGGTAACCCTATCTTTACCTTGCGATGGAAACTTCCCCAAAAATCCGATTCCCTTTCCTACTTCTCTTCTCCAAAGGGAAATCCAACCTTCAGTATGTGTTATTGCCGACCGAATCACCTATATAGAGACCCCCAACTCACCATCTCTTCCTCTCTTCACTCTGTTCTACATCTCTTCAAGCAGCAGAAGCCCTAAGGCGTTTCTAACTTCCCATCTCAAGCTCTTGCCGCTCTTGAGGTCAGATCCGCTGAAGTTGCAGTAGTTCCCTAATCTCTACGCTCCCTTCGTCGCCAGGTACTTCCCACTTCTCACATGCTGCAACTGTTTAAATGTTGCTCCTTTTAAGATAAGCCTTCCTCCATTTCTTGTTACTTTTATTATTGCCCACAATCCTACATGTTTTCTTCATAAAAAAACTTTCAACTTCTTTCATGCAGCCTATGACATTATTCTATTAAAATAAAAATTCAATCCCTTCTGTTTGATTCTTTATTTTACTTGGTTATTAAATAAATTAATTGATGATTTTGGACTTGTCTCTTTTTCCTCATCCAGTGGAATTACACATGTTTTCTTGGGCTTCCCTTTAACTTCTTTTATTTCCTTGGACTAAATGCATACTATGTTTTAGACCTACCTATCTGAGTATATTTTTGTAAACCCATCTTCAAACTTAGATATTCCCATCCACATATTTAAATCTTTGTTACAACACTGTGGGACCCCTCCTCAATACTCATTCACCTGCCTTAAACAATTGACTCATTTTATCAAAAATATATATATATATATATATATATATATATATATATATATATATTAATTTTCCCTAGCCACAAATCTGTGATGTAAGGCCCGTTAGGTGCGTAATGCGTTGGTTAACGCCCGTTCAGTCTGCAGTTAAGCGGGCCACGACCCGTTTAGGCTGTAGAAAGGGGCGGGGCATTACAGTTGGTATCAAAGCTTGGCTTCAACTCGCGGACTGTGAGTACGAGATTGAGCCTGAGATTAAAGACAAGTTAGACCCTTTTCTATCATAAGTGAGTGAGGGTAGAAACTTTAAGAGGGTAGATTTTGGTAATAGAATATGATGTCTTGATTTGTGAATAGAATATAAGTAGTCGAGCATATGTATTAATGGAAAAGAATATTTGTGTTCGATGGTTTTTTATCTTGCCTAATAGTGAAATTGATGTATTTTTATTGGTTTTACTAGAATGGCTAGACCGAACAATCGCCGAGGAAGGAGAGGAGATAGGGCCAGACCTACAAATCGGGAGGCTAGCAGAGAAAATTTCGTTGGTGTAGTGGAGAGTACGGCTTCAGGAGGGTCTCAGAGACATCCTCCACCTCCACCTCCGCCTCCTCCTCCTCCTCCAGTGAATGCGGATCCAAATACTGTGCTGAGAATAGCACAGGAAGTTTTGACAATAGTACAGTGGACTCATGGCACGAATCGTGCTGCTCAGGAAACCAGAGAGATGGTGGCAATTTGAGAATTTAAGCATCAGCATCCTCCCATGTTCAAGGGAGATTCGGAACCAGCAGATGCAGAGCGTTGGCTAAAGAAGATAGACATAATTATGGATAGCATAGGTGTGTAAGAGGATGATCTCCATATTATTCTGGCCACTATGCAGCTGAGTGGTACATCAGAGGAATGGTGGACCGATCTGCAAGGACTGAATGCAGAATTAGATACTTGGGATGACTTCTATGAAGCTTTTCTGGTTGAGTACTTTTCTTCACAAGTCTGTTAGTCAAAAATTTCAAAATTCTTTGATTTGAAGCAAGGCAACGACACTGTGGCTCAGTATGGGGCTAAGTTCTACAGATTTAATTACTTCATAAGAGATGAAGATTAAGCGGTTTATACAGGGACTTCGTCCCCTGATCAAATTTTCTATGGATGGGTTGGGACTTTCCACTTTTGCAGAAGTGTATCATAGGGCCATCGAGATTGAGGAGGCAACATCAGAAGCCTTCCAAACTTCAAATCAAAGACCTTTTAGTGGTATGAGGTCCGATGATCGGAATATCAAGAGGAGGAAGCCCAATACTCCTGTTAATCAAAGGACTTCTTCTGGGCAGCAACAATCATCAGATGGTCAGAGATATGTGCAATGTTTCAAATGTAATCAGTGGTGACATACAACTAACAGATGTCGCCAACTCCAAGGCCAATTCAGCAATCTTGAGGGCCAGTACAGTGCTATTATTGTAAGGAGATGGGCCATATCTCCATGTATTGTCCACAAAGGACCGGATCTTCTCAGCAGCTTCTTGTTGTCCAGCCAGTTCCAGTAGCACCGGCAGCACAAACAAGAGGCCAGCAGCAGAACACAAGACGTGGGCATCCCGCAGCTCAGGGCCGCATTTATGCTATGGCTCCTGTGGATGATGAGACTGCAGAACCTCCAATGATGCAAGGTATGCTATTATTGTTTGGTGAATGGTCTAGAGTACTTTTTGATCTCGAGCTTCTCACTCCTTCATATCTAATAATTTGGTTGGTCGTCTGAATTTGTGTATGGATGAATTAGAAGAATCTGTGAATATTAAAATCGCCATAAGGAGATATACTAGTGTAATCAGAACTTGGAAATCATGTGTATTAGCGATTGGAGGTGTGGAGTTAGAGTTTGAACTACTTGTGTTGGGTATGACTAGGTTCGAAGCTATATTAGGAATGGATTGGTTAACGGCCCATAAAGTTACTTTAGATTGTACTCGAAGGAGAGTATCTGGGTGTTCACCTTCAGGAGTTGTCTTTACTGAGAAGTTGAGTAAATCCCCCGAACCATGTGTGACAAAGAACAAAATTGGTCACATAGCCAGTATGGGTTGGGAGAACGCAGAGCCGCTTGGATTAAAAATGCCTAAGGTAGTGTGTGACTTTTCAGATGTGTTTCCGGACGAGTTGATGCAGTTACCCCCAAGAAGAGAAGTTGAATTCTCCATAGATTTACTCCCTGGAACTTCGCCTATTTCTATGTCACCATATAGAATGGCGCCAGCAGAGTTGGTAGAGTTGATTGGTAGAACTGACCAAGGTTGGTTTCATCCGTCGGAGTACATCTCCATGGGGTGCTCCAGCATTATTTGTGAAAAAGAAGGATGGCTCAATGAGAATGTGTATAGACTGCAGGAAGCTGAACAAGGTAATCATTAAGAACAAGTACCCGCTTCCTCGAATCGACAATTTGTTCGATCAGTTACAAGGATCTAAATGGTTTTCTAAGATAGATCTTTGGTCTGGATATCATCAAGTGCGGGTGAGAGAATGCGACATAGCAAAGACAGTTTTCTGCACTAGATTCGGTCAGTATGAATTCGTGGTTATGCCTTTTGGTGTGACCAATGCGCCAGGTACATTTATGGATTTGATGAACATAATCTTCAGGCCATACTTAGATCATTTTGTAGAAGTATTCATTGATGACATCTTAATCTACTCGGGATCTGAAGAAGCACATGAATATCAGTTAAGAACAGTCTTATAGTTACTAAGGGATCATCAATTATATGGTAAATTGAGTAAATGTGAGTTCTGGCTAAAAGAGGTGCAGTTCTTAGGCCATATGGTCTCAGAAGGTGGAGTGGCAGTGGATCCAGCCAAGGTCGAAGCAGTGTTGAAATGGGAGAGACCTCACAGTGTATTTGAAATTCGTAGTTTCTTGGGCTTGCCTAGATATTACCGGCGTTTCATTCCGAATTTCTCTAAGATAGCAGTTCCTATGACTAAGTTGACAAGAAAAGGAGCTAAATTCATATGGAGTGAGGCTTGTGAAACAACTTTTGCAGAGTTGAAAGAAAGACTGACTACTTCTCCATTTTTTATTATTCCAGAGAGAGGTCGTGGGTATGTGGTCTGTTGTGATGCTTCCTGTGACGGATGGTTTTTAATGCAGCTCAAATAGGTGGTGGCTTATGGGTCTCGGCAACTAAAGTACATGAGCGGAATTATCCGACTCATGATCTTGAGTTAGCATCAGTGGTGTTTGCGCTGAAGATTTGGAGATATTATTTGTTTGGTGAGCACTTTGAAGTATTTTCCGATCACTGTAGTCTCAAGTACTTGTTCACTCAGAAGGACTTGAATATGAGACAGCGCAGATGGTTGGAATATTTGAGCGACTTCAACTTTGAGATCTCTTATCAGCTAGGAAAAGCCAATGTGGTGGCTGATGCCTTAAGTAGGCAATCACGGGACGTTATTGCTAATCTAGTGGGAGAACATGGTTTGGAGAAACCTGGGTAGTGCAGTATCTCATCCAGCTATAGTGGATCGGTCTTGACAGCCCAGAAAACAGACGAGGTTGTAGCCAAGATTCACAAATCAATCATGGATAGCAAAGGCCCAGTAGGTTGGGTAGTGAGAATAGATGGTGGTTTGACTTACCAATGGAGACTTTATGTGCCACTTGCAGAACAGTGTAGAGAAGAGGTTCTCAAGAACTTTCATCATACTCAATTTGCAGTTCACCCTGGAGGAACAAAAATGTATCGAAATATGCGACAACAGTTTTGGTGGCGCAACATGAAAAGAGAAGTAGAAAAATATGTGGCTCGATGTTTAACATGTCAGTAGGTAAAGGTTAAGCATCAGAAACTAGCAGGAAAATTGCAACCTCTCGATATATCCAAGTGGAAATGGGATCATGTCACCATGGACTTTGTGACCGGATTGCCAAGGTCGCCGAAAGGTCATGATGCAGTGTGGGTTGTAGTTGATAGATTGACCAAATCAATTCATTTCATGTAATACCTTGACCCAGATTAGGCGTAGTTTAGTTTAATTAATCTTGGTTGGACCTGTTAATCTCGAAGATTACATTTAGGGCTTAGTGAGAAGCCCAGGTGTGACCCAATCCGAGCTTGAGAGCTCAGTGATCCAACTCGTCCAGCTGGAGGGGCAAAATGGTAATTTACCGCTTATTGTTATTATTTTATAAATTGTGTTATTATGTGATTATTATTGGGTGATAATATTCTCCTTAGTCAAGGATTTGTATTTTTGATTTTTAAAATAATTTTATTTTCAGAAAATAGTATTTAAAATCGCCCGTCAAAACCTCGAAAGGGAGTAATAATTATTTTAAATGGTTTTGGAAATGAAATAAATTTTGGAACAAGTATTTTATGTTAGACCATTTTAAGTATGGTCTACTTATTCTTTAAAACCCCAAAATAAGGAATTTAAGTTGTTTTATTTAACATTTGTTTAATTAAGTAAATAGTGTTAAATTGTGATTTTTATTTAAATCAATGGTTTTTAGTAAGTTTTAAATCCCCAAATTTTTACGGTGATTAGAGTTTTTAAAACCCAACTTATCTGTAAGGCTGGATTAAGATTCTTGAGCTTTTAGAACCATGTTTTGGTTAAAAATCAGATTTTTATTAAACATGGGCCTTTTTGCAAAACTAGAAACCTTGGAGGACTTATTTGCAACCAAACCAGTGAACAGTGATTTCACTGTACCGGACGTCCGCTGCAGTTGCATGCAGCGGCATGCAATGGCAGGATGACCCCAATCCACGACTGATTTTCTATAAATTCAGCCTCAGACCAGCTTTCAAACTCCCAGCAAATTTTCTTTCTCTTCTTCCTCAGTCTCCGAGCTGCTCTGAAAACCAAACCCAGCCGATCCTTAGCCTCTGTTCTTCCCAGTTTTGTCAACCGTAAGCCTTAGAGGAAGTTTTTCCAAAAGTCAGATTTTTAGCCCAGGAACTCCAATGAAGGTAACCACTGTGTTCTTCTTTCAATACCAGTAGGTTTAGAATCAAGAAAAACCAGTTTTGGCCATGATTTAGGTGTAAAACCATTTCAAAGTTTAAGAGAAAACTCGATTTTTAGTGTACCAGTGTGCTTTCAGTGTTAAAATCAGATGGCCTACTGAGCTTTAAAACTCCAAACCTCTCCGTTTGGAAGGAGGACTCCCGGAGGAGTCCATCGGACCGGCTAGATGTGGAAATCGAATCCGGGAAATCCACTGTTTCCTGATTCGTATTTCATACAGTGTCTGCCGTCATTGTATGCTGGTGCAGACAGTGAGGAAGATGGCTCTCGGATGGTCCGAGGGTCACACCCTTAGGACGATCCGAGAGGACCCCTCGGACGTTCCGAGCTTCACCCGAAGCCCAGAAGCGCCTGAGGCTAGCTTGACTCGCCAGGATGTTCCGAGCAGAATTCGAAAAGACCAAACCCCACTCGGAAGATTCGAGCCTCACTCGGGATGTTCCGAGACACCAGACCCACCGAAACTTGTTTTTCGGATTTTTATCGGTTCGGATGGACTTCGGATGTTCCGAGACCCGATCTTCGGACGATCCGAAGTCAGACTCATGATCCAAGGTCAGTAACTAGCTAGGCAGTCGTTCAGATGATCCGAAGCCACAATACTTGGTTCCGAGGCATGTTCCGAGGGACCCAGTTTTTAAGTGTAAAATGCTATTATTTGTTTATTGGATTGCATGTGATGTTAGTACCCACTTGTTAATCAAAAAATGTATTAACCCTCTTCTCTTATTAATATAGTGTATATACTATTGTATTCACTTCCAGGCCAACTCTATTGGTCGAGTACTGAGTGATTTCACTTCCAGGCCGACGCTATATTTATCGGGCACTGAGTGACCTCGAGGCGTTACTCAAAATGTCAAATCTAGTACTATCCAGAAGACAGCCGAGAAGTGACCTGAGAATCTAGACTTAACGCAATAAGTCAATCTGGTCAATGCCCAGAAGACAATATGAGTTTTGGACTGAGCACCTTATTTATTTATATCTAGTGGATTATTGTAATTTAAAATGGTTAGAAACCAAGTAGGAAACTCAATTCCATGTACCTTGGACATTTTTGGGAAAACCAGTATGATTTCAAAATACTACTTGTGTGTATGTATTTGATGCTATGTATATAACTTATAATTGATTGTGCACTTGTTTGCTTGTTTGAACAGAGACCGCGAAACCACACATACGATGAGGGAACTTAACTTTGCAGTAAGATGTAAACAGGTTTATTTGAGATGGATCTTGAGCAATGAGTGGTTTCAGATTGATGAACCCACTCATGTGCCTAGATAAAATGCACTGTTGTAAGAAGTGCTTATGATGCTTATGAATGCTATGATGTTGATCATATGAGATGTGTAAGACTGCTTCCACGTGCCCTTGACTATTGAACCAATATCGGCCATGTGTGTAAGATGGTTTACGTCTATTGGACCATGGGTGTCGACAGTTGCTGACTTGAGGGTGTCAGTATCGGCTATGGGAGAGCTGGAGATGTACTTGCAAAGATGTATTTTAACTGTGCCAGGACTTAATACAATGGTCTCAGCGTAGTCGGTAGGCGTTACGTTGGATGACAGCAGTAATGGAAAGATGATGAGATGATGGAAATGATGATGAGATTTTACTTGATATTGAGAATTTATTATCAAGCATGAGATATCATATTACAATTGTTGTTTACTTAACTGCACTGTTATATTTCCTTTACTGGGCTAGTTAGCTCACCCCACTCACCTTTCAGGAGATGAACTCGAGGAGGAGAACCATCTATATGAAGCTTAGAGTGGATAAGCTGTGGCGTTGCTTTGAGATTCTCACTGAAGGGAATACCCTTATCTTTGCTTTCTGGTTTTTGGAACCATTTGTTTTTGTAAAGTACCGGGGGTGGTACTTGATTTGTATCAATGTTATGTACTAAGACTATTACGCTACTGTAGTTACTTTGATGTTGTTGAAATGATAATCCAATGGTTGGAATTATGTGATCATGTATGCTTTATTATTTTTGTGTCTATTGTTGGGTAGACTTATGGTATATGTTTGAGTCCACATGTTGGGATCATGTGCGACCTTTGAGCTTAATTGTTGATCCGACCCAGTTAGAATGCTTGAGTGTCGTCTTAGCTTTCAAAAAAAAAAATCAGTCGCGTTCCGGTCCCACCCTTCTGGTCGGGGCGTGACATTTCATTGCAATGAAGATGACAGACTCTATGGAGACTTTAGGTAGATTGTATCTGGATTGAGTTGTTAAGTTGCATGGGATACCAGTTTCCATTGTCTCCGACAGAGATTCTAGATTCCTATCCAAATTCTAGCAGAGCCTTTAGGAGTAGTTGGGCACGCAACTCCATTTCAGTTCTGTGTTTCACCCTCAGATGGATGGACAGTCTGAACGAACTATACGGATTCTAGAAGACATGTTTGGCGCTTGTGTCTTGGAATCTAAGGGAAGTTGGGAGGATTATTTACCTATGGTGGAGTTTGCCTACAATAACAGTTACCAGTCTAACATCAAGATGACGCCATTCGAGGCGTTGTACAGCAGAGCTTGCAGATCACCCTTATGTTGGACGGAACCGAGCGATAAAGTGAAATTGGGACTAGATATAATCAGGGAAACAACAGAGAAAGTGAGATTGGTCCATCAGAGACTACTGACGGCTCAGAGTCGTCAGAAAAGTTATGCGGACTGTAAGCGAAGGCATTTAGAGTTTGCAGTTGGTGATCGTGTCTTTCTTAGAATTTCACCTCGGAGAGGCATTCAAAGGTTTGGTAGCAAAGGGGAACTATCTCCTAGGTTCATTGGACCGTTTGCAATATTGGACAGGATTGGAGAAGTGACGTACAAGCTTGCACTTCCATCACAACTTAGCAGAGTTCATAATGTTTTTCATGTGTCAATGTTAAGAAACTACCAAGTAGACCCTTCTCATGTTCTGAATTGGGAAGATGTGGAGGTCAGTGAAGATGCATCTTATGAAGAGAAGCCAGTGAAGATTCTAGATACCAAGGATCAAGTTTTGCGCACAAAGACCATTCCTTTGGTGAGAGTTCTTTGGCAACATCATGGAGATGAAGGTTCGACATGGGAGAAAAAGGACGAGATGCAACGACGGCATCCGGAATTGTTCGATAAGCAAGGTACGTACTTTAGGAAAATTTCGAGGACGAAATTTATGTTAAGGGGGGTAGGATGTAATGACGTGACCCGGAGTAGCGGTTCAATCGAATCGGGTAAAACTAAAATAGCAAATGGGTCACTTGATTGTGTTTGTATGAAATTGTGTTATTTTCTTTTACTCCAAATTGTTTAAAATAAAAATAAATAAATAAATAAACACACACAAAATGTAAAACTTAATGATTTTAGGTGGACCCCCGATCGCACACTTTCTCTCCTAATGTATTGGTGTACTGAAAATAAAATTCAATGAAAATTTATAAGTAAATTTTTTGTATTTAGAAGGATAATTAAAATGTAAGAATAAAAGTTTAATAAATTTTTATTCCAAGGTAGTGAGTTTAATTAAAATACTTTCCCATTTAAAATGTAATTAGTGGGGGTATATTTATATATGGTGTTAATATAGAAACAACTCAAACCTGTGTGGGCCCCTTGGAAAATCCACACCCCTTCTTTCTTTAAAGTCCTTGTTTTACTAAAATATCACCACCGATCCCCTCTCTTTACAATACCATGCGATTCGTCCTTCCCTTTACTGTTTCCTTCTTCTCCTCTCTTTCCCCAAAAAAAAAACGGTAACCCTATCTTTACCTTGCGATGGAAACTTCCCCAAAAATTCGAATTCCCTTTCTTACTTCTCTTCTCCAAAGGGAAATCCAACCTTCCGTATGTGTTATTGCCGACCAAATCACCTATATAGAGACCCCCAACTCACCGTTTCTTCCTCTCTTCACTCTATTCTACATCTCTTCAAGCAGTAGAAGCCCTAAGGCGTTTCTAACTTCCCATCTCAAGCTCTTGCCGCTCTTGACATCAGATCCGACGGAGTTGCAGTAGTTCCCTAATCTCTATGCTCCCTTCGTCGCCAAGTACTGCCCACTTCACACATGCTGCAACCGTTTAAATGTTGCTCCTTTTAAGATAAGCCTTCCTCCATTTCTTGTTACTTTTATTATTGCCTAAAATCCTACATGTTTTCTTCATAAAAAAAACTTTCAACTTCTTTCATGCAGCCTACGACATTATTCTATTAAAATAAAAATTCAAGCCCTTCTGTTTGATTCTTTATTTTACTTAGTTATTAGAATAAATTAATTGATGATTTTTGACTTGTCTCTTTTTCCTCATCCAGTGGAATTACACGTGTTTTCTTGGGCTTCCCTTAGCTTCTTTTATTTCCTTGGACTAAGTGCATGCTTTGTTTTAGACCTACCTATCTGAGTATATTTTTGTAAACCCATCTTCAAACTTAGATATTCCCATCCACATATTTAAATCTTTGTTACAATACCGTGGGACCCTCCTCAATACTCATTCACCTGCCTTAAACAATTGACTCATTTTATCAAAATATATATATATATATATATATATATATTCATTTCCCCCAGCCACAAATCTGTGATGTAAAGCTCGTTAGGTGCGTAATGCGTTGGTTAACGCCCGTTCAGTCTGCAGTTAAGTGGGCCACGACCCGTTTAGGTTGTAGAAAGGGGCGGGGCGTTACAAAAAATTCCTGCCATGTATCGGCCGATAGGCTACATGTGTATCGGTCGCGGCTGTGCTGTATTGGAAAATCGAGTGGGCATTGGACACCCATTAATAATGTTGTTGAGCTCGTAATTTTTAGTCTAGGCTGAACTTACCAAGCCCAACCTAATTATCAATCAAGGAAGACATCTAAATTTAGGTGTGCATTCAATCCTTCTAGCTTTACATTAAGGAGTAACCTGGGTTTTAAAAATTGGTTAAAACACTAGAGTTCTTGATGTATTACATATTTTCTTTTAAAATTTTATGTCATTAGAACATAATCATCTATTATACTATAATTCATCTAATGTGAATAAAAAAATAGATGATCCACTTCACATGCCCTTGAAGCCATATATTCCACATGTTCGACATTCAAGCTAGGCATTTGGTAGGGCCCAACGTGAGGATTCCCAGCCCTGCATTGGAATCATATATGGATTCCTCTACTAAAGCATAGTTTTATAGTAAAGGCATGCCTTAGGACTAAATTATGATTGTGTATGAAGGCAAAGAGGAGATGGAGAAAATAGTTAAGCCGTGAGGTCTGAGGAAGGTATTTTGAGAAAGGATTTTTGGGAGGATGTCTTGAGGAATGACTATATTTTCTGTGATTTTTAAGAAAGCTGCTTTAAAGAAATAAGCTTGCAAAAGGAGTCTACTCCCCATGTAAGCTTGCAGGGAAAGACTTTCCCTCAAAGGGTTTTGGTTGATGATAGAAGTGTTTAGAATGACAAGTGTGATGTATGGAAGATTTACCTGTAAGAGTTTGTTAAAATATATTTCTAGAAGAAAAATACAAAAATATTCTCCTATATCATTCAATCATAAAAGGACCAGATATCTACAGACTCAACCATTCATTTCTCCATGTGTCAGCAGATCCCAAAGCTGCAAATTATTATAAATTCTCACTTTCTTCTTCTGCTAAGAGATAATAGCATTTCATCCCGGAGAGAGAGAGAGAGAGAGAGAGAGAGAAAACTTTAGTGCTTTGTATTCCTGAAGGGTGTGTTGTGTTGAGGGTTTTTCATTTGCTTAACTAGTAATTTCTCCAATTTTGACAATGAAACGAGGATGAAGCCACTTTTGCTTGCATATTCATTGCTATCTCTTGTTTTTTAATTGCATGCATTAGCCTATGCATTTCTTAGAGCATTGGTTACTGTGAGACTTAAACATCAACATTTTTTCCTTCTTTAAAACGAAGAAAACCACTGGAGTGAGAACTTGAAAACTAATTCACTTTCTTCAGTATCAAACTTCTCAAAACTTATTTGTTTCCTATTCGAATAGTTCAACCACACAATTCACATCAGACAACAATCCTAATTCTCCAAGCAAGGCAATCAGTCTGTCATCCACCAACCCACATTTCTGACCTCCATGTACCTACAACATTTTTGGTGACTATGCTAGGGACTCCTTTCGGATCTTTCTCACCTTTCCTCTATCATCAAACAGGCTTTAACCAATATAGTTAAGGTCATGATCCTCTTCTTCATGTTCCTTAGTCACAATTTCATTCTACTTATTATATCCCTTAACTAACTTCATTTGTGTTGTCCCCAATTTGAACATATTCTACTACAATTTCTCCATAAATTGGGGACTCTTATCTCTCCAGCAATTGGAATATATGAATAAGGCACTGTTGATCATAGACTACCCAAACTTGCATCAAATTCTCTATATTACGAATCTTATATGGACGATCCTAGAGAGAGCTATTATGAAGGAATGACTATCACACTAAAATCAAGAAAAAAATCAGTTCATCCGCGAATTGGTGAATTTGAGTGCTGCAAAGTAGTTACAGTAATCGATTTAAACATCAACTCAAAGAACGTATGGTAGAACTCGAGGAGAGAAGATTTCAAAAAAGTAAATGAGTGGGGGAAAAACTTGAGGATCTAAAGATAGCAAAATAAAGGAACAAACTGGAAATAAACTTGTGAGATGATTACACAAGATGGTGTTCAAGGAAATGTTTATCAATGTGTTTCTCCCATTCAAAAATCTAAGATAGGAGTAGTTGAGCAAGCTAAAAACCTTGTTTTCGCTACTCAGATTTGGAGTATTTTTGCCCCAAAAATCACATACACATCGAGACGATTCCTTCGTGTGCAAGGTAACTAGAGGAAAGTTCAAGGAAGGTTTTCAAGATTCATGCTCATCCCCTTCATATTGTATTTCCTATCATGCAGTATCGACTGGTTTTCTCCCAGCATTGAAAAACAACTACTAAGAAAGTAGTAAAAAGGTTTGGCCATGAGAAGGGTTTCGTTTTTCTAGGGTAAGAAATTCTCAACGAGGAGAAGGAAGATGATTGGCTTTTACCTCCACAATAAAAGGCATTTGCAATACCCACCACCCACCTCAAAAAGTCCCATATCAGTTGTGAGGTGGGTGTTTATTTGAGAGAAGCCCCCTTGCCCTTGTGTAAGGCCTTTTGGGTCTGGCCAGGTGAGCCAGTGATACGGACATCCAGAGATATAGGCAAAATTTTTATTTTGATCTAGGTGGTTGCGCAAGCAATTTGACAGGTCCGGACTCTGAGTCGAATGATGAAAATTATATCTTCGATCCAGGCGAGTATCCTAGTTAGAAGATTTGGTGAAGTGGGCATTTATATGGGCCAAAGCCAAACTCACATCAGGCAAAGTCTGAAGCCCAATGAGCTGATCCAATGGCTATGACACACATGCTTCACACAATTGAGAATCCATGTGTTCCAATGCAACTGAAAACAAGGGACGTGTAGAATTGGCCATCACGTTGGTAAATTTCTAATTGCATTAGGATTTGTTCCAATGATGGTAGCTTAGGTAGGTTTATTTAATTGCAAACTTAGGTTATTTAATTAGGATCTTAGGATAGATTTTATTTAGAAGTTTGTTTTATTTTGATCTTATGTAAATTTAGTAGTTACTTTAATTAGGACTACCGGTGATGGTTTTATTTTAGGATTTGCTTTATTTAAGTTTCTTATTTCATGTAAAAGAGGGAGGGTCGCCTCCTATACTTTAGATAATTATAGTCGGCTGTGATCTTTATTTAAGCATTGTAATCAACGAGTAAATGGAGATTTTTTTGGATTAATAAATTTGAGTTTAGTTTTCTTTCTTATGCAAACCATGGTGTGTTTGTGAAAGACTGCAATTCATTGCAGAACTTGTGAGAGACGACTGCTACAGTATACATCAGATTCCATTGACGCCAGATTCAAGTTCTGACTGGTCCAATTTTACATTGGATTTTCAGGCCTATTGTTGTAGATATTTTGCAACCAAGTTCTAGGAATGGTGGAGGTGATTTTCCCTTCCTAAGGCCAGGTATAAAGGCAATCTGCAACTGCTTAAGTAGCCAACATGGTTGCTATTTGGTAGGCCCAACGAGCACGTTGAAGGCCCAGGCAACCAGGTAATTTGCATCTTGTATAGCACACAAAGTTGGATCTATATATATTTTTCTATCAGAACCTTCTTAGCACTGTCAATATAATTGGTGGCTGCTAAGATTGTGTCAGGGAATCGTGGTGCTATCTTCTTTAATTTGTGATTTAATTTATTTAAGTTGTGATAAGCTTCTTAGTAGAGATCAAGTTTTTGGTATATTCCTACCTTGCCTACATCAGCCAGGGTCCAAAGCAAAACCGCGAGGGTAGAGTGGACCCAAAGCGGACAATATCACACTATGAAGTTGTGGTAGGGTCGTTATTGTAACGCCTCGACCCAAATGTGGGCCTGGAACGCTACTAAATTTTTTTTTTTTTTACATTAACAACTTCTAACTGGCTTGAACAAACGTTAGACCCAGAAATAAATATCACACATGCCCTTTACATGTGGACTTAAACATATACCATATGTCTACCCTTTTAAGAGCATATATCATACAAACAAATATTTTCATAAGAAAGGGTAATTTTATTCATAACAGAGTTACTAACAGTAACATGGTGGTTCATACATGATCTACAAAATAAGTACCACAAGAAGTATATTACAAAACATGGTTCCAAGAACCAATAAACAAAATAAATGTAATTCCCATCCATGGGATTCCAAGTAACCGCATCAGCCTATTCATCCCTAAGCTTGAAACGGAGGTTCCTCCTCCTCGGGTACATCTCTTGAAATGTAAGTGGTGTGAGCTAACCAGCTCAGTGAAAAGAACATAACAATGTAGCGTAATGATTATCAAGTTAGCCAAAATCAATATTTTCATCATAATATGTTTCTCATGCCAAAAATCAATCATTCTCATATTACTGCTGATATCCAACGCAACACCTAGACACTACATTGACTATAAGTATTAAGTCCCGATACGGTCAAAATGCAAATCTTGCAAGTACATCTCCGACACACTTGGGCCGGTACTGACACACTTGGGTCAGTAGACACAAACCGACATACCTGGGCCGGTAATCGACACACCTGGGCCGATAATAATTCAATAGTTAAGGGTACATGGAAGCAATATCAATATCATCATAGCTCATAAGCATTTCATCATCATAATCACAATATACGATAAACATCATTAATATCAATAAGTATTTTTCACAATAGTGCATCATGTGTAGGCATACAAGTGGGTTCATTAAGTCTGATCCTTGAAACCACTTATTGTATTAGATCGTCTTAACCTGATTTACTCCTACTGCAATGTCAAGTCTTCTCACCGAAAGTGTGGGGTATTGAGATATCTATCAAAACATAAAAAAAAACAAGAATACAACGAATTATAAAATCATCAATCAAACATAATACACATAATCATAGTGTTTCAAATCTTTTCATTCTATTTTCCTGAAAACTCCAAGGGTAATGGATATGAGTCTCCTAAATGAGTTACTATCCATTTTAGATTACAATAATCAGTAATATAATAGAGTGCTCAGGCCACTACTCGTATAGCGAGGTAGGCCTAGAGATACAAATATAAGGTGCTCATGCCACTACTTGTACAGCAAGTTGGGCCTAAAGATACAAATATAGGATGCTCAGGCCACTACTCATATATTGAGTTAGGCCCAAAAGTACACTCAGTGTCCGAACCCTTCTTTTCTACCGAGCGGCGAAGTTAATCGTTTAGCTACTGATAGCTATCGGGCTGAGTCAGCCACAGATAGAGAATATCGGCCTGGAAGTGAATACATAATATAGGTTTACCTGATAATACCAATGAAAAGAGGTTAGTATCACTTTTAATTAAGTGGGTATAAACATCACATTAAAATCTAAGATCCAAATCATGATATCCTAATTTAGACTAAGTTTCACAAATCTGATCTGGGTTCTTCGGAACATGCCTCGAAACCAGATACTGTGGCTTTGAACCTTCCGAACCACTGCCTAAAACTGAGTCTTTACTGAACCTTCGGAGCTTAAGTTTTGTCATTCGAAACTTCTGAAGTTCAGGTCTCGGAACTTCCGAGCCTGCTACCAAACAAAACAGAAAAAATCAGTTGGTTTGTAAGTCTCGGAACATGCCGAGTACTGTTCGGAACTTCCGAACAGTTCGGATCATCCGAGGGGGGTTTCAGAATGACAAAACAGAAACAGAGAGTTCAACGGTTAGTCTCTGTTCCTTTGGAACTTCAAGCTAGGGTTCGGAACTTCCGAGGTACTACCTTCGGAACTTCTGAAGACAGATTCTCGGATCTTTCGAGAGTCGTCTTCTTTTTCAGTCACCTGCAACAGAGCAGTAACAGGCAGGACAATATGAAATACAAATCTAGAAATAGTGGGTTTCCTGGATTTGTTTTTCACATCCTCTGGGTCAGATGGACTCTTCAGTGAGTTCTCTATACTTTGAAAATCAATTGAACCACTTATACTGATTAAAACATCAGATTAAAATGGAAAATCAGTAAGACACAAGAAAATTCAAGTTTTTCAGTAAACTTTAAATTCGATTTTAGGATTCAAAATTTAACCAAAATGACTTCTATTTGATTATAAACTGACTAGAATTTAAAAACAAAAACAATGGTTACCTTCACTTTTGATCCTGGGTTGAAAATCACCAACTGAAAAAATCTTCCTCTTAAGCTAATGGTAAAAACTGACAAAGTAGAACAATGGTTTTCTAGTGAGAATTCAGTGGGGAAAATCCTCTGGAAATGGCCTGAATTTATAGGCAATGGAAGGGTAGGGTGGTAGGTACCATGTAAGGCTGGGAAGTGAACACATCATCTTTGCAACCTAAGATTATAGCTTGCATGAGTCGACGCTCATGCAGCTGCTTCATCGCATCACCTGCTACGCAGGTGTTTGCAAAAATTTGGGTATTAGTGTTTTAGCCCTCCAAAAATTATTTGCATATTAATCTAGTTTCTTTTATTTTTAATGTTTAGCTATTAGATTATTTATTTAATTTAATCCATCACACCCAAAATGTTGGGTATTAAAATCTAAAGGTACTATAAAAATTTGGAGATTTACATTTCATTATAGTTACTTGATTTAAACAAAATTCATGTTTTTAATACTATTCACTTAACTTATTTTGTATTTATTTGAAGAGTTTAAAATCTCTATTTTCAAAATATGGAAAAATAAGAAAATGAATTAAAATACAATCTAACTATACATATTTTTCTCTAAATTTTCAAACTTCTAAAATTATTAAAATAAGCATTTTCTTAGTTTTTCGGGACCTTTTTCGGATAACTTTTAATAATAGTTTTCTGAAATAATGAAATAAAGATACTTATAAATTTCAGAATTTAAATTCTTAAGAAAGAGATCAATATCACTCAAATAAAAATAAACAAACAATTATTCAAATAATAAATACACTGTTAATGGCAAATTACCATTTTGCCCCTCTAACTTCAATGAGTTTGATCAATGAGCTATCGAGCTCTGATTAGGCCAAAACTGGATTTTTCGCTAATCCATCACTGTAATCTATGCAATCAACAGGTTAAATTACTATTTAATAAGCCTAATTCAGATCAGGATATTACAGTTACAGCATTTAGCGTGTTTGCCATTTCTCGCGATCGTCCAGTATTGTCACCACAAGTATGTGTCACTAACAAGCTTTTTATATTACCAAGGGCAGACATGGCATGAGTGCGCAACAAGTATGTGCCAATAACAAGTTTTTTCCATTACCAAGTGCAGACATGGCATGAGTGCAGCAAAGTGCTCTATTTGGCAGAAGTTTTGGGTCGAGAGGAACAACTTCCCAAGCTCTCTTCTAAAGCTCTCCAGTTTTTCCTCTCGAGGGGGCTTCATGTATGTAGACAAAGTGGAGATGGAGAAAATAGTCAAGTGGTGAGGCCCAAGAGAGGTGTCTTGATGAAAGCCTTTTGGGGAGGATGTCTCAAGGAATGAATTTGTTCTCCAAAATTTTCATGGAAATTGTTTCAAAAAGATGACCTCGTAGAAGGAGTTTTCTCTCTAAGCAATCTTAGGAAGAAGACCATCTCTCGAAGGGATTACGCTCACGCTAAAAGAGTCTAAAAGAATGACACATGCGATGTAAGGAGCATTTGCCAGTCAGAGTTTATTGAAAAAATATTTCTAGAAAAAAAAAAAAGAGACAAACATTTTCCTGAACTATCCAATCTAAACAAAGACCAAATGTCTACACATCTAACCATTCATTTCCCCACGTGTCAACCGATCCAAAGCTGCAATTCATTATAAATTCCTACTTTCTTATTTTACTAAGAGATGGTGATATTTTGTCTCAGAGAGACAGAGCGAGCCTAATGGGCATATTGCGTTAAGGGTTTTTTTATTTGCTTAATCAGTGTGATTTCCCCAATTTTGATGAATGAAATTATGTTGAGGCTTTTTTTACTTGCATATTCATCTCATATATTTCTTTTCTTGCATGCAATACCACATGCATTTTTTAAAACATTGACTACTGTGAGGCTTGAGCATCAATATTTTGTCGTTTACTAAAAAAAAGAAAACCACCTAGAGTAAAAATCCGAAAACTAGTTCATTTTCTTCACCATCAAACCTCTCAAAACTCATCCATTTCCTATCTAAATAGTTCAACCAACCACTTCACCACACACAACAGTACCGAGCCACATTCTCTCGATGGACCTTATGTCCCCGCAACAGGTTGATGGTTCCAAATTTTGGGTGTCGATTTAAATCAGCTTATCAATTTTTTGGTGTATATAGGTTGAGAAAGTTTGGCTTACCTTTGTTCAGTAGACAATTTTATTTTAAAACAAATATCCCCTCTTTTTTTTCTTTGGAGTAGATGTTCATTTAAGACCTTTTATAGACGACTATGAATCAATAGCATCTGGAGACCCAAAAACATCAAGATAAAACCACATTAACTATCCAGCAATAGCACATATTCTCAGAAAAATTGATGAGTTACAATAATGAGCTAAAGTGGCATGTCTTGACCTAACCCAGACGCCGCGTAAATTCATATGTTTGATGTGTTTTAACTTTCCTAATTAAGTGAGCTACCTCTTTTTTTTTTTTTAAGATCAAGATATCTAAACGTCCCGCCTAACTAATCCTTGGAGCATGTGTGAACCTCCCAATTCGCACAAACAAAAGTGAGAATTGACCTATCAAGCTGACCCATCATGGTTGCGAGCTACCTCATATTTAAATTTAGATAAAACTAGCGTGGAGCATTTCTTAACCCATGCATCGGACCGAGTGTTTTTTCCCTTATTTTTTTCTTTATTTTCCTTTTTATATCCGTCTTTAATTGACAAAATAAGGTTTTGATTTTTGAGTCTTTCAAATGAATTAATAAAAATCATACTACAAGAATATATATATATATATATATAATCATTAGTTTTATAGACCATCTCATTTAGAGAAAATAACATTTAACATTGGTCTCTCTTAAAACTTCAAATTTTTAAAGGGACCGCCAATGTGAATTTCTTTATATGGGTCGTAAGAAATTCACTTCAAAGAAATACTGAAAAATAACTGAAAGTAGAAAAATAAAAAAAAAAGAATCATTTCTATGTTTTGTTTGTGTAGATTAGTATAAAACAATAAAAATGATCAATTGTAGCATTTTTAGAAGTCGTTTACTATTTTTTATTTTTTTTATTTTTATCCTCCAATGGAGGAATGGCCTCAATGGTCCCCTTAGAGGCCTCCATTCTGCTTAGATGGGGGCACTCCGTAGTTATTTGCTGATGTTGGGTGCTGACCACATAATTCTTAGCTGCGGCCGGCCCATTTGGAATGAAAGATCGATTAATCTTTCAACATGAATTCGTCAAAGCCCAGTCCATTTAGTTATCGAACCAGAGTTCAGGCCCCTTATCCAGCCTGATTACAAAATTTTGCCTGTGTAAGATCTGTCATTCTTGGTGGGTCTATAGTCATGGCTCTCAAGCATATACAGCGCAGGCCCAACCCACTTAGATATTGGGCCAAAAATAGACCAAACCACAGGCCTAAAAAAGAGGCTCCATTCAAGCCCAATTTGGGCTGGGTTAAGGCCAGAGCACTGGGAATAGATTTTCTTTTCGCTGAGTACTGCAGGTCCTTCTTCTTGGGCAATCTAGGATACCTTGTACATGCACTTGGAGGACCACAATCTGAATTGTTGCTCCTGCAGGATATGCTGCTGGTCCTTTTATTTTGGAAATACGAGAAAATACGATGATTTAAATTTCTATATTGCATAATTAAGTGCACAATCACAAAAAATAAAAAATAAAAGAACAAGATTTTTCCCCTTAATTATTGAACATTGGATGGGTGAGATCATCCCAGCTAAGTGCATGTCCAGACTTTTTCTCCATCACTAGTGGGGCCCACAAGATGGTCTGAATCATCATGCATGCTCCCATGGATGGATTTGTTGCTAATAAGTGATAGAACTACTATACAAACAATGGTGGTTCTCCACTTCTTTCTTCCAAGCTCCTAATTCATGTCCAAATTCATGGAGCGCTGACTGAACTGTTTTGGTCAATCAGTTGTTGGATATTTGCAAAGTCCTTCAATAATGATGACATATTAAGAGAAATACTTCCAATGTTCATAAGTTGCATTAAGATGCTGAATCAGAACAGATCAAATCACCAACCTCAGTGTTGCTGCCTCAAGCAAGTGGCATGAGAGTCAAACCGATAAAAGACATATATAATCCTTTGGAAACCCAACCAATACAATGAATGCTGAAATGTAACCTGCCACAACAAAAGGCCACCTTCACTAAGCAAACTCGGAGGAGGCACAAAGAATGTTTGGAATGGTCAAATGGAAGGAATGGAACTCACTGAGAATGCGTAAAAGGCGTTTCAAATCTGTATGGACATTGAGCACACTTGCAGATTCAGTGGCTTAGATGTCAGAACTATTGCCTAAATCAGAGTTCAGAAACTGAACCAAGAATAAATAACACTAATTCCAAAAAAAAACGGAGACAGCTTTCATCATGTAAAAATTACTTAAAAGGAGAATGATGTTTGCAAATTGAAACCATCCGTGTACTAATGTTATCATGTGGCTATGAGAGGTATGTTCTAGGACTTTATTCCCATTTGTTACCTAACTAAATCTGCAAGTATTTAGTGATCAAAACTGAAACCATTCTGTTTTCTCATTTACAACCAGTAGTTTTTGTTGCCATGGTTGTTTATAGAAGTAAAACATATTCAATAGGGATTTGGTCCCCATTAAAATGGCATGAGTAGACATAGACAAGTAAACACTAACAGAAATTAGCAAATGAATCCTGCTTCAGACTTCAGAGATGTTTTAGCAGTGTCCTCTTCATGTTGGAACAGTTGATAGAGCTAAAGAAGTACAACCAAATCTGAGGATTTAAAAAGTTCCAAATTTTAATAGAAATAACAGCCAAAACATCATAAGTAGTAAGGATTAATTGATCTATTTCTCAATTTTCCTCTCGAAGAATCACATTGTCATGAAATCATAAAATCCTCCAGTTGTCCCAAGAAAAAAGGTGGACAAGAGAACCAGATAAAGGAAGTTAACTGTTTTCAGCATCGCGTTTCCATTTCACCTCAAGTCTCATCATAACAGGATATGATACAATGAAAGAACCAAACTGTAAATAACCAGGGTGTTTCATTATTGAAGGGAAAAAAAAAAAAAAACAAAGATGATTTTTTTATGAATAGAGCATTAAGAGAATGACAGAACGCCACAATGTTTAAAATAGTAAATGAGTAACAAGGCATGTGATCATAATGAATTAGCAATGACTGGAAACCACTTACAGTTGTGGACGATCATGCAAGTTTCTGACAATGCTTTCATGAAGAGAAGCCCTTCTCTACCACATGTCCTGGTTTAGCAATGGAAAAGTAAGCATCCAACCACCCTTGCACCTTTGCCCGATCAACGTAACGGGCATATTGGACTTCCACATCCGGTATGTCCAAAGCCAGATCATCCATGCAGTCAAGTACTCTTCCAAATCCTTTGATCATCTGATTTGTGGTAATGAGCCCGACAGAGAAACAAGCCCCCAATAGAGCCCACAGTCTTTCATTTTTATTCTCCATAACTGTTACCAATGCTTTTTTAACAACCTCATGGTGGAAAAATGGCATGCCAAGCTCCTTTATGCAGCGGCATGCCTCTCGCACATCCCCACCAGAATTGTACTCCTCTAACAATTTTGTAATCTTGTCCTTGATATCCTCAATTTCCCATCCAGTCCTGCTGCTCCCTCCACCACCCCAACACCTAAGGATACGCTCCCCAGAGAGGCGGGCCCGCAACAAGGAATGGGCCATCTGAAGCACTTTGCTCCCAATGGAGACGTGTCCTGTGCACTGGCTACCAATCTCCTCCAAATGTAGCGGGGCCAGTACTTCATCCACCACAGCTCTTGCTAAGAACATGGCCAAATCCTCAACAACAGCAGGAATATCCAAAGCAGTATCTTCTGCAGCTTCGATTAACAGAACAAAACCACTCACTACATCATCAGATGAGAAAGATAAAGATGACAACAAAACAGAAGCCATCTCCTTCTCCCTATTCTTCCGATCCATAGCTAGAGTAATCAACTTTTTCACAAAAATGGCATTTAGTTCAGAAGATGCATTAGGATTTTCTGATTCTAAACTACTAACTACCTCAAAAACATCCCTTGTCAGGAAGTATTCCTGAATAATAGATGTAGCTCTGATCTTGAAAATCCCAGCTACATTGTCCTCTAAATGTTTTTCCTGTTGGATTGAGAGTGACTTCAATGACGAAGCACACAACCATCCCTCAGATGCCGCCTTAGAGATCAAGGACTGTAAGAGATCCCTTGCACTCAGAATATCAAGTGATAAGTCATCAATTGTATCTATGAGCCGACTAAACCCCTTTGTCATCTGACTTGAATTGATCACCCCTTCTTCAGCAGCATCCTTTAACAAATCTAGAATACGGCCCTCAGCAGTTCGTCTCTCCATTGCCATTATCATTGCGCGCTTGACTATCTCATGATGGAAGAAAGGAACTTTCAAATGCTTGATGCACCTCAAAGCCTCTGTCTTATCACCACAAACAATGTATTCAATCAATAGATTATTTATCTTAGACTTTACATCTTCTACTGATCTATTATTTCTTCCTCCCCATCTACGTTCTATAATCTCTGCATGAAGGGGGGCGGATAAGTAGCCCTTCTCTGCTCTCTTTAACACTTCTATCCCTTTTGAGTCCTTGGGTAAGGAATCCATCTGTTTTGTCAAAAAGGCAGGTGGGAGTATGTCATCAATCACAGCCCGAGCTATAAAAAGAGCAAGAACATCAACTATGTCCGGTATGTCAACTGATAAGTCATCAGCAGATTCGACCAATTTACTAAAGCCCTGATAAACTTGAGGGGGATCGATCACGTTAGCATATAGTGTAGAAAGCAGAACTGCCGCCATTTCTTTCTCTTTGTCATGCCTATCCATGGCCATTGACACAAGCTTCTTAACAAAATAGTACTGAAAGCAGGTCGAGCCAAGATCTCTTAATTCATTTTCAGTTGAGACAACATCATCAGTGGCAAAGTATTCCTCCACTATCACCATAACCTTCTTTCTGTATTCATCAAAAGTACCAGATGATTTACGAGCACTTAAAGGGCAGTTTTCCTGCAAAAATATGTTTCAGCAAATGTTAAGGCTCTACAGCTGAAACCGTAGATGCAGACCATATGTGTGCCTGAGTTTAAGTTACAATCACCGGCGTCATTCTGGAAAAGCATCTTGCTAGTGCAAAACTTTTTCTAAGATATCTAACCCATGAAACTGCTATATTCTCAGTTTTGCAACCAAAATGTTGTGGGTTTGAGTCATGTCACTATCTCCCAAGAAGGAGAGAAAAAGAAGCAGCAAAAGATATCAAACCCAAGAACATTTTAATTTCTGTATTTAATAAAAAGCCCAAGTGCTACAAATATATTGCTCAAAAACCATCTATTCAACCTGAGATTTGGAGATCGATTTTATGTTTTCATTGAAGTATTACAAACAGAAAACAAAATAGTTGATAAGGAGCAACCATACAAAATAGCATCCATACTTGTTTCTATGTGTACGCCTCTGAAGGCAATGCTATGATTTGTTTCTTACCTCATTGCTGTCATAGTTTGGATCATGAGGGTCAACAACATAACCATCCTCTGCATTAAGCAATCCACCCCAAGTGCCTTTTCCACCTGATCCACCTGACCAATGATTTAGTTTTGAATTAGTGGAAATGAAAAAATTCAGTAATATATATACACAACCAAATAAACTACATAAATAAAATACCCAAATGAAAGTAACATTTAATGAATGACATGATAAGCAGCACCAAAAAAAGATTATTCCTCCAATGAATGAATGTAACTGTATTTGTTTTTTGGGGTTTAATAACCTGTGTTGAAGGACTGCATTGGCTGACAGCAAAGTTGTTTTAGTTTACAAACCCATAGGATACACAATCCTTAGTTTACACGTTCCCTTGTTACCCTTTTAGATTAATAAATTGAGAACTACCAACAATTGGCCACAAATATGTTTCTAAGTGCAAAACATTGATAGACCTGGAACAAAATAACCTTTCATAAGGCAAAAAAAAGCTGAAAATACTCTACGTCCTACTTTCTAGTAACTGAAATATGATAAAATGAGAGTTTAGTGCAGCTAAGAGATCATGTCACTCTCATAAACACAAAAAGAGAAATTAATTACATTTAGTTCAATCTGGTCATTGCTGATGTGTACAAATCATTATATTTAACCTCAAAAAAAGGTTGGCT
Source organism: Chimonanthus salicifolius (assembly GCA_013350335.1). Taxonomy (NCBI): domain Eukaryota; kingdom Viridiplantae; phylum Streptophyta; class Magnoliopsida; order Laurales; family Calycanthaceae; genus Chimonanthus; species Chimonanthus salicifolius. The sequence goes on along the minus strand of CM023537.1, from coordinate 49,605,338 downwards.
TATCAGGAAATAATAGACTTGAAAAGGCAAAACTGGAACTATAAAAGATGAGTAGTCAATCATAGAACTATCAAGATAGTTTAGAAGTAGCTGTACAATACCCTTTTTGGGACGACCATCTCTTCCAGAATGTGAATGCCTATCAAGCTTGACAGGACTCCCTCTGCTAGTGCCATGCTTTCCATGAAGTGCCTTAGGAGACCTTGGTCTGCTGGTTATCTCAAGTGGAGAAGTAGATATGGGATCTGCACTCTCCGAAGCAGATCTAACCATTTCTTGATGCTCTTTAGATATAAACCCATCATTGAAATCCATAGGGAAGGAAATTGTATCACTAGCTGCTCAACAGTTACAATAAACAATGGATGTTTTCTTTCTTCTCTAACAGCTTAAGGAAGATCAATAATCTTCAAATTTTATGCAAGAGGAGTATCCCTTGAACCTATCATGGAACACTCCACTCTTCCACTTCACCACTACTTACATGCCTGCTATACCTCTTTCTTCATAATGTTTTGAGGCCTAACGATTCTCCTCTTATCTTTTCTCTGTTCCAACTAGAATCGCATGAGAATGACAATAATAGTAGTAGCAGCAGCAGCAAAGAAAAATCAAACAAAGGGAAAATTAAGTGGAACACCCATATTTATATCAGTGATCGTTCTGTGCTAGTCATATGTTAAGTGATCATATTTTCAAGATCTTGGATGTCATTCTGAAGAACTTTGGCCCATTAAATGTGGATCATTTGTAGGCATTTCTCTAACATTTATCTGATTGGTGTATTAAAGGAAACACCTAGATCACATACATATGTACCACATTTACAAAGCGAGAACGCTTGATAGCAATTAGATATTAGTAATGCTAATTTTCAATTGGGAGTCATTTTTTTTAACTTAAAATGAAAGGTGGTTATTGACAAACAAAGAACCATAGAACACAAACAGAGAAATGAACAAATTAGTTTGATCTTTAATTTAGCTCATGTTTAAGCAGAAGGTATTGCTAAACATCTTCAACTTGTCACTTTTCTTGCACTAGGGAGAAATACAAAAAAGAAACCTAGGGAGAAACACAATGGAGCTTGCCAACCACCTACTTTTCAGATTCGTAGCAGTTATTCCTCCATTTAACAGGTGCAGTTATCAATTAAGAAGGGCAATGAGCATTAAGAACGGATAGCTGCTTTGCATCCATTTGATTTCTCTTTTTTCTGAAAGGTCCATTTGATTTCTCTTTGATCAGCAACAAAAATGGTTTTTCCTCATGAGTTTTTCTCAAGGAAAAATATGTCAATATTGAGAACCAAACAAATCCAAGTTGCAATATTCCAACTTATTCATTTAAGAAATTGCTCCAAAGTAAAATGAGAACAGAGAAGAGAAGCAAAAAAAAAAAATTGAACAGCTTCAATTTTGTTTCATGAATACTACATCAAAAACATAGGAAATAGTTGTCATCAGAAATGATCAAATCATTCATGAAACGCCTAAAAAAAATAAGGAGAAAAAACGAAGAACAAAAGCAAAAACAATAGTTGAAAAATAGAAAAAAGAAAACAGGCAAATCATGATTCAAAACAAAGGAACAAAACAACCTTAACCATGTATAAAAAATTATTTTTCTTTTCATTTTACTGAAAATCCAAAGTGTAAATGGAATTGAAGAAAACTGCAGTCTGTCAACCATTTCAAGAAATCCCACCATCCTAACATCTCCAACGACAGGAACACAAGTATAAAGAGAGTGAAATGGAAAGGAAATTAGAAAGAGAGAGGAAAGGGAAAGTGAAATTACTTAACTTGTGTTGTGCAGACGTGAAAGAATGGAGTTGTGCGTGAGGTGTTTCTTTCTTCTCTGTTTGTTGGGCAGAAGAGAGAGAAAGAAGGGACGTGGGTGGGTAATTGTAACTGAAAGCTTGGCTTGGTTGGCATGGGAGGAACATATGTCATTTCTTCCTAAACTTTCCATTCGGCAGTTGTGCCTTTGGGAATGTCCTATTCAACAGGTTGAATATGGAAGAGTAAATAGTTATAGCATATGCCATTATCCATTTTTCTGAATTCTGAACATTGTGTAAAACCTAAAAATGACTCGAGCGACTCCTGTAAGTCATTTGATAAGATTTTGAGGACTCGTAAATTTTTTTGAGTTGGAAATTTAAAATCAATCCAATTCAATTTAAAGTAATTTGATCTGACGCGAGTGCACTAAATTATAAACTAGCACACGGATTAAGTTGGAACAAAAATTTAAATCAATCGTAATTGAGGTCAATAATTCAAGTCGAGTTGAGTTGGATTGAATAAGTTTTGACATGAGTTGAGTTTAATTTATTAAAATCTAACCCGAGTTTCAACCCTTTAATTTCTCCTGGTCATGTAAAAATTCTTTTCCAAATAATCAGATTGGATAGCATTGGATTTTCTTTTCATCCAATTTGGATCTATATTCCACATACGAAATGAATCACTCAAAATTCTAGCTATGACGTTATGTGCCAATGCAAGTCAATGCATTATTAATTAAAAACAAAAGTTACATGTGCAAGACTATCCTACTATCATTCAATACATATGATTTAATGCATAGACTGCTCTTTAAATTTTGTGTCAAAAATTTGAGATTTGACCTTTAAACTTTAATGAATATAAGCTATTTATCTATTAGTTATTTATTAAAATTTTGGGAGTACAAATAGAGATGAAATTTGAAGACCCGTTTGATAATCCATACATTTCACCCACCTAAGAGTCTTTTTAGCTTGCATTTAGATGAGAGGTAAATTTTATAGGAGTTTTCTTTGAATAAGAGTTTTCTTTAAATACGAGTTTCTTTTCATCTTGTTTGATAATTATAGTGAAAAATTTATAAAGCGAGAGGTAAAGTGAAGGGGTTTTCATATTTGTGTTGGAGATGGGAAACTTGAAATTTTCTGACCATTTCTTTCATTATTAAATGAGGATTACCCTCGTTTTCACCCAACATCCAAACACGGTATAAAAACCCTTATTCTTTTCAATTAGATTTTTTTGTAAAAATAAGGGAAATATAGAATAAGCTGATATCCATATGTGGCCTAATCATTGATCAACAAACCCTTTCGCATTGATCTTCCCATCTAATTCAGATAGTCTATGCTGGAACCTATTCAAATGATCTTTATGACAAGATTAAACACACACATACACATGGGTGCCCATCCTAACATGAGCATGTTCTTTTAGGAGATACGGATTTTAGTGAACTTCTCACTTTGCCCCCATCCATCTGTACAAATTTTAGTGGACTTTTAGAAATTGGTTCACTGGATCGGTGCACCGACTGGATCACTTGAAAATAGAAATTTTGAGGAAAGTGATTTGGTCGGTGCACCGATTTCTTTATATGTGATATTGTTGGCACTATAGTGCTACAGGCTATATCTATCATCCATTCAGATATATATATATATATATATATATATATATATATATATATATATATATATATATATATATATAAAATAAATGGATGGTAGAATGGCCGACAATATCGTACTACCTTAGTAGATAATAATGCCTCATATTTATATTTATATTTATTACCGGTCCAAACTTTATAAGCATTGGGGTTGAGATGTAATGGGAATTATTTTTTATTTTTACTGCAATTACTTCACTAATTTTTATGTAAAATTCACAACTTATCTACCATCTACCACGGCATGTTCAACCTTTGTTTCAAGATTATACCGTTAGTCTCCATGATTTTGGTTTTTCCTTTTTTTTAAAAAAAAAAAAAAAAGAGAGTAAATATTATCACTTGTTTTTGAATTTTTTAAGTTGGTGAAATCGGCTCGCGAAAAATAAAATTGGCTCTTTGAATCATCTGTGAACAGTAAAATCGGCTCTCCGAATCACCTGTGAACGGTAAATCGGCTTGTAAAAAACTAATAAAAGATCTGATTGGTGAGCCGAGTTCTGACATTCATATTATTTTACATTTTCGGTACGGTATATGAAGCGCAAAATGAGCATTACAGTAAAACCCGTGTCTATATACACAAAGTGCCCGTGAGAGAATCGCTAGCCAACAAAAGACATCAAATTTATTATCTAGTGTCTGTCCTATCTAATTAATAAAAGAATATACAGATATCTCGGTGTTCGATGTTCCTTTCATTTTATAAAATTTAATAGCTTCCGAAGAAACATCCCACATGAGGCTTTTGGCATTTTATTCCAAGGTACAATGGTCCATCCATTCCTCTCTCTTGTTGTGAACCTAGATTTGTACGCTTGTTTTACCTTGTTGGGTTTCCTTGTCCTTCTTCCTTGTAAGAATAGGATTGCGATTGGAGAGGATGAGGATCCTATTAAGTATGAACAATTTTCAACACTCAAACTATTCCTTGGTGTCTCCGTATTCCATCTCGAAATATCCTCCAATCATTTTAGATCTTCAGGCATCGGAGACCAGCCGAAGAAGAAGGGATTCTTTCCATTTCTTTTTGGAGGAAATTAACTTGTTGTGAATGGCATGAATATTTTTTAGGCCTTTGTTTTAGAGACGTCTACTGTGCATTTTTCGATGCATTGAAACTCACTAATTTATAACGATTAACACCTCAGTCTCTCTCTCTCTGTCTGTCTCCTCACGATTTCTCACCTGCAGTTCTAAGAAAAAAAATGTTTGTGTACTCTTTCAATACTTAAATACTGACAAATAGATAAGGATAAAATTTGATTCGAGTTTTAACCCGATTGGAGAAATCATTGGGTTTGGGACTTAGGGTTATGTAATTTTATATTTCGGGTTGGGCCGGGTCGGGAAAAAAGAATCTGCATGAAATTCGGGTCGAGTTTGATTGAGAAATTTAAAATTAACTCAACCTGACCCGACCCAACCGGCCCAACGTAATCTGACTCGACCAGAGTCCACCAAGTTATAAAATAGTAGTGATTAGGGCTGAAACTCTGGTCGCGTCGTGCCAACACTCTAGTTAAGTCGGGTCGGATCGGGTTGAGTAACTTGGCTAGCAATTCGGGTCAGATCGGATTCAATAAGTTTTAACATGGCTTGGGTGGGTTTATTAAAACCCAGCCTGACCCGCTCAAGTTTCAACCCTACAAATAGACAAAAGAATTATTTAATGTCTCTTATTATAAAAACATCGGTGTTCCTATTATTATTATTCTATAACAGTTAGAATATGAATTTTATGATAAATACCCTTTATGTTTTACCTTAATTGCAAAAGATATCACTAAATCTCCCTTTAATATATTAAATGTTGAAAGTAGCAATCATTAATTAAAGACTTGTCATAAGGAAATAGTCTCAGTGGGAAATAATTATAAGCACTTTATCAAAAATAAATATGCCAACATGGTGAGATGAATGTGTGGAATATCATATGAATAAGAGATGGGTAATGTTTTGCATGCACCCAATCATATTAACTACGTGATTTTGGTAATTGAATAATTGGATTTATAGTCGATCTCATGGAAATAGAATGATCCAATAAGAATAAAATTTTACCCATCTTCTATTGATATAATTTTTACATTTTTTTTTATAACATGAGTATCACACTCTATATTAGAGGTGAACTAATTCCATGAATATACAAAACTACATGTAAGTTTCGTGTATCATATAAGTCCGGAAAGAGTTGAATCCAAGAGTTCTAGTACAATTTTTATAGATTTAATGCAATTTTATAGATTAGTGTACTTTTTTTTATAAGTATCTTACTAAGCATATTTTATTAGTTTCACTCTTTAAATATTGAAAAGCATATTGGACATCTAAGATGTTTCAATGGGAGTTTACAATTAAAGTGAAAGATAATGATAGCTCTTGCAATTGTTCAAATTGGAATGATAGCTTTTACAATAGAAACAAATGATAGGGGGTCTTTGTAAATTATCTTTATTCTTTTAAATAAATCACACATTTATCGTAGATGGGGCTTCATACAATTCTATAAAAAATGGATAAAGTACTTCATAAATAAGATACTTGAAGAGAAATTCCTTCATATCATCATATTTTGTGAGAAATCAGTAGTTTATAACAAGTGAGGTTTTGAAGTACAAAATCATAAAACTAAAATTATTAGATGAAGTTCTATTTACATGTTACAAGCACCTATTGTAGTCAATATTTTCTATATATCTTAAAACAAAGTGACAGTTACAGTTAAAATTTTAATATGCAGCTTCCTAAAATTGGGAGGACATTACAATTTTCATTATAACGTGTCTCCCTTCCCCAAAGTGTTATTGTTGCCTTTGAAACACCCATGTGAAGGCTAGTTATTTCTAACAAATTCTCATTTAACATTTTGTAGTATTTTGGATTAGATAAATAGACTTTAAAAGTTAAATTAGTGTTCAATTGAGTATAATACAATTAAAGAAAGTAGGTAGGTGTAGGAGGGAGAATGTACCATTGGGTTGACTATGGGTCCCACAAACCAAAGTGTGCACCAAACTTCATGCAAACTAGTTTGCGAATGATTACGTGTAAAACAAATTTGCATTATGTTTGGTACAAACTTTGGTTTGTGGAATTTATAGTGAATCCAATGAATCCATTCCCCCAGACACCCATTTACCTCAATGAATTGCACCTATAGCTAATTTGACACTAATTTGATTGTTAAAGCTCATTGTCTAACCCAATTAATTTCTATAATCAAATAAAGTTGGAATTTTATGGGTCTTGAAAAGTATGGCTTCATTTGTCTAATACAAGTTAATGCATTTCAAACTCACCCATCTATGTAGGCCCAAGGAGGACATATGGGTTGTTTGCACCAAAATGGTGCCTTTCGAACCCACCCATCCATATGGGCCTAAGGTTGGTCATCTGACTATTTGCACCGAACTTTGATGTGAACATGTTTTTTATTAACAAGAATCACCCGTAAAACAAGTTTGCTTGATGTTTGGCGCAAACTTTGGTTTGTAGGACCTACAATGAACCTAATGGATCCATTCGTCCAACTCTCCTTACAACTACTTAGTCTTTGAAATGCACCTATATCCAATTTGACACTAATCCCTATGAATTTCCACCATCAAATAAAGTTGAAATGTTGAGGGCCTTAAAAAAAATAGCATCACTTATCCAAACAATATGAAATTTCATAAACGTCATATACAAGCTAAAGCTTTTCAAATCCACTCATCCATGTAGTCTTAAGTAAGGTCATCAGGCCATTTGCACCAAAATTTAGTGCGAACTTTGTTTCCAATGATCCTTGTTATACAGGAGCTCTCGCCTACAAGTGAGTTTGCACCAAATTTGGCACAGACCACTAATGGGTGCAACTTGGGACACATGGATGTGTGAGTTTGAAAGATCTTGTGATGGCCCGCTCCTGTTGTGAAGCGTATAAGTTCACGTTCTCGTACCACATAGTCACAAGGGCGCATGGAGAGATGAGGAGAGAAATTCGTCAGGGAAAATCCTACATTGCCTATGCATTGCCTCCTGAGGTGGTTTATAAGCTTAAATTTCCCTCCCTCTAACACAAGGCATTTTGGATGCATGTGTGACACATGTGCACCATTACAAAGACATGTATGCCTGGGGTGTAGGCCCAAAGTGGATAATATTGTACTAGGTAAGATGGGTTGTTACAAAATGGTATCAGAGCCGGGGATGACTTTGGCCTAAGGGGGTGGGATTGTGATAGCCAGCACCTGTTGTGAATAGTATAAGTTCACACTCTCAGGAGGGCGAATTTCAAAGTCCCACATCGCCTAGGCATTGCTTCCTGAAGTGATTTGCTCAATTTCTCATCGCTCTAGCACAAGGCCTTTTGGGCACATGTGTGACACATGTGTACCTGTTAAGCACTAAAAATGACTATTTTACCCTTGATAATTGGATTAGGTAGTCTTTATTTTCTGTATATTAGATGTGTTTAATCATGTTTTTGAGTTTTGCAAAATATTTGTGAGAATACAAGAAAAGTGAATTAAAATAAAGAAAAATACAGAAAAGTGGGCTATAGTTCTATATTTGGAAAGTTTGTATTTTTTACCAACTAATTTGATTTTGAATTAATGTAAATTATTATAATTCAGATCTGGATATGAGAGTTTGAATTATAATAATAATTTTTAGACTGTGTTAAATTGTAAAAGTGGTTGAAATTTATAAGCATACAAATTGACCCATTCATCTAGCCTAAAGTCGAAGTCTGCAATTGGAAGCCTATGAGACAAAGTTCACCAGTATTCTGGGCCAGATAAAAGTCCAAATATGGGATACAAGTCCAAAAGACCAACTGGGACCAGTGAATTTCGTATGAAGCATTGTGGAAGCAAGAATGAGAGAAAAAAATGGGATTTGGATTGACGAGAGTGAATTTTGGAAGGAGAAATATTTTGACACAGTTTCAGTAGTTTGGCTATAACTTTTCACTCTGATGTCTGATTGCATTTATTCTTATGCATTGGAAAGAAAACTTAAAGGGCTACAACTTTGCAGTTCACGAAATTTTGTGATTCGGTCAAGATTGAGCTGCAAGATAGTACATGTGTAAAAAATGGTATTTGCACTGTACTTTCTAAACTAATTCAAAATCCCTAAATTTATGGACCATTATCTGCAAAATTCGCCCATGGCTTGGAAAAGACAATGAATTTGGATAATTAAAAGAAAGAAAATTTGGGATGAAGTTTTGGAGAGAGAATTATGGAGGAATTCTCTCAAAGTCTTGCCTAATCTAGTTTCTTTTAAGTACTATAAATAAAGGGGTTTTGGCATTGTAAAATTTGAATTTGATCAAGGATTGAAGGAGCATTGAAGATTGGAGGCTGAAGAGACTAGAGAAAAAAAAAAAGAATTTTCGAATTTAATTTGTAACTTTTTGTGTTTCCTGTCTTTGATGCAAAACTCCAAAAGCATTGTAATTCCATATTCCGATTTATTTGAATAAAATTCATGGTAGCTTATTTTAGATGTATGGTTTTCCAATTATTGAATATCATGTAATGATAGTTTGAATTTTTATTTTAATTTCTCTTATAAATGTTATGTTAGAAATTATTTTGAGAATTTTCAAGGAACAGCAGAACCCTTTTTAGGATTTGTGGAACTTGATCTTCTCAGTTTAAGGTTCTTTCTAAGAGCAACTTCTTTTAGATTTGGAAAGGCAAGTATAAATTTATGCCCAAGTTTAAGGCTTAAATTGGGAATTTCTTATTTAATGGAAGCCATAATATTTTTAATTGAAGTTTTAATAAAACACAAATTTGAATATGTATTTGATGATTCTTAAAGATTTAACCATAATTTTATCATTAAATGGGATAAAATGCCTCTATAAATACTTGTCTCAATTCCATTGTACATTATGTGAATATTTCATTATTTTTATTAAATTCTTTATTCTTTTCTTATTCTCTCAAATTCTTTTGAAATAGGTTGATATTGATTTGATTGCATTTTAGTTTTTTATCTCTTAAAGTAGCTTTGAGATTATTTATAAATTCTAGATAAATGACATTACTTTAATTAACTTGGATTTATTGGTTAGATTTTAGATTTAGATGATGATACTCTAACTTTTAGATTTGATTCTTAGAACTGGAATGCCACTATTCAAAGTCATATCTGTAATAAGTTAGAATTTGAATTTTCATATTTAGGTTATTTCTAAAGATTTATATTTTTTTTAATCACAACGTTTCAATTTCATATATTTTGTTTTTGCATATATTTTGTTGTTTCCTTGTGGGATCGACCTCGTACTCTTAACACTATACTATCTAAATGGTTTAGTCACTTACGAGTTATAAATTTAAAATTTGCACAACAGTACCATTTTAAAGTCCTGTAGGCCCAGGGTTTACAATATTGTGCTAGGGCAGAATGGGTCGTTATAGATTTTCGCTTGTACATGGTGTCTATAAAATTTCATTTTGATAGGAAAAGTGAAGCCATATTTTTTAAGAACCTCGAAATTTTGACTTTATCTGATGGAGGTGAATGTGAGGGAGAATTGGATCTATTTCGTCTATTACGAGCACCACGAACCAAAGTTCGCATGAAAGTCCCATGAGAATTGTGTCATGAAAGGCGTGGCTTTTGGACTCAAATGGTTTTAAATTTTTATGGGAAGCATCATCTTAAAAATAAATTTTGAAAGAACTATAAATATAAGCTAAGATGTGAAAAGATAAGCATTATAAATTTTAGGATTTTTCAAATTACACAAATTAGAAGATAAGATGTGAAAGCATTATAAATATAAGCACAAGTAATTTGAAAAGATGAGAGAAGATGAGAGAAGATGGAGAGAATAAACCCAGCATTTTAACGAGGTTTGGCTTTGTGTCTATGTCTTCATCCCAAGTACACCACTTGAGGATTCAAATCCACTATCATTCTTCTTCACAGGTGGACAAGAAACTATTTAAACAATTCTCTTTTAAGGATCGAGAATGACCTTTCCACAAATCTCACTAGGGTACCTTGACCCTTTTTACAAGTTCCTCTCTCAATAAAAATCAAATACAATTTGAAGCACATGAATAACTCTCACTGATGAACAATAATAATCTAGAGTTACTTAATATGGTGAACAAAGATGGCTCAAAGAAAAGATAAACAGGTTCTGGTTTTTCTATTTATGCTGGAGTGATTTGCAAGTTTGCCTCCCTTTGTTCTTTGACAACAGTCTCTCTCTCTTGTGGTATGTGCTTGTTTGGACTTAAATTAATGGAGCAATATATAGATTTTTCAAACAAGTTACCATTGCAAGCATTAAATGTCCATTTTAATGTTGTTGGACTGAGCATTAAATGTGCCAAGATAATATCGTTGCCGCCAGACAGTTGACGGTCCAAAGAGGCAGTCGGTGGTATAGTCCAGATGTGTAACATTTTGACTTTGACAATAGAGGATGGATTGCAGAGTAGCAATCGTCAGTTGGTTACCAGAGACTAAGACTGGTTTACAATCAATTTACAGTCAACGGTTAACAGAGTAACTGTTAGAGGTAAGTTATCAGAGGCCAATATTGATTTTCAGTCAATCACTCAGTCGACAGTTAACAGAGTAACAGTCGACGACTTATTATTAGAGACCAAAACAATTATACAGTCAATATGGACAGTCGACGATTACCAGTATGGTAGTCGAAGGTATCCAATCTATTGACCGTAATCACAGTAAGGTTCATAGTTGATAGTAAGAAGTTTACTGGTCGACAATTTGATCCTGAAACCACTTATTCACTTATTTGGTCTTGCAAAGTCCTCTTAATATTCAATTTCTTTGGATCGAGGCCAAATGTGTTGACTTACACAATTCTATATAATGTTCAATGATTTAGAATTGAGGTCAAATGTGTGGACTTACACAATTCTATATAATGTTCAATAATTTAGAATTGCTGCCAAATGTGTGGACTTACACAGTTCTATATAATGTTCAATGATTTAGAACTGAGGCCAAATGTATTAGGAACATAATGTGTTGTGTTCAAGTGTGGTTATAAGGTCTTAGAGTCCAACTAAGTTCTTTTGAGCCAAGGTATTCAAAATATGAGTAACTTTACAAAAGCCCCAACACTCAAGGCCTAATTCTAAATGATTTGGTCTTCATTTCTTCATTTCTTGGATGCTCCCAAGTTAGAGTCTTCATCTTCATCAGCTTGATTTGATCTTCAATGTATAGCTCGTTATTTCCAGGTTGTGATCTTCATATTGTCCATGAGTCATATGATATTCAACCTTTTGTGCTTGACTTAGAACATCTTCTTCATAGGGCTTGCAATTCAACATATATTATCCTTTGCACTTTGGAGTTCATTTGATATTTGTCTTATACATAACTCTAATTGAAACATTAAGTACTTTGAGTCAGTGTTTTGTTGTCATCAAAATTACTCTTTATCCTTGGTTTGAAACTTTGGATCAACATTATATGAGCCCTACTTGGCCCACATAGATGAGTGATTTGAAAGGTCTTAGTTTGTAGATGATGATTATATCATTTTATCTTCATTAAACAGTTGAAGCAATATGTTTTAAGAGGCAAATAGTACAGGCACTATTTCTTTTTTATTGGTAGAGGCACCCTTTTTAAAAGGTAAAAAATATCTATAATAAATGCTAAACTTGTTGTCTATTCCACTCTTCCAACATTCCCTCCAATTTTCCACCTTCATTTCACTCTTTAAGACTCAAATGAGAATCAATTAATTATTTTTAGACTATGCATACTTAGGTGGAAGGGATAGAAGACTTCATGAATAATATAAATCAAATTAATTTCTCCCTTCAATCATTGTCTGTTTGTGAGATAGACCGTTAAAATTAATAGTTTTGAACAATCAATTTTATTAGTCTAAATTCATGTGGTTGAGATGATTAGGTGGACTTCATTTTTTTTCTACCCATTTTCCTGCCATTATCTACATATTTTAATAAGAATTAGGTGGACTTCATTTTTTTTTTCTACTCATTTTCCTGCCATTATGTACATATTTTAATAAGAATTAGGTGGACTTCATTTTTTTTTCTACCCATTTTCCTGCCATTATGTACATATTTTAATAAGAATATGTAATCTACTAGAAATTTTGATAAATAAATTTCAACAAAATTTTCAATATTTATTCTAAAACAAAGTTATTTATTAAAAGAAAAAAAAAGTACTCATACCAACTGTAATTCTTATAATATGAATTATTCTATGAGGTCCACTAATTCCAATAAATTAGAATATAAGATATACCAATTATAAGAAATACTTCTCATTTAATTATTTTTATTCCTTTCATTTAAATAGATGAAATGGATGGTCGATAAATTTAATTTAGATTAGGTGTCCATAATATTTAATGAAATTAATTTCTTTTAATTTTTTATATTAGCAATCATTTATTTGATTTTAACACCATATCGCTTTTCAATTTCATATAATTCTAAGTGACATAGTTATTTTAAGTTAGTGTGGTTCATTTTTTATTTGATTCATTGCATATCATAAAAATTACATTTGATACCGGCATTTGTTTTCTTTTAGAAAAAAAATTGAAAATCTCACTATTTAAATACGCTACTTATCAAAATTTCTAATGGGTTATGTAATTGACACACCTCGATCCAACACAATAGTGTCCGCTTTGGGCCCATACACCATATGACTTTGCATTAGTACGTGTATGTCACACACGCCCAACACGCGTTGTGATGAGAAGATTTAGGCGTTCCTCATGTATCTAGGATGAGGACGCTCGTTCCAGGTAATGAGGGACGACATGGCGCTACATCATTAGCTCTTCGCGCTCCATCCATCACACCAGTAGGTCTCTCTCCTTCCTCTATCTAGCAAGTTTGCACTCTTTCTTGCGTGTTATCACAATACCATTGAGCTCAATCACAAACTAGCATGGGTCATCACAATCTTCCCACCTGGAAATAAGATCTGTCTTTGGCACTGATACTATTTATAATGATCACCTCTGTCCAGCAAAATATTGTTCATTTTGGACCCATACACCGCATGTAAAGCCCCGATTCGATGGTAGGCCTGGAATGCTACTATTTTTTTTTTTTATAATCTCTCATCAACTAACCTCATAGCTGGGCTGGGTTTTCAAATTTGCCAAAAAGCCCATCATAGAAAATGTTACACATGCTTTTCTCAAGTGGACTTAAGCATGTACCATATGTTTCCATATACAAATACATATTTCACAAATAAAGATCTCCATTTATTTGATCAGAGTTACAAACGAAAAAATATCAATTTACACATGCTTATATTTATAGTACTACAGACGGTACTAAAATCAACATATCATCATTTGTGTCACGGCCAGACTCAACGGACACATGAGAAACAATAATATTTATTTTTAACTCTGAAGCATGCACAACTCATAGTCCAAACACGTGACACCTACACGTGTTGCGAGATCCCTACAGATCCTAGGACTTATTGGACCCTTGATTTGATCGAACTGAATTACCAGCTGCGTACGTACTTTAATAGAGATCAGATTCTGCATAATTCTCAATTCATTTATTTCATGGCATTAACCCCGTGTTATTCATGATGTCAAATCAAGACATTCTAATTACCCTATCATGGGACTCATCAATAGAATAGATCTCATCTATGACGGGTCTATACCAACCATGCAAACACCGTCAACCCTGGGGTCAATGTCACACATGGGATAAACCCTAACCATGAGACCTATACCCGAACATAAATACATCCCTCATCGGGGACAATACTCTAAATATGGGTACAATTCTTTATGGAATCAATGCCCTCCGTAGGAATATCTATCTACGGTATACAATACTTATCCATGGTCACAAAGCCCTCCATGGGAATAACCATCCATGTGAAAATAATATCTATCCATAGAACCGTCACGTCAACCATGAGACCAATACGTCTACCATGGGACCACTATATCTATCATGGGGTCAATATGCCCACCGTATAATCAATATCTAGGCATGAATCTAATATGTCTACCATGGGATGCATCATCCATCATTGGTAACTCTCCATCAGTGAGTATCATATATCCATGGATAATAACCATCCATGAATATAAACATTCTATGGGTATAATCCATCCATGGGCATAACTCATACATTCGTAGAACCAATATGTCTATCATAGGACCAACATGTCTAGCATAAGACCAATACGCCTACTATGGGATCAACATGTCCACCATAATACCAATACGTCTACCATGGGACAAATATGTCTAACATAAGACCAATACGTCTACTATGAGACCAACATGTCTACCATAGTACAAATACGTCTATCGTAGGACCAACATGTCTAACATAAGACCAATACGATTACCATGGGACCAAGAGGTCTACCCTTAGACCAACATACAAGCACTATCATGGGAACCATCATCCATGGATATACACATCCATCATTGGTAACACTCTATCAGTGAGTATCATCTATCCATGGGTAATAATCATCCATGAATATAATCTCTCCATGGGTATAATCCATACATGGACATAACTAATGTAGGGGCACATCATCTACCATGAGATCTTCTATTCGTAGGAACAACACTCGAATGAATCACTACGTGACTGTGGCAACAATATAAAATCATCATACATATCATAAATATACCACGACCCCTAACAAGAATTAGGGTCCATGACTTACTAAGCGGGAGACCCACGACTAACGTGATCAAGTCTACCTCGCCCTTTATCCCTTCACCTCAAGGGTGATTCAGTCAAGTACTAAGGCGGTCAGACCACTTCTAATGAAGCTAGCACCACCCCCATGGGGTAAAATAGTATCTAGCTCTGCGCATCAACGCACATCAAGTGTGCTAAATAGCCGTGAGAGCGCCCTCCAACACGTAGCATGTGAGGGGCCTACTCCTCGACGGAAACCCTACGGGACCAAGTCTTCGTAGCCGACCCCACCGTCCCGAATACCTCTCTGGAACTGCCAGTCAACCATCATAATCACGTGAGGGACGTACTCATACCACGTCTCAATATCAAGTGACCAAGGCACATATACATCTCAATGCCACAGTCTCTGTATATTCATATCGAGGCTGCCACGGTCTCACGGCTACTCTAGGCCTTACTCATGAAATCTATATACTTATCTCATCCTTTTAACTATACAAAGGTGAGACACAATGATCTACTGATAGGACAGTTTCCTTTTTCAACAGACTGAGGCATAACGTTATCAATATCACGTGAGGGACATACATATACCACGTCTCAATCATCAATATTATGTGACGGACGCACCCATACCACTCCTCAATATAATCAATATCACGTGAGAGACGCACCCATACCACGTCTCAATATAATCATCACGTGAGGGACACACCTATACCACGTCTCAATATAATCATCACGTGAGGGACATACCCATACCACGTCTCAATATAATCAAGTAACCTAGTCACATATATCTCAGTGCCAAAGTCATCATCTGTCCATCTTAATAATCTTCACAGTTCTCTAGCCACTCTCTGTAACACCCCGCCCATTTCACTCTAATTTTCAAATTTTTTTTTTTAAATATAATAATCATGTGATCGGGGCAGAGTGTCACGACACGAGTTAAGTTCGGATCTCTAAATCCCACCCTTAACTGGCCAAGCCCACATGCGTATGAACTAAGTCCATAATACTGATCCGCACATGGTATATATATAACTTGCGGAATTAACTTAGTCTAAATCTAACTGAGGTTATAATAGAACCTAAACTATTCCAATTTTCCATTCTTAGATAGCAAAGTACATAACTTATTCTCCAAAATTACTAATCAATCTTAACTAATCGTTTAATCAAAACATCCAACTTAAAACAAACCATAGCATCTATCTTAACTACTTATTATAAGCCAACATAACTAATTACCAAATTACATTGTCCAAATATATCAAATATCAAGTCCATAAAATAGTCCATTCATAATCCATTCCAATCATTCAAACAGCCCAAGTTTCCGTGCTTGGTCCTCTTCACGCACCACGTTCTTCCCTTTTCCTGCATCATCCACTAAGGATATAGATAGGGCGTTAGATCAAAGCGCCCAGTAGTGTTTCCGAATAGGGCTACCACATGGTTAGTCAAAAATATGCAAATAGTATAATAATAAAACATGTGAGACAAAATTCCATAAAAACATACTATGTATGAAATGAACATGTAATGAGTCCCACCCATCACCATTCAACATAGCCATCACTTGACAGGATTCTCATCATCAAGGTAACCCACAGTGGTCTTTCGGACGCCCCGACGGAGTGTGGCCTCCGGATTCCTCCTGATGGGATTCTCATCATCAGGGTACCCCACAGTGGTCTTTCAGACGCCCCGACGGAGTGTGGCCTCCGGTTACAACACCATCATCCCATGCCATGCATGAGATGTCTATGCAAACATGTCATTTAGAAACATAACTTTACAATCATATAAGTTATCGAAATCAACATAAAACAGCATATGGAATAGTGGTTACAACAAAGGTAGGAAACCTACTCTTGTTTACTTTGTTCGACCCTTCCTTTAAACCGTCTTCCGATCACTGCTTGTAAACCGTTCTAGAAATCCCAAAACCTTATTTACATAACAGCAAGTTAAGTATTCATTCATGTGATTCTAACTTAGTCTAAGTCCCAAAAATCCACTTAAACTTCCATGTCCTATCTTAGCCATAGAACCCCATAGTTTGGCCATGAGATGGCCTAACCATGGCTTATCCAAATGCTCACTTGGTACCCTTTTTAAACACCTCATATTGTTCCATAATATTCAAACTTGAGACCTTTTGATTCAACCAAATCAGTCCATAAAAATGGTCCATGGGTTCGGCCATACACATGGCCGAACCAATGGTTCTCTTGATTCAATTGATCCATCAATTACCCATGATTATTCATGGTTTAATCATGCTAACTCAACCATGAATTACACATGGTTCAGCCGCATATACATCCACCAAAACAGTAAATTAAACTTCACCAAATCACATCAATTATTTACATGGGGTTCGGCCATCCAAGGTGGCCGAACACTATGTCCATATTTTGGTCTTTCAAACATGTTTTAGGTGTTACTTAAACATACAATATCAATATAATATTGCTGCCTTTATACCTCTTAAACACCATCCAAATCAGTTCATCTACGTGTCCCAAATGACCATAATATTTCATGGGATTCGGCCATCCAAAATGGCCGATCCAAATGGTCCATTTCATCAGTTTTGAGCCACTGTTTTAAACCATGCTAACTTCAGTCCTTTGTCATTCAGATCCATGTTTTTTAACATTTTCTAAAACATGTATTTGAATCTTAAATAAACCCAAAAACAGTCCACCAACATCATGGTTTTTATGTTTCAAATACGTCAAAACCAAACCATCATTTGCATGGGGTTTGGCCCTCCATGGTGGCCGAACCCTATGACCTTTGGTTTTGAATTTCTTAATCATTCATCTATATCTAAAACAAACTTCCTTATTTATGTTTTAACCTTTTTAAAACACACACTTAAAATCATCTAAAAACAGTCCCATACTTGTATGGTTTTAACTTCCAAAAACCATCCAAATAAATCAATTATTTCCATGGGGTTCGGCCATCCAATGGGGACGAACCCTATGGTCCATCTTTTTATCTCATTCATGTACCTCCATCCAATATCTAAACCTTGTTAGATTCGGCCATCCAATGGCCGGGTCATGATTTAAAAATTGTTTATCGAAAACCTACCGTTTCCACGACTCCTCCAATTGATCTTCCCTCCGGCTTGTTCATTTCCCTTTCTTAGCCTCTCCTTCTTCTTGATTCCTTGATGGTCAAGGACTGATTAAGCAACCAGCTGCTGCTCTTATTTTTTTTAAAAATGTAGGACACGGCAAAGAGGTAGAGAGAGAGAAAGAATATTGGCTTTAGATGAGAAACCTTGATCCCCCTTCCTTTGCTCAATGTGTGCTCTTGATTTGGTGAAAGAAAGCAACCCAAGACTGATTACAATTCCGTGACCAGCTGCTGTTCTTGATGTTTGGAGAGATGATATCAGTCCAAGGAAAAGAGAGATAGCAAGAGTAAAATGAAAAGAACCCTTTGTTTAACCAAAATTAGCCCAAGGTTAATTCAGCCATTGTGTAACTCATCTGTCCATAATCAAACTTCTTTATGTTACTTGGGGGTTTCATCTATGAAATGAAACACCCCAAGCAACCAACGTCTCTTGTGGTTGGACTAATGTAACCTCCCCTCTCCTTAAGGTCTCACATGGGAGTTTCATTTTGAAATGTAACTCCCATGTGCTGCACCGCCCCTTGTTGGTTGCCTCTAAGTTTTGGCTTATGTAACAGCCACCACTCTCAAGTGTAACTCCACAAATAGCAGCTCCAATCAGCTCCATTTGGCCCTCATCAATGTCCCATGTGGGAGTTCTATCATTGGAATAAAAACTCCCCTCTTCCAAGTGTGAACACACTTTGTTACTCCCATTGATTTAATATCTAATTTGAATTTGAAATGCTGTAATCTCTTATGTGTTACTCCTCCAATCAGCTATCCATTTGTTCTCCAATCTTGGAGTTACACGCATGAACCATCAATCTATGTATTGTTGTCTTTTGAAGACCCAAGCATGAATTCCAAACCATTTCCAACGTGTATAAAATTTGCATTTGAAATAAACCTCTTAACTTTGTAACTCCCATAACGGCAACTTCCAATTAATCTATGACTAAATGTTTTATGCTAGAAGTGAACCCCCATGCAGCCAACGTGAGGTGTTATTTGAATTTGAATCCCACAAACCCTTTATCTACTCACCTCACTTCATTTTGATATTCCATCTATCCATTTATTTAACTCATTCAACTTGACTCATTCATTTAACTTAACTAATAACTTCAACTCATTCAAACTCCATTATTTACTTCAACTCAAAACCCAACTCAAACATTTAACTCATCTTAACCCAATTAAGCTTTGAGCTCAATTAATGGTCAAACATGTCAACCACAACCCATTGGGTCCAATTTGGCCATTTTGACTCATTTAACAAAAATTTGACCCAATTATGATTTTCGACCCGTTTATGTATATCTTATCCATTTATTGTTTTGTAATCAAAACTACTAACCATTGGGTCTTGATTGAACCATTGACCCATTTAAATTCAACTCAAATATATCACAATGGCAATTCCGTAAATATGAATAAATTCATGTAAATTTGTAACTTTGAAATTCCAGGGTGTTACACTCTCGGCTTTACTCAAGTAACAAACATATATGTCTCATCATATCAGGACTCTCAAGGCATCATAACATCTTCGAGCTACCTTCGAGGGATCCAACATCTAGCATTAAGGTCTATATTAAAGAAGGTATATCCCACCAATCCCTTTCTATCATTCACATTTGCTCAACATCTTACATCATCTTTAATATAAATGGATGACACAATGCATCTTTTGATCAAGTTGAGGCACAATGCTCTTAGTTGCTTACGTAACACATAGTGGATTAGATCAACCGTAGTTCATTATTTTCACATTTGGGTTGACATTGGGGAATGGTCATAATTTTTACTTTGGGGAAATCAAACAAGGCTTTAGTAGCATTTACATTGCATTCTATGCATTCTCAATCATGTTAGCCAATCCCCATTGTAGCACAAGTTAACCCCCCTTGGGTTCTAAAATACTTGACTTTAACTCACCCATATCACTTAGTCTAATCAAATCATGGAAAATCGTTCTACACATGGTTAGGTCGATCCACTATAACCATTATCAACATAGG
Source organism: Chimonanthus salicifolius (assembly GCA_013350335.1). Lineage (NCBI taxonomy): Eukaryota > Viridiplantae > Streptophyta > Magnoliopsida > Laurales > Calycanthaceae > Chimonanthus > Chimonanthus salicifolius. The sequence continues at coordinate 49,584,999 of CM023537.1, read as the reverse complement.
TACTCACTAGTGATGTACACATCATCACATAATCCTAACATGACATTAAAACACATCCATCATACTTATTATATGAGTTACCCATCTAAGAATTACAATCACAATCATAAGAATTCATTTGATACATACATTATTCATAACCATACACAAGTATGGGAAGTTATTAAGGCCCTACATTACACATCTTAGGCAATTTTGATTTATCATATATTCTATCATACTTTAACATATCACAAATTTATGAATTCTCAATTATAGTAAACATCTAATCATAGGGAACTTGGGAAACTCATACATATGTATATAATACAATATATTCACATCAATCACACATATGTATAAAGAGGTCAAACTATAACCTTACCCAACTATGCATTGGAATGTGCACAAGGCAACATTCACTCAAACATATTATCACACACCTTGTGAGCATGGAATTTTACAAATATTCTCAATGCTCTAAGTATATGGCATTCTCCAATTTTATCCAATGTTATCAAATTTGAATCGTATCGAAATTGGTTTAGGAGTGTGAATCGTGAATCGAAAATCGTAAAATCATACGATTCATATATTCTCTTATTCCCATAACTATTTTGTTGATCTGGGCCATTAAAATTTACATGAAGATAGATATAATAAACATATTTCTCATCATCAAGAAATACGATTGACTGCAAAGGCTCAATCATCCTAAGTTAAAAGTAGAGGTTCATCCTCCTCAGGTGCCAGCCCTGGAATGTAAGGGATGTGAGCTCAAGCCTAGTGAAGAGATCTAAAAATAACACATTTATCAACATGTACAGGTTAAACAATGTAGACTAATCATAATAGCAATAATGATATACTCTTACCATTTTAAAATTGCAGTTATCTACTCATGAATGGTCTACTTTTACCATACTATACCAATTTATCAAGTCACCATCACTGTCATACTACTTGTCATACCACTGCTATACAACTGTCACATTGCTGTCATGCCACTGACATACCACTGTCATACCACTAACATACCACTGACACACCACTGACATACCACTGCCATACCATTATACAATGGTTTCGCATATCATTTATCATAGTTGGTCAACTATACCAATATTTCAAGTCATCCATAATACTGCCATGCCACCATAACACCAAAGCATTATACTGACTATAAATGTATGAAGTCCCGACATGGTAAAAAATGCAGCATCTTAAAATAGCACAACCGTCACCCGTCACACTTGGGCCGGTAACTGACACACCTGGGCCAATAGAAGAATAATCGGCACACGTGGGTCGTTAACTGACACACATGGGCCAGTAGAAGCATAATCGACACACCTGGGCCGGTAACTGATACACCTGGGCCAGTAGAAGCATAACCGATACACCTGGGCCGGCGACTGACACACCTGGACTACTAGAGCGTAATATATGACCTTCTCTTGTCTATCATAGTTCAGCAGCTAAGTGTACGTGGATGCAGTATAAATGCTCAAGTTCTCATATCGAAGCACTTCATCAACAATATCAACTTCTTGCTTCAGTCTTTCATCATAACATGATGCTCAAGCTCTCACATCGGAGAATGTCATTATCAACTTCATACTTCAATCTCTCATCATAATATGATGCTCAAGTTCTCACATCGGATAATATCATTATCAATCACAATACTATGCATGATAAATATCATTAGTAATACTATAAACATATCTTAGCAATATATATCAAGTGTAGGCATATAAGTGGGTTCATTATTCATTTATAGACTTCGACTCTTTGACACCGTGTTATGCTTCAGTTTTAACAGTTAGAACCAATTTCCATCCCTCATATGGAAGTAGTGTCAAGTCTCATATTCTGGCCTATTCGGTCTTTTTCATATCATATAATATCCATGAAACCACTCATTACACTAGATTTAGGTTTACAAAACCTAATTTACCAATTTTTGTATTATTAAGTCTCCTCACCATCAAACGTAGAGTATCGTAGGTATCTGTTACACAAATAAAAATAAAATGAATATACACTCATAATCAATCATAATACACATTCATAGTATTTCAAATCTTTCTACTTATTTTTTGGAAAAACTCCAAGGAAAATGGATATTAGTCTCCTTAATAGGCTACTATTCATTTTTAGTTATAATATCTATCAGTATAATAAAAGTGTTCATACCACTACACATATTGTCTTCTAAAAATGACCACGGAGATATATTAAGTTAAGCCTAGAGATATAAGATGCTCAGGCCACTACTCGTATATTGAGTTAGGCCTAGAGATCACTTAGTGCCCAAATCCTTCTTTTCTACCAAGCGACGAAGTTAATTGCTCAGCTACTAATAGCTACCCGGCTGCATTTCCGCTGCACTACATATAGAGAGTATCGACATGCAAATGAATACATAATATATGGATATATAATAATATAAAAAGGGTTAGTATCATTTTTAATTACGAATCTGGTACAGGGAATATCACACCAAATATTTAAGATCAATATTTAGTATAAAAATCTTATCTTTAATAATCCAAACACATCTTAAGAAAAATCAGTTCTGGCTTCCTCAAAACATGTTTTAAGAACCTGGTACTGTGGCTTCGGAACTTCCGAACAACTGTCTAAATATTGGGTTTAACAGAACCTCCAGAACTTGACTTAGCTCCTTCAGAACCTAGCTTCAGAACTTAGCTTCAGAACTTGATAACGTGGCTTCGGAAGGACGGTCTCAGAATGTCTTAAATCTGCTTCGGAACTTGAAATAGTTCCTTCTAAACTTCCGAGCCTCGGAACCTACTACAGTGCCTTCAGAACCTCAAAGTCAGGTTCCAAGAGCTTTAACATTGCTACAGTGACCTCAGAACTTGGCTTCAACACTGCTACAGTAACCTCGGAACTTCCGAGTCAGATTCTGAGACCTGTCTTCTTCAACCAACCACTTGGAGAAAGTGTAGTGACGGGATAGACAGGGTCACATACGAATCCAAAAACAGTGGGTTCCTGAATTCATTTTCTAAATCTAAATAGTCCGATGAGTTTGTCTATGAGTCTATTATATTTTAGAAATCAATTGTACATAAAACAACTAAGAAAAACCTTTGGTTTTGAAGGTGAAATCATTAAAACACAAGAAAAAACATGGTTTCCACTAAATTTCAAAACTCATTTTAAGGCTCATTTCAAAATCAAATTCACTTCTGTTTGATCGTAAATCTGTTAGAATTTCAAAACGAATACAATGGTTACCTTCACTTAGAGAGTTGGGTGGAGTTTCAGCCTTTCCAAAATTTTGCCTAAGGTGAAGAACGTGAGAAGAAGCTTTGAAGAAAGAGGAAGAAGAGAAGGAGCAACACTTGCAGTTTGTTTTTTATTTCACAAATATGTAAAAATCTTTGGGGTTTGATATGAATTTATAATGAATGGAGAGGAGTTGTTGGTGGTGAGAGTAGAGGCCACGATAGTCGATTATCGATGCTGCATGAATCGATGGATGATTCGCTCCAACGTACTTGCTTCAAATCTTCACCTGCTACCCATGCGTTTAAAATTTTGGGTTAATTACGGTTTACTCTATTCTAACTTATTTGCATTTTAATCCATTTTATTTTCCAATATTTGACTAATTAAAAGATTTATTTAATTTAATCCATTTTGTCCAAGAAGTTGGGTTTTAAAAATCTTTAAATACCATGAAATTTTGGAGAATTATAATTCATTTAAATAAAAATCACATTTTAACACTATTCCCTTAAATCAAGTTGTATTTATTTAAAGGATTTCAGACCTTAATTTTAAGATCCAAAAAGATAAAATGATATGTTTAAACATAGATTAGATAACACATATTTTCTTAGAATTTTCTAACTTCTAAAATTATTTAAAATAATTATTTCTTAAAGATCGGGACCTTTTTAGGTCAAAATAATAATCTTTTGAAATCAAAATATAGTTTAAAAACTCTATAATTCCAGAATTTAAATCCCTAGAAACGAAGTCAATTTAATTTAATCAAGATTCAAACAATAATTTAAAATCATAAAAATAACACTATTCATGGTACATTACCATTTTGCCGTCCCAACTTAAGTGAGTTGAATCAAAGAGCTACCAAGCTCTGATTGGGCCGATCCTAGACTTTTCTGAAAGCTCAATCCGTAATCTTCATGATTAACGGATCAAAACACAATCAATTGATACAAATAACACAATTAGCCATAATTTGAGTCAGGGTATTACACCGCATAACTTTGTATTGGTACGTGTGTCACAAACACGTTCAAAACGCGTTGTGCTGAGAAGATTTAAGCATTCTTCATATATTTAGTATCAAGACACTTGGCGATGTGGGATAATGTGGCGCTACATTAGCACTTCGCGCTCCATCCAGTGCACCGATATATCTCTTTTCTTCCTCCATCTAGCACGTTATCGCAATATTAGCATACTCAACCATAAACTAGCACGGGTCATCAGAGGTTATACATTCTCAATTGGAATATGTAGATAATAAAAATAAAATAAATATATAAAATTTGAACTCCATCTGATCCTCGTAGCCAATTGATTTCTAGACCACTAAAATTTTTATGGTTCAAAAGCATTGACTTCATGGTCCACAACAAAAACTAATAATAATTATATTTAGATTATTTTCTTAATTAATAGTTTCCAATATTGTATATGCCTAGTTTATTTGATTTTATCTTCCATATTTGTATTACAATTTCTTTATAAATAATATTTCTAAGTCTCTCCTTAATTCACAAGGAAGACACACCAAATTCTATGCGTATGTAATTCTACAAATGAAGTACTCTCTACTTTTCATCCAACATTGCAAGGCCCAACTCATGATCAATGTGCTACGTTGGAAAAATAAAATAAAATTAATCGCATCTAAGTTTTAAAAAGTAAAATAAAAGTGGAAAATTGAAGATCCTCTTAGAAGAGAGAGAAAGAAAGAAGTGATCGTTTAGTATGTACATATAATTTTGTCATTTTAAAAGGGTACCTTCAACAATAAAAAAGAAAGGGTGGCCATCCTAACACGAGAAGACTGTTTTAGGAGACACAGGTTTTCTAGATTTCCCACTTTGCCCCCATCCGTCGGTATAGATTTTAGTGGACTTTTAGAAATCGGTTCACTTTCCAATGAATTGGTGCATAGGGCAAGTGCACCGACCGGATCACTTGGAAATGGAAATCTGAGGAAAGTGATCCAGTTGATGCACCGATTTAGACTCTTTCACATCTCAAGAAATCGGTACACCGACCGGATCACTTTCCTCAAATTTCCGTTTCCAAGTGATTCGGTTAGTATAACGATTTCTTGAGCAGTGAAAGATTTCATAGCTTTATAATAAATTCTATATATTATTCCAATGTTTTCAATATCTGGATCCATATCAAAACCTTGTGTTTTAACAACTAATTCTACAGTTTTATGTATATTATGACTTGTTAGGGGAACTGTTATGTCTGGAATACAATTATAGAAAATTGGTCTTTCAGTGAAATTAGAAGAAACTAAACCATACAAAGCAGCTTCAAAATTGTTGTGTCTTGCATCCCTCAGAAAAGATAAACAAGGAATGTTTAAACCTTTTCTAGTTAATGGTTTTATAGCAATTTGAACTAATCCAATATGCAAATAATTATATCTCATTTTTAAACGTTCAAATTTTTCTTTGTCATCTAAAAGAAAGAGAAATCTTCATCTTGAGAAGAAAAAAGTTATTTCTACAGTTTGAACCATAAAATCAGAAGTATCTTCAAATGAAGCAATATAAATTTGTTCAGCAGGAATTTTAGGAATAGTCCATCTTTCTAAAGATTGTTCAACATCTTTAAAGTTTATTTCTTCAGAATTTTTTAAGTCTATTATTACTAATTGACTACCTACATGTGTTCTTGGTTTAGGATTAAAAGCAGTATTGAAAGAAGAACTAGACATTAAGCCTTAAGCAAACTCTTGCATTCCCTCTCTCTCTCAATGACTGTTTGTAATTCCCTTTTAGCAATAACATCCGCAAATTCTGGCAAAATTCTCTCGTATAGTCTTTTTCTTTTTAAATTCAATTATGAATGTTTAGATTTATAATTAGTAAAAATATTGTTAGTACGATTTATTGTCTCACTGACGGTAAGAGAATCCCAACCGACCGACTCTCTTGAGTCCACTGCACGGGGGCCGGACTAAGATATAGTTACTTTCCTCTTTCTTTAGTCTGATAAAATTGTTTAATTTCTATCTCCATTAAAGTACTGTTCAAACCTGCAACTTGAACAAATGCTTTGCTTAGCATGTCTCGTCGTGACTACACCAACCGTTACCCGCCGTTTGTCCAATTATTGCCGTATTAGGCGTTTGTATGGATTATTTGGGGCGTTGGAATCTTGGCCTTGTGCCTTGGAGTTGGACTGTTGCACTTTGTGCTTCTGTCATTGACTGATATCTCTGCAAATCAACTATTCAAATCTTCACCTGAATATAAACAATATAGTGAATAGAGAGGAGTTGTTGGTGGTGAGAGTAGAGGCCACGATAGTCAATTGTCGATGCCGCATGAATCGATGGATGATTCGTGCTAACGGACTTGCTTCAAATCTTCACTTGCTACGCATGCGTTTAAAATTTTGGGTTAATTACGGTTTGCTCTATTCTAACTTATTTGCATTTTAATCCATTTTATTTTCCAATATTTGACTAATTAAAAGATTTATTTAATTTAATCCATTTTGTCCAAGAAGTTGGGTTTTAAAAATCTTTAAATACCATGAAATTTTGGAGAATTATAATTCATTAAAATAAAAATCACATTTTAACACTATTCCCTTAAATCAAGTTGTATTTATTTAAAGGATTTCAGACCTTAATTTTAAGATCCAAAAAGATAAAATGATATGTTTAAACATAGATTAGATAACACATATTTTCTTAGAATTTTCTAACTTCTAAAATTATTTAAAATAATTATTTCTTAAAGATCGGGACCTTTTGAGGTCAAAATAATAATTTTTTGAAATCAAAATATAGTTTAAAGACTCTATAATTCCAGAATTTAAATCCCTAGCAAGGAAGTCAATTTAATTTAATCAACATTCAAACAATAATTTAAAATCATTAAAATAATACTATTCATGGTAAATTACCATTTTGCCCTCCCAATTTAAGTGAGTTGGCTCAAAGAGCTACCAAGCTCTGATTGGGCCGATCGTAGACTTTTCTGAAAGCTCAATCCGTAATCTTCATGATTAACGGATCAAAACACAATCAATTGATACAAATAACACAATTAGCCCTAATTTTGAGTCAAGGTATTACACCGCATAACTTTGTATTGGTACGTGTGTCACAAACATGTTCAAAACGCGTTGTGCTGAGAAGATTTAGGCTTTCTTCATATATTTAGGATCAAGACGCTTGGCGATGTGGGATAATGTGGCGCTACATTAGCACTTCGCGCTCCATCCAGCGCACCGATATGTCTTTTTTCTTCCTCCATCTAGCGCGTTATTGCAATATTAGCATACTCAACCATAAACTAGCATGGGTCATCACAGGTTATACATTCTCAGTTGGAATATGTAGATAAGAAAAATAAAATAAATATATAAAATTTGAACTCCATCTGATCCTCGTAGCCAATTGATTTCTAGACCACTAAAATTTTTATGGTTCAAAAGCATTGATTTCATGGTCCACAACAAAAACTAATAATAATTATATTTAGATTATTTTCTTAATTAATAGTTTCCAATATTGTATATGCCTAGTTTATTTGATTTTATCTTCCATATTTGTATTACAATTTCTTTATAAATAATATTTCTAGGTCTCTCCTTAATTCACAAGGAAGACACACCGAATTCTATGTGTATGTAATTCTACAAATGAAGTACTCTATACTTTTCATCCAACATTGCAAGGCCCAACTCATGATCAATGTGCTATGTTAGAAAAATAAAATAAAATTAATCGCATTTGAGTTTTAGAAAGTAAAATAAAAGTGGAAAATTGAAGATCCTCTTAGAAGAGAGAGAGAGAAAGAAGTGATCGTTTAGTATGTACAAATAATTTTGTCGTTTTAAAAGGGTACCTTCAACAATAAAAAAGAAAGGGTGGCCATCCTAACACGAGAAGACTGTTTTAGGAGACACAGGTTTTCTAGATTTCCCACTTTGCTCCCATCCGTCGGTATAGATTTTAGTGGACTTTCAGAAATCGGTTCACTTTCCAATGAATTGGTGCATAGGGCAAGTGCACCGACCGGATCACTTGGAAATGGAAATCTGAGGAAAGTGATCCAGTCGGTGCACCGATTTAGACTCTTTCACGTCTCAAGAAATCGGTACACCGACCGGATCACTTTCCTCAAATTTCCATTTCCAAGTGATTCGATCGGTGTAACGATTTCTTGAGCACTGAAAGAGTCCAAATTGGTGAATCGACCGGATCAGTTTCCTCAAATTTTTATTTCCAAGTGATCTGGTCAATGCACAAGTCCGGTGCACGGATCCAATGAACCGATTTCTGAAAGTCCACTAAAATCAGTACGGACGAATAGGGGCAAAGTGAAAAGTTCACTAAAACCCGTGTCTCCTAAAAGAGTATGCTTGTGTTAAGATGGACACTGTAAAAAAAGGTATGCTCCTGTCACTTGCCCTTTTCAGATTTTTTAATTTATTTTATATTAGAAATTCATCAAGTTATTTTAATAAGTTCTAAATATGAGTTTTGTGTCAAATTAGGTATGCGTGTAATTCAAGATAAGAGGAGGGGGTGGAGGCATGTTAGAGTGAGAGAAAAATAAATCTATTTAATCTATTTCAAATTTCCTAAATTGAAGTTCGTCATAAAATTAAAAAAGTAATTAATAAAGTGAATATTTAAGAAACTAGTCCTCTTAAACATTTATAAGCACTTCCTCTAATGAAATAAAATGAGTGACTGAATTAAATGTTGTCAATTATTCTTTTCAAATTGCCGAAATTGAATAACTGAAATTATTTTAAAATAAAAATTACCTTTACATGGAAACTTCACATTCGAAATATAAACAATAACTTTCAAAAATTAAAAATATCAAACTAAGAAATATATTAATTATGTGAGATTAGAGCTTTGGTTGAATTACTAAATATCACATTCAAAACTGTATTAATTACGTGACCTTAGATTTTGATTAAATTACTAATCCCGCGCAGTAGAAACCATAAAAGGTTTGGCTGGGCTCATCCAATCAATTCTAGTCTCCCTGCTTCTGTTCTTTTCTCCACCGCAGAAAACGATACTCCCGTCCTTCTCATTTCCCAGAAAATGTAGAGAAAACCAGAATCCGCATCTCGTCTTCCTCTGCTCGCTCCAGAATGTTGTCGATACCTTCGACTCTTCGATATCTGGTTACTCCTCATTGGAGAAGAAGAAGCTCATATTTTTGGATCTTTCCCCACTCCAATCCTAGAATCAACTTCATCTCTTCTTCTTCTTCTTCTTCTTCTTCTTCGATGAACGAAGACTCTGGCTCCATCCCAAAGCAGAACCATGTAACCTCTCTCTCTATCTCTCTCTTTCTGTAAGCTCTGTATGACACGACTGAGCTATGACCCCTATTGGCCCAATTTTCATTTTTAATGATACGTGGCATTGCTCCATCACATTAAAACAAGGGTTGTGAATCTTCCACTCCAAAAGACAGTTGAAATGTAGACTGTGTTACGTCCACAGCCCTTGCTGTAGATTGGCAAAGGCAGTTGAACCCATCTGTGATGATAGGTGAAATGTCATGCAATTAAAAGAATCAGGAGTGTTACGTGGCTGACTTATGTGACATGAACGTGGCTCTTCTGTAGACAGTCCGAATTTCTTTCTGCTACTTCCAAAGCAAATGCTGAGGCCACGTTTCTTAGCAACAACTTTACCTTCAAGAACAAAATTTTCTCTCTATTTTGAAAATGGGACATGTGGCATATTCCGTGAGACTCATTAACCCACCAAGTGAAGGGAGCCTTTAGATTAGCCGAATACCAAAAGTGTGTTCCATTAGAAGTTTGTAACCCATCCATGTTCATGAAATGGACAGTTGTGGAAAATGTTGCTTCAGTTTTGACAGTCATTTCATGTCTTGGATTGGGTGGCAATGGCCATTTTTTGTGCTAGGCTAACTTAAATTCTCCTCCATTTGGTGAGATGGGTGAGCCACACTGGTACATTAACTATTACTTTCAAAATGCCGGTAGGGCCCAACTCATTGTTCGTGTTATTGTTATTATGTGCTTTATTCATAGTTTGAAAACTCAAAACTTAGACTTGACTCAAAATTTATCGAGTCGAGTAACTCAGTTGAGTTACTTGGACTTGAGAAAACTCATAAAACTTGTTGTCTCAAAATCCAATTGAGTCGATCAACTCAAACTATCTAGCCTGAGTTTTTTTTGGAGTTTTGAAACTATCGCTGTTGTAACGACCCGTCCCGCTAGTATAATATTGTCCGCTTTGAGCCTCATACATACCCCACACGGCTTTCAATTGGGGAGCCAAATTTGCCACGACTCGGCCCAAAAATCCACTGCCAGGCCGCGCCCTTTCAACCCAACTCGGCTCAGCAAGAAATTGTCCGCTCTGGACCTACACGCACGTGGGCCTGCACGGGTTTGCCTTTGGGCCGGATCTAATATCCAAGCCCAAAACGCGTCTTGCTGAGTTTGAGGAATGTAGCCTCGTATAAATCCCTCAAGTTTTTCCCTCACTTTCGATGTGGGACTCTAACAATGCCCACTCGAACCACCGATACATCGCCACTGTCGATGTATCGGTGACGCTCTGGCTTCCTCTGGTTAGGGTATCACACTCCACCCTCCTTTAAGTCCAGAGTCGTCCTCGGCTTGACTTACAACAACCAAGGGATAGGCCCACACAGTTCGAGTGTTGAACTTGGGCTCTGGTACCAAATTTGTCACGACCCGGCCCAAAAATCCACTGCCAGGCTGTGCCCATTCAACCCAACTCGGCTCAGTAAGAAATTGTCCACTTTGGGCCCACACGAGTTTGCCATTTGGGCCGGATCCAATATCTAAGCCCAAAACGCGTCTTGCTGAGTTTGAGGGATGTAGCCTCATATAAACCCCTCAAGTTGCTCTCTCACTTCCGATGTGGGACTCTAAAAACGCCCACTCGAACCACCGGTACATCACCAATACCGATGTATCGGTGACGCTTTGGCTTCATCGGGTCAGGGTATCACAACTGTACTAGCATCTTTTATTATTGTTGTCATTTAAGGTCAAGCTAATATTGTTGAACCCAAAACCTTGTGGTTATTACAACAAGATCTTTAAACAAGCCAACCTGGCTTTGATGCTAGCTTGGGTTGGGTTACTTTCTGTGAAGTCTGAGCCCATTTGTGAATAGGCAAGCTGAACTCAAGCTAGGCCATATTCAACTTGGCTCCGCTTCCGCTTGATATGTTAGGACACTTTCTTGAGTTTGAGCATGAGCTTGGCTTGCTTGGCACGTACATATATTTAGATTTGCATGTATTCATGCATACATTGTGCATCTACTACACATATATTGTATATTTTTTTCGAATCGAGTTTGAGTCAAGCTAATGCTTGATTTGCATTATCAAGGCAACTAAAAATGGACTGAGCTCAATGCTCATGCTTGATTTCAAGGTGCAAACATGAGTTAGAGTGCTCAATTACATGTTTCTGAGTTTGGCTGGGGCTTAGCTTTAGTTTGATGAGTTAGGCTTAAGCTCGACTAACATTCATGCCAAGTTTAATGTAGGCCCATTTTGGCCAGATTTGGTTCAAACTTGATCAACGAGCACCAGAGGTAAGCTCAAGCTAGCCCTGGCTTGACATAACTTGGCTCGTGTACACCCTGGTAACAACAAGCTTCTTCAAATGAGATGCTGGCTCTTTTGTTACCATTCTGTTAACAGTTGTCTTTTCATGTTATGCTTTCTGAACTGTTGATATTGGAAAGTCATGTTGGATAGCATTTGAGACAGTACTAGTTTTTCTTTTTATTTTACTCATGAAGTAATGCTATCATTTTACTTTGTTCTGAACAGCTGGGCTTTGATCCTTCTGAGGACCTCTTTGGGCTCGAAGTGGACATGCAACCGAGGTTTCACTTCGTCTATCCCCAAACTTTAATCTTTCTTTCTTTGTTTACTTGGTCATATTCTGTTTCATGTTTTGAGAATTCAATCTCCCACACATGTTTGGACCGCTGTTGGGTTAAAATTGCCAACATGGGATGATCAGAATTTGCTGAAGATTTAAGGTGATTTTTTCTGTGTGGTGGTCTGGATGGTCACATATAGCCATGCATTTTTTTTTTTAAAGGTATTAGCCATGTATATTCATATTGAACAATTTTTACCAAGATTCGGCTATTTTAAAAGGCGCTAGATAAAAAAAAGATTCTCCTGTAGTGAAGAATCTATATGTTTGTTGTCTTGCATATGCATGCATAATCGAGGGATTTACTTGTTGGAACTGTTACTGTCTTTATAATATGTATCACTGTGTATGTCACGCTTGATAATCTTCCTGAATCTTGATTTCAATTATTAGTGTATTTTTTTGGAGTGGTAGAATGGTAGAATCAGTTAGGCATTGTTTTCAAACTGCGCCACTGCAATAAAAAATTGTTTCCCAGTTTGTCACTGTAATATTTTTTTGAAGATTAAATTTGTTACTCAAAGGGGATTTGTTATGCAGTCTTTCCAATTTGTGGTTATTTCCATTTTAGTTGTAACTCAAGCCTATATATGTGGGCTAAATTGATCAATGAAAGTCATGAGATAATTTCTCCCAAAAATCAACTTAGGCTAGTTGGCTTGATTTCTTCTCAAATTGAGACCATAAGCTTAACTTGGAGGTACAGTTTCTCCTCAAACTGAGATCCCTATCTCTACTTCTATCTATTTTCCTTACTTTTCTTGCATTTATTGCATTTTCCATGTTTTTATATATTAGGTTTCTATCTTCTAAATGTCAATAATTGATTTTTGGATCTTTCTGTCCTTAAGATATTATGTGTCCCTACATCATAGTTGAATGGAGTTTGAAACATTGGTCTCAACAAATCTGGCCCCAAGATTCCTCAAACCTCGACTAGTCTAGATGCAGTGTCGGAGCTTTTAGTGCAGCAATGCCACACTAAATGTCATCGATTATCATCCAGAAAATCCAAGGAAAAAACAGTGATGAAAATAGCAAAAAATATCTCAAAATTGGTTTACTGGGTTGTCTCCAGAATGGGTTTGGTGGTTCGCATTGGTGTATGACACTACCCATGACCATCATTTTTAGGCTTTCATGGTCCACCAGGAATGCATGAAAGCTCATAAACAAGTGAAAAACTGTGAGTGGAAGGATGTTTAAGTCAGTATTGATCAAATGAAATATGATTGAATTGGTGCTAAGTGTTAAGGTTGGACAAAGGCTCCATTTTGAGCCCCTATTTGTTTGCTTCAGCCATGGCAAATTGACAATGTTGTTTTAGTGAAGTTCCTTGGCATGTGTTATTGGTAGGAGATGAGAATGCAAATCATAACATGCATCTTTGAAGAAAGACTTTTGAGGCAATGGTTTGAAAATTAATAGAACTAAGCAGTTGTTCATGCAAAGCAAGTTTAGTGGTTTACAAAGTAGAACAGTGATCTGGTCAAAATTTAACTTGGTGCCATTATGTGATTATTTCATCATATAGAAGCAAATGAACGAATGGAGGGCTTGAAAAGGAGATTGCCTAATAGGATTAATGCATCCTAAGCAAAGAGACATCAAGCTGGCAGAATGTTGTATAATTGCTGATTTCATTTTGATTAAAGGGTCATTTTCAGAAGGTGCTAGTCAGGCCTATGTTGTTGAAGAATGAAAGAAGAAAGTAAATAAGTTGTATCTCTAAGAAGGATGTATGGTTTGTGATGTAGGACAAATTTTTAGAGGATCCTGTCTATGTTTAGGATTCAGCTTTATAGGAACTGAACCCAGTAAATTATCATCCAGAATAAAAGCTTTCACAAGAGGCCTGGCCCAACAATTAATTCTTGGCTACTCAACTTAAAAATAAGGAATTTTCAAGAAATTCCTTATTTTAGTTTTAGATAAACTGAATAAAGTCAAAGAAATACCTATAGTAATCAATGGAGGATGCTTGATTCTTGATCCTTTATGGCTGCTCTCTTAGAACTCACCAAGCTAATGTTTGAGGGAGAAAACCGTGGAGAAAGCCACCTTAGTGTCATGAGACCGGGCGAATCTTTCCTCGATTCAATCTTGTCGGACTTCACTCGAACAGTCCATTGTCAAGTAAGTAAGACTTGCAAGGAGAGGGATTTTTGGTTGTAAGCAAACGAGTGCCCTTCCAGGGTTTGTGTTGTGAATAAAATCAAGGAAACCTTGTTTTCTTTGCATCTTTCAAAATTTTCCCTTTCACTTCCATCTCTCGTGGGTTTGTGAGATTAAAGGATCCAAAAGAGCCCTAGATCTTCCATTTGTGTTATAAGATAGGCCTTAACCGAAATAGTGTCAATTTGGGAAAGACAAGTTTAAGAATGGGTACATAAGAAGAAAGCTAGGGTGCTATCTCCACTATAGGAGAAAAACAAGGGATGTCTTTTGAGATGATTTGTGCTTGTTTGTAGTAGATTAAAAATAGTTTTCTAAATTGGAATGTTGCAATATAGGGAACTAGTTGAAGGTGGAAACCACTAAATATGTGGAATGTTGTGATATAGCCTCCCTTACCATATAAAAAAAAAGACAAAGAAAAAAAGTTAGACTGTTAGACTTTCAACTGAAAGTGAATGCAGCCCTTAATAGGTTATTAGTTCAAATTTAGAACTCACAAAGCTGTTCCCCAGATTGGCAATACGAGGATCCAATGATGATGGTGATGCTGCTTGTGGGAAAGATTGTTGTGCTCATAATCAGTATTGATCTTTGTTTAATTTTTAAAAAAGGCATTAATCTTTGTTCTCTATCATACTGTTTAATAAAGGTAATTGAACATTCAAATGAAAATCTTTTATGCAAGAGACTAAAATCGAACCACTTCAATCTTAATAAAAGGTAGAAAGATATCCATAAATTATCTTGAAAAACATATCTTTCAGACAGGTTGATCTATATTATCGACCTTTAACCTATATCTACACACTAGAATGATTTGTGGAAGACCCTACTATGGATTTTGAGTGGGGAGTATAGGCCAAAAAGAAAATAAAAAATGCTTCTCAAGTTCTTTATGTTCTTCATAGATCTTGTCCAAATGTAGTCAACACTGGTCTAAGCTGTAAAAAGCGTTGTGAAAATTTCCCCAGATTTCTTTCAAGAAAAAAATTTCCCCAGATTTTAGAAGCTTGAGTTTTTCTGAAAATTGACTTAGATCGTAAATACCCAATTGGTAGAGTCGACTCTGTAAAGTTATAGAGTTTTTGTGTTTATTGTTGTAGATGTAGATAAAAGTGTATTTTACATTTTACATAATATAGTTGACTTGTGGCTCTCTTTCCTTTTCCGTTGCCTTGATTGGCTCCATGTACTCTATATATTCATGTATTATCTCCTAATAAAAACAAGCAATATAATATACAAAGAATTTATCTTCTCCCTTTCTTTCCCTTCTCTTCCATTATTTTCTTCCTTTTTTTCATTTTCCTTATAAAGTGCGATTTTTGAATTTTTCGCCTTCTATAGTTGTTTTTTGGGGATTTCTATGTTGCATATGGCCTATGGTGTGCTTCTCTCCCCTTCAAATGTCTCTCTTCGTGGTAGAATCATCTCCTCAACACATATTCACATTTTGTCAGGTTGCAGCAAGCCTCGAGCTACCAGTTCCTAGAATAGTTTTATTGTTCACCTTTGATCCGTATGGATACTATTCATTGGCCTTCGAAACCATGACCACCCTATTCAGTTTTTGCGCTCTCCTTCCATCCATCAGGTCAGTCTTAGGGTTTGGTGCATTGTGGGGCCCCTTATTTCCATTCTCATTTTCGGGTCTAGGGACGCTAAGAACAATCTTTTTTAGCTTCTAAGCTTCGGATCTGCTACAAAGGGCTTTCTTTCTCCTTCGAACCAACACTGTTGGAGTCGCCTAGGGCCCTAGTTTTCATCTCCTTGGCTTCTTCTCCCTTTCGTGATTGGTGGGCCCACTATTGCTGCAATATTGTTAGCTACTACTTCTATTCCTTTGGAATTAGGTTTTTTTTCTAGATTTTTGCTCTGATCTGGAGTGTTGGGGACTAGATTTACATTTGACCGGCTCCTACACTGTTGTCCCTTGGCCTCTTTTCTCATCTCACTGATCGGGGGTGCTATTTTGTGCTTGTGGGGCCCATTTTTTAGCATAGTTACTGTAGCATAATCTTTTCCTGCCATTGGGCTCTTTGTTTTTGGTGATTCTGAGTTAATCTGCTATTAATCTGTATTGTTGGGGATTCTTTTGCAATCTCATCATTGTGATCAATCCTAATGGCATTTCCTAGCTCTATTTCTCTTGGAGATGATGTTATTCAAGTATCTCAAAACGAATTTGATTTCTTACAACAAGATAGGATGCAACTTAAGAGCCTTCAATCATCTGGTTATGCCCAAATTTCCGTTGCTTCCATCAAGTACTATCTCATTTTCTTTCCACATAGCACTCGACAGTCCCTGGATTATTGATTCTAGGGCTACGGATCACATGTTATGTATGTCTCATCTTTTTTCTTCTCTTAACCCTTTTTTTTGGAAATGTTAAACTTGCTGATGGGACCTTTACCTCCATCATTGGTAAAGCAACCATTGATATCTTCTGCTCTTAATCTTCCTTCTGTTCTTCATATTCCTCAGCTGTCTAATTATCTTTTATTTGTTAGTTCGCTTACTAAGGCCCTAAATTGCTTTGTGACTTTTTTTCCCTTCTCATTTTGTTATTTAGGATTTGGTTACGAAAAGACGATTGTTGGTGGTTTTGAAAAAAAGGGTCTGTACCTTTTTATCAACAAATTAACTCCGAATATGTTGCTTGTTCTACTAGTCATCAAGACACTTGGCTTTGGCATTATAGAGGTTAGGTCATCTCTCAAATATAGTGTTAAAGCATTTGCATCCTTCTTTGAAACCCGATGATTTTGCCTTTGAAAGTTGCCAGTATGGAAAGTAGCATCGACCCACCTTTTCTCCGTCTTTTAATTATTCTTCCACTTTTCTTTCCTTAATACATTCTGATGTTTTGATGTCACTCATTGTTTCTTCGACAGGATTTCGTGTTTTGTTCATAGATGATTACTCTCGAATGACTTTTGTTTATTTGATGAACCATAAATTTGTAGTCTTTGATCATTTTCACACTTTTCATAAATGGATTACTACTCGGTTTGATTGTCGTCTTAAAATCTTGCTAAGTGATAACAGGGGACAATATATGTCACGTTCTTTTTTATATTATCTTCGGGAACATGGGATTGAATCTCAAAACTTCCTGCCCCCATACACCTCAGCAGAATGGATTGCTAAAAGGAAGAATCTTATCTTCTTGAGGAAGCTCGATCTTTGTTATTTGCAATGAATGTTCCTAAGTCACATTGGCCTGATTTTATTCGTACTGCTTGTTTTTTAATAAATTGCATGCCCACAAAAGTCTTAAATAACAAAGCACCTATTAATGTTATTTCTACCTATCATTTTATTTCTATACTTCTATTGCGTGTTATTGGATGTGCCTGTTTTGTTCATGATATATCTGCTGAAAAACTTTCAAAAAAAAAAATCTGTGAAATGTGTATTCTTGGGCTACTTTCCTACTAAAAAAGGATATTAATGTTTCGATCCGATATTCGGTAACAGAGTTGTTTCTATAGGTATTGCATTTTTTTTTGGGAAATACTCCATATTTTCAACCATCCAGTCATAAGTCGTCTTCTTCTCCTCTTGTTCTTCCTACTCTTACGGATACTGTTGACACTATTGATCTGTCTACCTCTAAGCCTGATGCGGAGCACCACAACCAGTTTCTTTATTTAGACATTAGTTTTATTTTGCATTATTGTATTTTTTTATTTTATTATTTAGATTGGTAATTCTGGTGTTATTTGAGGGTATTTTGTGCTTATTTGAGGGTATTTTGGGCAATTTTATGTTATAGCGGTATTTAGTCTTTTGTCCATGTAACGAGTATGAATACAGGATGTACCCTCATTAGGGATGGGATCAATGAAGAAAAAATGAAAATTGCTTTGGAAACCTTGTTCCATGCGCATGATGTGTTGGTGAGAAATCAACGAACCTTAGTGAGAAGCTAAAGAAGGCGAGAAGCCACCCGAAAGGGTTAGAAAACTCTTCCATATCCGGGTGCTTTCTTCCATCTCTCTCTTTTCCCTTTTTTATCTTTGTTTTCTTCTTCCCGTTGTTATCGCTAGCCATTAGACCCTCTCTTACCATCCCAGATCTGTCCCAGATCCATCTCGGATCTGTTCCCGATCCGTCCCAAAGCCGTCCCGACCCATCCCAGAGCCGTCCTGACCCATCCCAGATCATCCAAAACTCGTCCCAGATCATCCAAAACACTTCTTAGATCCATCCGTTTCACTTCTTGCTACCACTACCCTTAATTTTGTTTGGTAAATTTATATAATTATTTGCATTAGATTGCCAAGACTTGTGTGATTATTTGTGTCAAATTTATGTTATTCAATTGCCATTACTAATTGACTTATTAATTTCTGCCCATTTTAGATTTAGGGGATATTATTTTGACCATTTCATAACCACATTGGGCATTTAGGGTAACCCTACCTCTTGTCCTGCATCAAAGCCTCTCATTGTTTATCACAGAAAGAAAGACATGTCCCATGCTTCGCCCAGTACCACTAAATCATCATTGGACTGTCCAGATTCATCACTTGAGAGTTCTGATATCTCCATTGCTTTGCGGAAAGGTAAACGTGCGTGTACTTAACATCCTATAAACCACATTGTTTCCTACAATACTGTTTCTCCATCATATCACAACTTTCTCTCCGAAATAGGTATCCCTTCCATTCCTAAGATGACTGATAGTACTCTTCGAGACCTTTCTTGCTATGGAAGAAGAATTGGGCGCTTGAAAAAAATTAAACTTGGGAGATGGTATCTCTGCTGCAGGGTAAGGCACTTTTAGAGTGAAAGTGGGTCTTTACTTTCAAACATAACCCAGACAGATCAGTTGCCTGATATAAAGCTCGCCTAGTGGCTAAAGGCTTCACTTACGCCTATGGAATTGATTATCAGGATACTTTCTCTCATGTTGCAAATATCACCTTTGTACGGGTTATTATCTCTCTTGCTACTACTCAGCAGTGGAAACTTCATCAATTAGATGTCAAGAATGTATTTCTCCACGGTTACCTAAAAGAAGAAGTTTACATGTTGCCACCTCCGGACTTTATTAGACAGGGGGAGCAAGGTAGATGCCAGCTCAAGAAAGCAATATATGGTCTCAAATAGTCTCCTCGGGCGTGGTTTGATAAATTTAGCACAACCTTGTTAAGTTATGGTTTTGCACGATGTTAATAAGATCATTCCGTTATTTATGTATCGTGCTAATGATGTTACACTTCTTGTGGTTTATGTAGGCGATATAGTCTTAACAGGGATAATGAGTCATCTTCCAGTGCTTTGAAAGCCTATCGGCAACAGTCTTTTGATATTAAGGATCTTGTCCTATTTCGTTATTTCTTGGGAATTGAAGTTGCTTGATCCTCTAAAGGACCTTTTCTTTCCTAACAAAAGTATGCTTTAGATCTTTTTCATGATGCTGGATATTCTAGATACAAGCTTGCAGAGACACCGCTTGATATTAATTTAAAAATTTCTGCATCTGATGATACTCCTCTTTCTAATCCTCACTTTTATTAATAGTTGGTAGACAAGTTCATATATCTTATCATCACCTGGCCTGACTTGGCCTATGCTGTCAGTGTGGTCAGTCAATTTATGTATTCTCCTACGGATGCACACCTTTATGCAATCTTTCTCATTTTACGTTATCTGAAGGACTACCTGGTCATCGACTCTTTTATAGGAATCAGTCTATGTTTAATATTCGTGGGTACTCCGGCGTTGATTGGGTTAGTTCTTTTGATGATCGATGATCTACTTCGGGTTATTGAATTGCCATGGACAACACGACATGTGAATTACTGTGGTTCAAACAATTTCTTGATGAATTGGGCTTTTCCTTCTTCAAAGGCACTTATCATGTTCAGTGACAATTAAGTTGTAATCAATATTGCTTCAAATCCAGTTTTCCATCAGCGTACAAAGCATATAGAAATCGATTCTCATTTTCTTCGACATCATGTATCCTCTGGGAATATTGGCACTCCATATTTGAAGTCCAACGATTTATTAGTAGACATGATGATGAAAGCCATCTCTCGTTCTCGATTTGATGATGCTTTCAGCAAGCTGGGCTTAATTGATATCTTTGCACCAGCTTGAGGGGGATTTTTGTAGTTGTAGATATAAGTCTATTTCACATTTTTTTTTGAAGACCTAAGTCTATTTCACATTTTACATATTATAGTTGACTTGTGTCTCTTTCCTTTTCTGTCACCTTTGATTGGCTCCATGTACTCTATATATTCATGTATCATCTTCTAATAACAATAAGCAATATAATATACAGAGAATTTATCTCTCTTTTCTTCCCTTCTCTTCCATTATTTTCTTCTTTTTTTTTTTTTTCTCATTTTCCTTATAACATTTATAGTGTTCCTTTATAATTTACAGTCACTATATTTCCATTCTTAGCATTGGAAATTGTGGTTCACTTTTTCTGCCGAACAACCCTCTGGTAACCTTCTTCTCAAATGTAATACGAAAAAGTGTCCATAGGTAGAATGAGAAGGATGATGCATGAATTGGGCTCTTCCTTCCAATTCTATTTTACTGAAAAGTTCCCTGCTGATTGTGGTGCACAAATTGTTTATCAATATATGCCCTTAAAAATTGTTTATGGCATTTTAAAAATGCTCCATAACATTTCTGTCATTTAAATCTATGGCATTTTAATTGACTAAATTATATGTCATCACCATCATGCTTATCATCATTAGCCACTTTCTCATATATGTAGGGCATTCTTTTTGAGTCCTTTGCCCTATCAAGGACCATATCTTCTTTTGTGCTACATTCTACTAACATATTTGTATATGGATTTTTTTTAAAATATTCTCTCATTTCTGTAAAAAATAACCTTTTTTTAATGTAGAAATCGATGCTTTGTTTCTCAACCCATTGATACAACTGTAGTTCTAAACCTTTGTTATAATCAATGAATCTCATGCCTTCTATTTGGTAGCATTTTTCTTAATTAGATGATTATTTGAAGCTGTCCTAAGTTATACCTTGTAATTGGCTTTAAATCTGTAACTCTCTCTTTCTCTCTCCCTCTTTTTTTTTCTTTCTTTGATCAGTAACAAAAAGATTTAAACAAGACAAGATACAATAAAAGGAAAGAAAAGTCAGGGGCTAAAAGGATTAGACCCTAGCAAAATAGAAGAAGAAACAACGACGAAGAAACAAAGTAAGTCAAAACAGAATAAACATCCAATAAATATGCCCCGATTCTGAAAAAACCAAAGTAGAATGACCTAGATGATTCCTAAGGACACCCCCAATCCCTACCGGCCTTGGTTTACCCCTAGATGCCCCATCAATATTAAATTTCATTTCACCACACTCAGGAGGGGACCACTCTATCAATTTCTTGTGCCTCCGATGCATTCCACTCATGCAACCTTCCCATGAGGCTAAGATATCACAAGCCTTAAGTTCTTTGAACTCTTTATCTCTCATGATAACCTATAAATTTCTCTCTCTCTCTCTCTCTCTCTCTCCCTCTCTTTCTCTCTCATGATAACCTGTAAATTTTCTCTCCAGGAATTATATTTCCAATGCACACAAAGCAAGGTCCTGGTTTGGTCCAAATGGTCAGTATATCAAAGAGTTACCTTGTCCCAGTTGCAGGGGAAGGGGCTATACTCCTTGTACAGAATGTGGTATAGAAAGGTCTAGATTGGATTGTGCCCAGTGTAATGGAAAGGTATGTGTTGCTACCACCTCCTTGGGTTTAAATTCTTTGTAATTGGTTATGTATACTATCTTATTTCTTTTGATTAGTGCTTTTACATTGGAATTCTTATGAAGCATTATGGATATATGGGTTCCTTGGAGATTGAGAATGCTCTCAACGTACAAAATATTGTTGAATTACTTTCTACTTATACTGTCAGCAATTTATCTATGCTTATAGATGTTGTGGGACCCACGCGTCACACGTCTAGTGATGTGGGCCCCAGTTAATGTCTAGATTCATTGTATATTGAAGGTCAACACAATAGATTGTAATTTGGATACACTTTATTGTATTTCCTTTTTTGTTTCCTAGATTGTCACTATATTTTTATTTAAACATTGTATCCTCCAAGAGGAATACATCATCAATATATTGACAGAGATAATTCTCTCACCTTTTACATTCTTTCTTTGTTCTTTTTCCTTATTTTTCATATTCCTTTTCTACATGGTATCAGCCAAGGAAGGTCCTTGACCTACGTTTTCTATCCCCTTCTTAGCAAACAAATTTTTTCGGCGACCATCATTGTCACCAACGAAGGTTCCGTCACTGGCGATCTCTCCTTCCTTGTCGTTTTTGACAAAGAAATCCATCCGTAATGTTGGATCTCTTTTTCGTGGCTCAGTGTTTTTTTTTTAGCAGTTCACGACCAGAAACTCACTGTGTTCGCTTTCTGGTTTGGATCCTTGTGGATATAGCTGTGCTGCCCCTCGGATCTCTACGATTGGAGTCGTCCCTGGCCCACCTTCCATTGCCTAAGGTTGACCTACTGTTTCGGTCAACAGTGGGGTCCCCTAATTTGTTCTTCTCCTCGCTGGTGTTGCTGCCCGGGAGAGTTTTATTCGGATTTTCTCCTTCGATTTGCTGAAATCTGCTGCACCCACTCACGGATCTTCCACTTCTGGTTTCGCCCTTGCCTTAGGCCTCCATCGAACTGCAAAGTCCCGCCTTTCATCTCAGGTGGGCCCTTCAATTTGCTGTTCTACAGATCTATAATACCCTGCCCTAAAAAATCGTAAATTGCTAGTGGCATTGGAAATTCCCTAGTATATAAGTAGCAGCCTTCCTCCTTCTTGCACAAGGCCTTTTGGGAGAAACAGTGGGTTGGCTCGTCAAAGCAAAGCCGTGCGGGTCTGTGTGTAGGCCCAAAGCGGACAATATTGTGCTAGCGGGACGGGTCGTTACAAATGGTATCAGAGCATGGTTCAACTCTCTGCCTGAGGGTGTGAGCTTGGTTGTTGTGTGTGCAGAGCCGGAGACGACTCTGGCTTAAGGGGGGTAGATTGTAATACCCTGCCCTAAAAAAATCCCACATTGCTAGTGGCATTGGAAATTCCCTGGTATATAAGTGGTAGCCTTCCTCCTTCTAGCACAAGGCCTTTTGGGAGCAACAGTGGGTTGGCTCGCCAAAGCAAAGCCGTGCGGGCCTGTGTGTGGGCCCAAAGCGGACAATATTGTGCTACCGGGATGGGTCGTTACAAATGGTATCAGAGCATGGTTCAACTCTCTGCCTGAGGGTGTGGGCTTGGTTGTTGTGTGTGCAGAGCCGGGTATGACTCTTGCTTCAAGGGGGGTAGATTGTAATACCCCGCCCAAAAAAGTCCCACATTGCTAGTTGCATTGGAAATTCCTTGGTATATAAGTGGTAGCCTTCCTCCTTCTAGCACAAGGCCTTTTGGGAGCAACAGTGGGTTGGCTCACCAAAGTAAAGTGGTGCGGGTCCGTGTGTAGGCCCAAAGAGGACAGTATTGTGCTAGCGGGGACGAATCGTTACAAAATACCCTGCCACAAAAAAGTCCCACATTGCTAGTGGCATTGGAAATTCCTTGGTATATAAGTCGTAGCTTTTCTCCTTCTAGTACAAGACCTTTTATAAGCAACAGTGGGTTGGCTCGTCAAAGCAAAGCCATGCGGGTCTGTGTGTAGGCCCAAAACGGATAATATTGTGCTAGCAGGACAGGTCGTTACACATGGTATCAGAGCATGGTTCAACTCTCTGCCTGAGGGTAAAAACATGAAGTGGAACATTATAATTTGGTGACAGGGATCATGGCATGTGTTATTTTTCCCTCCTTTTTTTTAGCTACTCATTGGAGAACAATGATAAATTTACTTCCATGCATGAGAAAGCACAGCTGTATTACTGTTGATGGTGAGGAACACTGCCCTCTTTATGGTAAAAAAAGACCAGCATTGTCCAACTTGGTGTAAAGAATTTCTTGTAGAATTGAAGTAAGCATATATGTTTGGTTCTGATCTGGAAAGAAGCAAATCGAGTTGTATTTGTGTGAAGATGGTAATTGATGAAGCCATTTGAACTTCCTTAAGCTCTTATGACTTGGTGCATCCATTGATACAGCTCTGATATTTTTCTAACCAGATATAATTGCATTAATTGGAGGGATGAAGAACAACATTGTTTTCATAGTTGCATATCTCAGTGATGTTCTAGTTTTAGGTGAAACATTCACTTATAAATGAGATGAGTAATCATTTGAAGCTCCAAAGCATCCTCTAACTTCAAGGATAATACAGGATTGGAAACAATTCCACAGATAGAAGTGATGAAGTTTACAATGATGTCAATCTTGTTCACATGTAGTGTGACTTGACCACAGTTTGTGTTCTAATAAGCCCAGTTGTTTTACTGAAGTAGAAATGGAAGTTATGATTGGTTAGAATTGGACAACTATAAATTTGGTCTTTTCCCTTTAATAAGAGGCCCACTTGGCTTTATGCATTTTATAGGGTGTGGTGGGAGAGCTTCTGTGCTTAGGGTTGGGCAAGCTTCGTTCTTTCACGGAAGCTTACCTTGTTGAAATCTAAAATCAAAGAGCGGGTAAAGTCTAATGGTGGATCAATGGTAGAAAGAAAGGAGGCTGCCTTATAGGTACTTGAGAATTGGGATAGGTTGGAGGAGCGGGACCTTGATGATGAGGAGCTATCCTCAAAGAGAAGCTGCAAAGCCCATCTTTGAGACTATTTAAGGAGGGGGACAAAATCACAAAGTTTTTCCATCATTCAGCCAATATCAAAAGTTGGGTAACAACATCAATATTGGATGGTAGAAGAGTGGTGGACAAGGAAGATATCATATTATCATGAATGCGGTTGGGAGATATTTCTCTTTGGTCTTCCAGACTCTGAGTTCCTTCTCCAGTCAGTTGACCTCGCCACCTTTACCTCCGACAATGTTGCCTGATCCTCCGTACTCCTCATCAGGTCAACCACTGTTGGCTTCGCTATCAGGTTTTTTTCTCTTCCCTAACTTTCCCCTTTTTTATGAGATTATACATGTTGGTTCCCGTGGTCTTTCCTCTCTTGCTGTTAGGATCAAGAGAGTTTGCAAAGATCAATTTTGGTGGACTTATCATTCAACACTTGTCATCATTGCTTTGAGGATGGGAGCGGAGCTGCTCAACCTCCCTTTACACCAATGTTCTCATTATCTCCTGCCTCTCCAGTGTTCTTAAGGCTGGTTGATGCTGGGCAATTAAGATCGCCTTCACTACATGTCATGCCGGGCTCCTCAAGGTTAGACCTCGTTCATCGAAATGTCTCAATGCTACTATCGGACTGTCCTGATTCCTAGCATGCTTTTCAACCGGTACTATCCTTCCATCACTTTTCTTTCCCACCCTACTTGCCTAACTCTAGGAGGTTTGTGTTGGTTCCTTTATGCCCAAGATTGTTGTCTCCGAATCCCTATTTTTTTAGTTCCTCCCCATTCTCCATCGGGGCCGGGGTTGTAGGGGTGTCCAGGTGGAGTACTCTAGATTCACCTTTTAGTAGGCTTAGAAGAGTCTCTCTCTCTAGGAGGGAACATAGGCTTGTTTTGGATGGGATACACTTCAATAGAATAATAGAGGAACATGTACCTTGGTTAAAATAGGAGTTTAGCTTAGAGGAAATTAAGTTAGCTCTGGATAGCTGAGTGGGGGATAAAGCTCTGGGGCCAGATGATTTCAACTTTAGTTTTATTAAGACTTGTTGGGATACAATTGGCCTTGATTTTGTCAAGGTTTCTAAAGAATTTCTTGAAAGTGGTAAGATCAACAAGGGTTTGAAGAACTCCTTCATAACCCTTATTCCAAAGAGGGGTGGACCTTCGAAGTTATCCCACTTTAGACCTATTAGCCGAATAGGATCTGTTCACAAACTATTGGCTAAGGTTTTGGCAGGAAGGTTGAAAGAAGTACTTAATGAGATTATTGGAAATCTCAAGGGGCGTTTGTAGAAGATAGGCAAATTTTGGACGGAGTGTTGTTAGCTAACAAATTGGTCCACATGAGGAAAAAGGATAGGAATTCTAGGTTGCTATTTAGAATTGTCATGGAGAAAGTATATAGTTACTTGGACTGGAGCTTCGTGAATACTTCTTTCATGAATGGGTTTTGGGCAATGTTGGAAGAATTGGATGAAAGCCTGTGTCGAAAACACTTCTTAATCAGTGCTTGTCAATGGATCCCCAATTGATCCTATCATGGCCAACAAGGGTCTTAGGCAAGGAGATCCCTTTCCCTTTTCATTTTTACCTTGGTGGGAGAAGGCTTGAACAAACTGGTGGAGAAAGTTGGGACTTGGGCATAATTAGGGGTTTCCCTGTGACAACGAGGGGACCAGTTCTATCCTATTTGCAATTCGCAGATGATAGTTTGTTCTTCTGTGACACTACTTGATGCATAGCATGTAATACCCTGCTCCAAAAAGTCCCACATTGCTAGTGGCATTGGAAGTTCCCTGGTATATAAGTAGTGGCCTTCCTCCTTCTAGCACAAGGCCTTTTGGGAGCAACAGTGGGTTGGCTCGCCAAAGCAAAGCCGTGCGGGTCCGTGTGTAGGCCCAAAGTGGACAATATTGTGTTAGCGGGACGGGTCATTACAAATGGTATCAGAGAATGGTTCAACTCTCTGTCTGAGGGTGTGGGCTTGGTGGTTGTGTGTGCAGAGCCGGGGACGGCTCTGACTTTAAGGGGGGTAGATTGTAATACCCTGCTCCAAAAAGTCCCACATTGCTAGTGGCATTGGAAGTTCCCAGGTATATAAGTAGTGGCCTTCCTCTTTCTAGCACAAGGCCTTTTGGGAGCAACAGTGGGTTGGCTCACCAAAGCAAAACCGTGCGGGTCCGTGTGTAGGCCCAAAGCCGACAATATTGTGCTAGCTGGACGGGTCGTTACATAGCAGCTCAGCTGGGCCTGGGCCCAGCCTCGAGCTAGGCCCCGCCCAGCCAGCACAACTTCAGTTTTGTTTTTTTTTTAAAAAGGGGTCTTAACCCTAAGGCACGGCATAATCAAAGATTGAAGAAAAGAACGAAGGAAAGGAGACGAAGTGGAGAACGGAAGCAACCTGCCGAGTACGTGAGAAACAACGGCGAGCAACAGGGAGTCGCACAACCTGCCAATCTTGCCATCCGTACGCCGAGATCTTCTTCCTTGATTTGCAGCCATCCGATTCCTCCCCAAGCCACCAACTGAAGTTCTCTCAAGCATTCTCTCGTTTCTCTCTCTCATACTCTTTTGCTGTCTCAGATTCTCAGCCTGTCAAGCATTCTCTCGTGTCTATATCTCAAACTTTCTCGTTACTCTGTTTCACTACTCTCTTAGACTCTCTCGTTGCTCTGTGGCACCTCTGTCTCGCTGCACTCTCTCACTCGCAATCGCACCAAAGAAAAAAAAAAACAAAAACCCCAACTCTTCTCACCAAGTCTTTGTTGATCGGTTTTTCTTTTTCTCTTGCTTCCATCCATACCATCTTCTTCTCTTCCGTTCTTCTCTAAGATTGAGGCACTTGCTTCAGAAATTCAAAACCATTAAAAATGAGGGTGAGAACGGAGAAGGTAAAAGTGTAAAACCAATCTTACCTGCAAGCAATTGGAGTAATGTACTATTCTTTTTTTTTTAGTTAATGCTGTCTTTTTTTCTTTTGTGTGTACCGTTTTTCTGCCTAGTGTTGTAATACCCCACCCTAAAAAGTTCCACATTGTTAGTTGCATTGGAAATTCCCTGGTATTTAGGTGGTAGCCTTTCTCCTTCTAGCATGAGGCATTTTGGGAGCAATAATGGGTTGACGCCAATTGAAAGTCGTGCGGGCAGTGTGTGACGCCCAGAGCGGACAATATCATGCTAACAGGATGGGTCGTTACAACTATTGAATTTCATACAGCAGCAATTTTTTTTCCAAAACTTTGTGTGCTGTCTAAACAACAGTAACACATTTTTCTGAGTTCAATTTGCTTTCTAAACATGAACAACAATTTTTATTTTCTGCATTCCAATCCCAGTCACATGGCAACTACATATTTTTTCTGCATAATGTGAACTGTCCAATAGCAGAGATTTTTTTTTTTTCTTACTGTATGCAGTTGTGTACAGAGTGAGGAATATTTTATTTATTATTTTTATTATTTTTTAAATATTTATATTTTCTATAAGATTTTCCCGTTAAAAACCCGAGAATTTGAAAATATCCCGATATTAACAACTGCCGTTAATATCCCGAGAACGGTATTTGTCACATTGGTTGTGAGCATGAACACCTCTAGTATTATGGGCTCATGACAAGGTATAATACAGAATCAATATTCATATTTGATGAAATATATTTGTTACTTCAAATAAAAGTATCACAAACTAGATTACAGATTGTTAGTGAGACAAATTAACAAACTTGCTCATGTCAGAATTTGCTTTATCACATTGGACTCTACAATATTTTTTAAAATAGTATTACCAAATTATTGGACTCGAGTTACTAATTAAAATGACCATCACCACTTCTCATTTCAATGAATAAATACACCTTCTGGACTGTTGAGGCCAATTGGATTTTGTTTGGCAAATCAAATTGTACTTTTTCTTTTCTATGACCAAGGTGTCCATGCCTCTTAGAGCACCCGACCAATCCTTGGGACATGTGTAACCCTCCCCACACAGACCAAGTAACTCTAAGGGGAGTGGCCTTTTGGGGGTGGAGTGTGAATCGAACTTAAGACTCCCATTTTCTGAGGCAAGTTCTTGGCCATCACTCCGACCCCTTTTGGTTAAATCAAATTGTACTTGAGAATTGATTTTTTTCCTTCTCCTTTTTTAAGTGTAATTATCCTTGTTTATGCATCATAAGATCTTTGTTCTAGAAGGTGTCACCATGATTTGTTTAAGTTATATTTTTTGTTGCTTGTATGATTGTAGGGTTTAATGACTTGCAGACAGTGTTTGGGGGATTGTGTGATATGGGAAGAGTCAATAGATGAACAACCATGGGAGAAGGCTCGTTCTAGGTAAATCTTGACTTTACAACATTTATCTTTATTGGTTTACCATATTCAAAAGGCATTTGATTATTTAAAGTGGTAGCTTTTAGTGTAACCTGCTTTCAAAGTTATCGTATCTAAGTCTTTAAAGAGCCCATAAAGTCGTAATTACCATGTCAAGTATCTCATTTTATTCTGATCCATTTTTTCAAAATAACTGAACATAATTTTAAATTTTTTCCTTGAAATATGGATTTTAAGGTACAACGTGACATATGACACTCTACTTTTTATTCTGTAACAAGCTATATTAGATTGTTTGTGTATTTTTCTGATCAATAATGTTGGGATATCTAGGCTAAGATCCTACAAGATTGGATTTCATTTCATATGTTAATTGGGAAGCTTAGTATTGTTTAAGATTATGATTATCTGTTAAGATTGGATTGTTCTCAAATGAAACAATAAAATGGTTTTACTCATTTATTCTTATCAACTAAATGTCTATTTATAGTGGAAATCGAATGATGAACTATAGAAAAGCAATATGAAAATCTTGCTATTGTTCTCTATAGAGCCACTAGTAGTAAGGCGTGCTTTGCTCAGTCTCAAATTTCATAAAATACCAAAGTTAAAACATTTCGCAATAGACTACTGTATGTTGATCATAGAATTTCACTAGAGTATGTTCATAAATGACACATGAAATAATCTATATTCCCCAACGAACAATCCATTCGTACCCAGAGCTGCCCTCTCTGCTTGCAAGCCATTGGCCATTTTACGGAAGCAAAAATCCTACTCTTAGTGTCCTTTTTCCGAGGTATAAGTACTTCCCTCACCTCTCCCCATCTATTGAAAGCTGCGCAAAGCCAATTTGGGTGTGTAGTCCTTTTAGAAGATTGGATACAAAGAGGGTTATCAAACCCTTTTCCTTCACTAGATTTCTTCTTCATTTGCACCTAGGGTTCTGCCATTCCCCGCCATCCTCACCACCTTGCCTGCTTTCCCTCAGTTTTCCCTTTCCTCCTTGCTGTTCCCGACTCCTCTTCGTCCCTCGTGTTAATATTGTATTGAGGATAGGGCAATCTTGCCAAGGACCATTGCCCAAATCACCGTCTTCCCTCCAACCGGCATTTCCCCCACCCTTTTCATCCTTGCAAGTGCCTTTGCTCAACAATGATTGAAAATGAGTGTATGGTGAATCCTATAATGACATGCAACCTATATTCACGATTCATATAAGATGTTAGAGAGAGAAATTAATATTAAAGAATATAACAAAAACTATACAAATTTGCATACACAATTAACCAAATAGATTCAAAAAGGAGAATGACACATAAACTTAAATCCCTCAAGGTTGTATTGCTGGCCTTTAATGCAAAATCCCTCAAAAGACTAATTAAATCATATCAAACCCTGACCTAGGTCTTTTAGATTTAAAAATCAGTCACCAAGGGATAAAATAGGTCTATGAGATCACCCAGGGTTTGCCAAAGAAATTCGAGTTTTTTATTTTTATTTTCAAGCACGACAAGGTCTCAAATAGGTTGATACAAAAGGTAAGGGTTAGATTTATAAGTTAAGATATGGATCTAGAGGTTGGGGTGCAAAGTAGGGAAAAACGGAGCCAAAATGGGTGTGTTCGTACGGTCATTGTGTTAGAATGGAAATAGGGAGAAAAGAAAGTAATGGACGAAAAGGACGAATTAAAGAGAATTCTCTATGTATAGTATTGCTTTTATTTCTAATAGAAGATAATATATGTATAGATAGAGTATAGGGAGCCAATTAAGGTTAGGGTAAAAAAAATTATTTACAATCAATGATATCTAAAAGTCAACACGTGTAAAATGTGAAAAATACACCATATCATATGACAATACGGACATGTACGGACTTTGTATAGATTGGTGGGTCCCATTGGGGTTTTGGTGGACAGGGTTGGGTCTTGGTTTGGTGTACCTTGAGTCACAAAAGGTTCTTTGATCTCACACTACGGAAATAGAAGGAGCCTCCAAATTTTTAGATGGGAGAAACTTGAATTTCTACTTTCATTCATTCATGATATCACACTAAGGAAACAGAAGGAGTCACCAAATTTTCAGATGGGAGAAACTTGAATTTCTACTTTCATTCATTCATCAGCTTTCTCAAAAGTGTCTTACAACTATTTATGAAAGAAAGACTCTTAGAAACCATAGACACATTTGACTTAAGGCATAGAGTATGTCTCTAACAATTTTAAACTACATATAAACTACACAATATAACACTAAAAAATATGAGTAAGACAAATGCCCAGATGGTGTTGGATCAACTCCTGGATTGGTAACAATCCACCAATGAACAACTCAGATGATGTAAATGGATGGAGAATGCCAAATCTTTACATCCACTGCTAGACCAACATACAATCTAGGCTATTCATGGCTGAATCTGTCTCTATCCGTGATCGAATATATTAGAAATATGCACAAAATCATCATCCAACCATTTTGAGGAAGAATATAGATTCCAATGCATCTTTCTTCGCTAGGCGTCCCATGGTCAGGTAGTCAACTACAAAAAAAGTCATGAGGTTGGATGAAATGGTGGGGAAAATAAATTATAAGGTTGGATGCAAGAGATCAATGGTGAGGTTGCTTTTCAGAAGGTGGTGTTGGATATTCTAGGTGTCCAAAATAGAGTTTCTTGAGATGATCTATTCCAAGTTCTCTGGCGTGAATGTAACAGTTGTAATTGAAGTTGATTTGGGAAAAAGAATGGGAGAGGAGGAGACCTAACTGTTTTTCTTTGTGCAGAAGATCATATTTTCTGTATGGCTTTTGCAGATAGCAAGTTTTTTGTTGCACTATAGCTAAAAAAATCTGTGTTTTTGTCTATGGGGGTAGGGATGGGTGTGGAGGTAGATGTGGCAGCATTGAAGCCATGAAAGAAATAGGATTTAAAATATAGAAGAAACAACCTTCTGTTTAATTTTCAAAAAAAAAGAAGCAACCTTCTGTTCATACCTGAAAAATATTCTTGTATGTACTATATCATATTTATCAAGGTGAAAGAGATTGGATTTCTAATTAAAAGAAATACTCTATTTGTTTATTGTCATGCAATGTACCATATCATATTTTTCATTCAGAAAAATGAAATTATATTTGGCAAGCTTTTGTTGCACAATGGAAGGTGCTCACTGTCGCAACTTGCAACTATGAAGGTTCAGGTTCAAATAATGTTGCCAATCAAAAAAATTATACTAAATCATGTAATAGATGAGCATGGTTGTCATTTCTTTAAAAAGGAAAAAAGAGCATGATTGTTGATAGAATTGAGTGAAAAAGTAGAATTCAGAAAATCGACCCTAGATAGATGGGACAAATGGTAATGATATTATGTATATATTCTTATTCAACTATCACAATCCAATGGTTCTTGTATACCCAAAGATCCAAGTTTCATGATTGTTAAGGGCTTCAGCTCCAAAATGGGCTATGCTTCTAGCCTATTAAGCTCAAATTGGAGTCCAAATATGGTGGTGCAGATTCTAACTCGAGCACACAGGGGCCAAAATATGGGTTCTTTGACAATCCTAGTTTTCTATTCACATAGCTCTTTGAACTATCACTGTAACTTGGACTAAGTTTGTTACTGAGTAAACCAATCCATGACTTGGACTGTCACATCACCAAGCCTAGTGAACTAAGTTCGCAAGCTATGCATGTAAGTGAAGAAAGTGCTTTATTATTAAATATGTCATGTAACAGTGTTATGTTCTTGTTTTCATTGCATTTTTGGAGTATGGAACCAAATGGATCTTCAACGCCTATTCATTATGAGAGTTTTTTGGTCTTATTTCTTTCAGACTGGACACTTTAGTTAGTAGATATTACTATTAAGAAAAGTGTCTCCAGGGTTACAACCTATCTTTATTCTGTTTTGGTTTGTAGTTCTCCACTTAAAGTCAAGGAAGATGATGAAGTTGACAAGTTAGATATAAAATTGGATCCAAGAAGAAAATCAAAACGTGTGTACCAGTCGCCACCTCCTGAAGTTGGTTTGAAGATTAGCCGATCATTAAGAGTTAGTTGCTTGCACCTTTTTCTCACTCTTGATGTTGGACGTTAAATTGTACAATTATTATTTTTTATGAGAATTGTACAATTAATTTCATTTAGCCCATGCTATTATCTAGCTTTTTTGGTTATCTCATTAAGTGAATTATTCAATTTTTGTTCATTACCAAGTCTAAATGGGGGATGCCATTTATCAATCAATATATTCTTTTCTTGATCTAACATTAATTATCCAATATTGTAAATTAGATATGTGCAAGTTTTGAAACCAATGCATTTCTAGTGTGTTCTTTAATGTGCTAGATGTCCAAGGAAATGGGCACTCTTATTTATTCTAGAGTTCTTGGTGTAACGACCCTACTCCGCCAACATGATATTGTCCGTTTCGAGCATCACACGCCCTCACGGTTTTGCATTGGGATGTACGCCCACACACACCCTCTAAAAGGCCTCATGCTGAGAGAAGGAAGGACACCACTTATATCCCAAGATCTGGATAACTTCCCAGGCGATGCGAGATACTGGAGTTTTCCCCCTCCTCTAGAGCCAAGCTGGCGACTTTTCTCTCTCATCCACGCAGATGGAATTCCCCCCCCTCCTCTTCCTTCTTCCTCCCTCTCCATCTGGTGCGGGCTATCACAATCCCCCCACCTTGGATTAGAGTCGTCCTTGGCTTTGATACCATTTTGTAACGACCCTGCCCCGTCTAGCATGATATTGTCTGCTTCGGGCATCACATCCCCTCATGGTTTTGCATTGGGATGTGCACCCATACACACATTCCAAAAGGCCTCATGTTGAGAGAAGGAAGTGTGCCACTTATATCTCAAGATCTGGACAGCCTCCTAGGCGATGTGGAATATTGGAGTTTTCCCCCTCCTCCAGCGCCCACACTGGCAATTTTATCTCTCATCCACGCACGTGGAATTCCCCCCTCCTCCATCTAGTGTGGGTTGTCAGACTTGGTTAATGTTTTGTGCCATATTCATGATTGCGGTCATGTTGATGGGCAATTGGAAGAAGCTTTTAGGACTTATGCAAGTTGAAGAACTACAAGGATGGTAAATATGGGGACTTGTTGGAAGAATCTTCTTTTACATAGTATTTGTCAAATTGGACATTGGAGCTCCACATTTCCAAGACTAGCCCTTGAATGCCATTTTTGGGAGATTTTAGGTGACTTTCCCTTGTGCTACTTATATCTCTAGCAATAAGCATGTTCAACTGTAAATCATACTTTATCTTCCTCATCTGCTATCATGCCATTAGTGATATGCTTGAGGCTCTCTCTATCCCTATCCATTCTATCCTTGACAGATGGTGTTGGACCGCTGGCCGATGACGGGTCATTCAACATTGCTTCTGCCATCCGGACCAACTATAGAGACTTTGGTGACCCCTATTTGGGTCAATCAAATTTGGTTCCCTAGCTGCTTGAAACGTCACTCTACTCTAGCTTGGTTCTACTTCAACAATGCCCTCAAGACGAAGTTCCTCCTTCACAACTTGGCTCTGGTTAGGGATGTCAGCTGCATTCTTTGCTTCTCTGATGAGGAGTCGCATCTCCATTTGTTGCAATGCCCTTTCTCTTGTCGTATATGGCTCCTCCTCCTAGATAAATTCCTCTATGCTTCTCATTCGGATGACATTGTCGAGGACTCTACTACTATGGTTCATAGCATGAGTGGTAGCTTGCTAGCTAAGCTTGCGTTGTCGGCTTTAATTTGGCACGTTTGGAATGAAAGGAATGCCAGGATTTTCCACAACTCGACTCGCAACCACGAGCAAGTCTACTTAAACATCATCCATGATATCAAGAATCGTCTCTACTTCCTTTTTTCCATCTCGGACGTTCGTATTGTGAGGGAGTGTTTCTCTGCTGTGTGGGACATCACCCCTGCCATTCCGACAATTCCTAAACGCCCTGATCCAAGGCCAATTGTTTATGAACACGGCTTTCTCATCATCCACTGCTTTCTGGTTGAGGGGAGATCAACGATGGGCGCCTTCTATGCTGTAGAGTTTCTGGGATCATTGGGCACCTCTTCTCATCTACTTTAGGTTTGGATGACACCTTATCTACTCTCATTTTTACTCAGAGGGTCTTATTGTTTCTTATTCACCATGGGCATCGTCTACATCAGCTCTTCTTATGCAAGGATATGGTCTCTCACATTTCTTGCTCTGTTGTCAAAAATTGGTCCCACCATGGCCACGTTGCGCTATCAGGGCCCTTATTAATCATTTTTGACCCAATCGCCCAAAGATCGCTTGATCTGGGAGTTTTGACATTGAGAAGCTTTCTGATCACCATTCCTATGGAAAACTTTGGTATCTTCCTTAAGGCCTTGCCTAATATTTAGTTTGAGCCTATCTGTTTTGTTCTTTTGCTTGTTTTGCCTGATTAGTGAGCTATTTTTTTATATGTGCCGTTCGGCTTTATTCCTTTTTAGCTGCTAATTGTGACTAGCTCTCTGCCTAGCCCAGGCTGTGGGCTTTATGTATATTTGAGCTTTGGGCTTTCTTTGAATGAAATACTAACCCATCATTCAAAAAATTAAGGAGACCATCGAGACAAATGGGTCAAATCAAGGGAATTCTATGATGGATGAGCGCCACCACTCAAAATGATGGACATGCCATTTCCCATGATATGTATCCAAGTATCCAACAACAAATTAAGTCATTAGGACCTTGTCGGACACATCCAATGATGGATTGAGTCATAAGATTTACTAGAAGCATATTTGAGGTGGACCAAGCCACCAAGGTTTTCTGTTGACATAACCAACAGAAAATGAAGTCATCAAGACCTTGTTGGGAACATTCGATGGTGGATTGAGTCATCAAGGCCCATTAGAAGCATATTCGATGGTGCCTCAAGCCATCAAAAGCCTTTATTGACATATTTAATGCCAGATCAATTTTAAGACCCTGCTAGACACAACCAATGGTAGATTGAGTCATCAAGGCCCACCTTTTTTTAGCAGTAATAATGGTAATTCATTCAAGAGTAAAAGCTATAAATACAACAAAAAGGTCTAAAAGCAATAGACCAAAGAAGGGAAAACAACAAGAAGAGTAAAAGAAAGAGAAAATCAAAATACAAGCACAATGTATAATAAGAAAAATACTATCTAACATCCCTCCGATGAAAAGCAATCAAATGGTCGTCCCTGAAGATCAAAGGAAGAAGACTACTGAGGAACCCTTCTCTACTCCCAACTTGGCAAAGCAGATCTGCCACGCCATTTGCTGAACGGCTAACATGAATGAAGGATACATCAAGCCCTGTTACATAGCTCTAATCTCTCTAACTGTAGTGATTAGTTTCCAAGGAGGACGCCTTTGATCCTTGGCCCACTTAAAACATGTTGATGGTGGATCAAGCCATCAAGGCCTTTCATTAACATATTAACAGTTGATTAAGTCGTCAAGACCCTTCCAGACACACTCTATGGGGTGGATTGAGTCTTCAAGACCCATCAAAGCATATTTAACAGTGCTCCTTGCCTTGGACCATTGAGGAGACTTCAATGTAGTTGGTTCATTTCACATTGTAAGGGTGCTAGATAGAATTAGTGTCTGTAAGGCTTCCTTCTCCAATTGGTTGACCTTCGCTGCATGGCACTGATTTCACATGGAGCTACTTTCAAGTAATATCATCACTGCACTGTATTTGTGGTAAAATGATGCATTTATTTGTTTCTTGGGGGAAAAGGTATGCATTTCTGAATCAGAAATGCAAAGATGGGGAAAATATTTTGGAAACAAGAATTGACATTTTTTTATTTAAAATAATACCTATGTTTAATCATCTTGGGAACAAATATTGATTTGCAGATTGTTATTAAAAAAAATATTGATTTGGAGATTGACATGAAGCATTGAGTCTTGAGCCACTATAGTAAAATTGTAGAAAGTAGTGCTGTTGCCACGAGCCTTATCTGTTGGTAGCATATTTTTGGGATTTTAGACCCCTTATGTATCAGCCAAGATTATCTATTCAAAGGAAAAAGGGGGCACCAGCCAAGGTTGCATCAGCATCTGCACTGTTTTATTATGAGGTTCCAACATTCACATTAAGAAGTTAATCTGTGCTCTTTATGATTGGGTGGGGGGTTCCATTTCCTGAGTACTGCAATGTTTGTTGTGTATATGCCCACTTTCATGCATTTGCAATATATAGAATTTCTCACAATATGCTATTGATACAATTGAAGACAACTTTGGTGGCACAATTTTGTGGTTTCTTCCTCTTAGTATTTTTTTAAGAGGTAGCTGTGCCAATATTGTTAAAAAAATTCTGCTATGCCCCCTTCCATACATAGCCACTTGCTAACATGGCATCCGGTTTACCTGTTCCAAGTTATGCTGCAGTTGGAATAAGTGTACAATAAGTGTGGCTCACTGATGGGGTTTTGTCATTTGGATAATGTGATGAGTGGACCCTCCTAAATTTTAGGCAGGGCACCTACACAATGTGGCCCACCTATTACATGGCTTGGCCATGATGTATTTATTCCTGTCTTGGTAAGTGGTGTCAGCTGCTCAATCCCTGCAAAATGTGACCCTCTTTTTTCTTAAATAGGATTCTACAAGATAGGACGTAGATTATAAATGTGACTTTTTTGTTTAGTTGAATGTTTGCAGATCCTTAATGCCAAAACAGGCTTGTTTAGTAAGCGTATGAAGATTATCCATCGTGATCCTACACTTCATGCTCAACGAGTGGCTGCAATTAAGGTTTGTAGTTTTAAGAACTTGTTTTTTGACAAGTTGGGAGTTTTTTTTTTAGTCGATCAAGGAACATGGCAATCTTTTATCCTGAAAGTTGGTTTTTGTGTGAACAATTTAAGTTCTTTAGTTGGTACACACTGAAAGTTCTGGGTGTTAATGCTGTATCATTTGTAGAAAGCAAAAGGGACTGCTACAGCAAGGAAGCAGGCATCTGAAGCTATGAAAACTTTTTTCAGCAATCCAGAGAACCGCCTTAAAAGAAGCATTGCTATGAAAGGTCAGTGCATCCTTTTCATTGGAATTGCTTCCTTCTCTCGGTTATGTTACTCTATGGATAACTTCAATCTTCAATTTCAACTATGTAAGTTATGGCTGTTTATGACTCAATGAAAGTAAAATAAGGACATTGCTTTGTGTTAGTGCTTTCTAAATGAGGATGGTTTTATAGAAAGTAAAGGGGGAAAACTAGAAAGAGCAGTAAATTGACATAAAGAAATGGAATCTATTAGAAGACATGGAAAGAAAAGGATCACAAGTCCTGAAGACATGGTGGAGGAAAGGTTCGGGTAGTGGTGTCACGCCTCGCCTTTCAACACCTAAACGGGCGTGATCTGACTGTACAAAATTACATCACTTGCCTGCCCTAAACGGGTCTTACATCAAAATCTAGGACTAAATTCAAAACAAACATAATTACATTCACAAGCCGCCAAGATTCCTCAAGTCCACAACCTGCTAGAAGACTTAACATCTCATTTGAGCTTCCAAATAACTTAAAGGGATAAAAATTACTCACATAAAGATTTCTAAACGCATCACTTACTCACATTCCCATGACAATCAAATTAAAGTGTTCTCAAAATTAATCTATACTTGAATTTATTATCCAAGTTTCCACAAAATTAAAATAAACGAATGAACAACTTTCTCAAAGTCTCAAATCAAATAAACAACCAACTTATAATCTAAATAATAAATTTTGCACTAACTAAGTGTTTCTAAGAATTCATCATCGACTCCTCGTCTTCTAAGCTCAGTGGTGATTATTGTTCAGACCCAAGTCCAAGGGATTGCCTGCAATGTAAGGAATGAGCTCCATGCCCAGTAAAGAAAACAATAACACAAACATAGCGTATGATATTCCTATTTCCTCAATGATATTTCAAATAAGTAAGAATAACAATTTATTTCATGCTCATGCCTTTGCAAAATGACATGTTCAATGCCAAATACCATATTCCAACCCATTATTGCATTTACTGATATTTGGTGGCCTTCCCGACGAATCGAGGATAACACAACCTCGCCTTAGTGGCCTTCCCACCTAAAGTGAGGATAACACAACTTACCACAAATAACAACCCTCATGATTTGTCACGGATATCAAACCTTATCTACCATAATGGTCTTCCCACTTAAAGTGAGGTTAACAATACTACTACCGTCGTGATCTTCGTGACAATCATGGATCGCACCCTCATACCCAATGATATGAATATGAGAATGCTATGCTTAATGCCAATCAACATACTTAAATATTCATAACATGCCTATGAAATTATAAATCTCAATCTAAGTAGATTATTACATCATAATTGATATCTTATTTGCTATAGCATGCATATACCTTGAAATAAACATAGCAATAATCCAAGCATCATAATGATTTGAATCATATAGACCAACATTCAAACATGTACAATCAAGATTGAAATTCAACAATACCATACAGTTAATCACTAATCTAAGAATATAAAATCATTGGATCTTTCAATATATTAATGGTTAGATTTCACAATCCGCGTGGACTGGATCTCCTCACGGCCAATAGAATATTTAGCCAATTCTCCCTTACACTACTGTGAGTGAGCACCGGATTGTATCCATCATTAACGTGCATCCAGTCTTTTCTAGATCCAACAATTATATTTATAACATACAAACAATGCAATATTTTTCATTGCACATCAACAAATAGAAGATCATATGAATACATGGTATGTAGTGAATTGTTTCCCTCACCTAGAAGTTTTCGTGTTGTGAATGAGAAGTCCATGCAGCTTCCAAGTGATAATTACTCTTAAATACCAAAGTCTGCTGCGAATATGTTTTACAGATTCCAATCACTTTTAATATTTCTTCTAACAAATATTTCTAAATAGCATGGATTAGATTGGTGTATAAGGATTATTAACCATGGGTGATGTGTGCTGAAAATACAAGATTAAGAGGCTAGGTATGAGATGGTTTTCTACCTCAGGTTCTAGCTGAACATTAACAAGACTGGTTTATGCATCCAGTTTTAGGTAGGAAGAGGACAAGTTTTACTGACCAGTTCTGAGTGAAATTCTGGGTCCAAACAGTCCTCAATATCAATGTTTTTGGGGCTGAAAATCATCCCATTAATTGGCCGATCTGGGGTTAGAAATCAGTCCCCAACTTAGGATGTTTTTATTAGAGAAAGACTGAGTGGTTACTGTTCACAGATAAGAAATTGGGTACAGATCTGAGTCACACTTTAAATCAAATTAATTGAGGTAAATAATTTCAGCAAGGTGGCTGGCAGCAAGGGGACTAAAATCAGTCCCGATTACTGATAGTTTCAGGGTGATTAAGTTGTCCATTTCGGTTAGAGGTCTAGCCAAGTAAGATTTCTACATATATCTTTTACATATGGTTTTGAGTAAAACAAATTAATATACTGCAGATATTAGATTTACAGAATATGTAACTTTGATTGAAAATGAGAGAAATCTGGATATTGATTTTATCACTTCTCACCTTTCCAACATGCTCAATTAATTCAAACAAATAGAAGAGTACCTTGGGAAAAGAAGGCATGGCCAAATTAATTTGGGGTCATCAACCCATTCGATTTGTTTAACAAATTAAACTCAAGGCACCTAACTATAAATTCTGCTGTATCAAATTTCAATTGGCAGATTAGGACAGATTCTACAGACATATTTTGAAGTTGAAATCAGTTCCTACTACTGATAATTTCAGGCTGGTTGGGTTGTCCATCTCGGCTGGAGAAAGAGTTCTCTGTAACTCATCAAACTAAGACTAAAACCAGTCTTGAAATCAGCCAGCTAGGGGCTGAAAAGAGTCCTTAATACCAACCGTTAAGAGGTCTCTTTCCCACAGTCCAGAGGCTGAAATCCTATCCTAACTGTAGCCGATCCTGGACTGAAAGTCAGACCTCAAACATGGTCCGGCTTGGTCTAAAAATTTTAGGAAAGGATCGGTTTAAGCATGGCTGTTTTGGGGCTTTGGTACTATAGATCTAACCGAAATCAAACAAGTGGGAAGAGAGGAATTAAGAATAAAGCACGATGGGTAAATACCTGTAAACTAAGCTTGAAGACGACTGAAAACAACGGCAAGGACTGTCTCGGCTTCCTTCGGGTCGCTGCTGGTTGGGTTCCACCGGAATCTCCGTTACAGTAATCGTAGAGAAGAAAGTGAAGTGAGGAAGATGCCAAGAGAAAGAGGGATTCGGTGCTTGGGATCGCAAATAGGGGCTTCCCTCTTCCATCGAGTCTATATAGTTGATGGGGTCAGCCAATCTTCAATTTCGGAAGCCACAATTGGTTCTTGCTTTGGGATTTTGGGTGGTTTCCACTTTCAAAAAGGAAGGTAAGGATTTGAGTCCCAAACTAACAAGGAAAGGAGAAGAAAAGGGAAGAGAGGGATTCGAGACCCTAGGGATTTGCCGAAGGAGACGGAAGGGATGAGGGTCTTACTGTAATACGAATCCCATCTGTGTATGGGATAAGGGGAACTCAACGGAAAGAAAGTGTGGGTCTTATGGACCCACGGGACTTACCCAACTCGGGTTTTTAGGGTCGGGTTTCTCCTTTTGATTAATTTGTCATACAATAATTAAATTCTAGATACATAAAATTTGGAACTCATTTATTGATTTTAAATCCTTAATAGAATATGTCCAATTTAAATTCTAACTTAGGGGAATAAAAAATCTAAGTTGACAATTAATTTTTCATTTACTTAATTTTAATTCGAAGGGGTTAAATTTGTAAATTCTCATTGAGGGGAAAGTGTGTGAAATCGGGGTCTAATATTCCATCCCTAAATTCAATTGTATTTACCCCAAATAAATTTATCAAATTAACTAACAAATCAATTTAAACTAAGATAATTTTCTAAATTAATTTTACCCATCACTACTGACCCGGTATCCCGGGTCGGGTCATTACAAGCGGTAAGGTAGGTGGCCTTTTTAAAGAAAAACTGAGAATTCTAATTGGAAAAGGAGACGAGACTTTCTTCTGGAGTGACATATGGGTAAGAGATAGACCCTTAAAAGAAATTTACCTAAGACTCTTTCGGATAGCTAGAAATAGGCAAGTAAGGATAATGAAATGCTTCAGGATCGAAGGGGAGTTCACTAGGTGGGACATGGATTTTAGAAGAGAATTTAGCCTTCGAGCAAGAGAGCCTATTGGAACTTAAGGGTTTTCTAGGTATTGTACCCATTTTTCGGAGTTTGGAAGATGAACTTATCTGGACTGGTAACGCATTGGGATTTTTTTTTAGTTAAGCGTGTACTGGAATTGGCTCAAAAAGAATCCATCAATAGGAGTTGCCCGAGCCTTTCAACATAGACTGGAGCGGCTCCGTCAAGAGTTCAGGCTTTTACTTGGTGTGCCCTTAAAAAATGGATATTGTCCAAAGCAGAACTCAATAGGAGGGGAATCAGTGTGTCTTCTGACGATTTTACCTGCCCTCTTTGTGGAGAACATGAGGAAGATGTTGATCATTTGCTAGGAAGCTGCCCAATATCAAGAAATCTATGGAACAGGTTCGCTTCCTTGATGGGAGTATCTTGGGTTCTCCTTAGTTCCGTTTTGACAATAGTGGATAGATGGGTAATCTCCAAATTGGGACCCGAGTTCAAGTTGGCATGGAACATTATTTCGTCAACTATACTTTGGTCAGTCTAGAAAGAAAGGAACCAAAGAGTTTTTGAAAATGGAGAGCATTATTTCGTCAACTATACTTTGATCAAAGGAAGACGACTTATTCCTAACAACGAAATGAAGATTATGTTCTTGGCGGGCTACCAGTTTGGATTTTAAAGGTGTTAGGTTATTGGACTTCTACACTTCTTGAGATGGGTGCTTATCCAGATCACATATGAAAAAGACTGGATTCTTGGGATGAGTGATTTTTTTTTGGGGGTCTACAGAGGTGGAAATGATTTTTTTTGGGGGCTAAAGGTAGAAATGATCTTTGCCTGTCAAGAATGCCCCGTGCATGGAATTGGTTCCTCCAAATTGCTCCTGGTAGAAATTTTCTATGAACAGATCTAAAGATCACTTTAGCACTCCTGTATCATATTTGTTCTGGCCTCATCTTGTTTAATTCAAGGATCACATGATCTTGGACTAATGCACAGGGTTGCTACGCCAAAGTCTTTCCTTTGGAATCAATATGTGGTCATTACAAAACATTGTTTGGCACCTGAAAAGGGTGCCTAAAGGGTGTGTAACAAAAATTATCTCACTGGTTTCCTTTATACCCTTTCTATACCGTAACCCCTCATTTCTAGAGTTCCCCTATCCATGATACTGCTTTATTTGACGTATTGGCCAACTCATTTTGTGCAGTTGGTTTTGATATGTCCGGTTAGTGAATTTGGAAAATAGAATAACACGTATGGACTCTTGATCTCCTTATTTCCATTGCAGGATTGAAGTTCTACTGCAGCAACTGTGGAGAGGAAGGACATAGAAGATTCTACTGCCCAGCGCGAAAGAATGATACTGTGGGAGGAGAGCACAAGTTCAGATGTGGTTTATGTGGGGAAAGGGGGCACAACCGACGAACCTGCCACAAGTCAAGGTCTAGTGAATCAGCAACAATGGGGGACCATAGGCGCCACCATTGCATGTTGTGTGGTCAAATTGGCCATAATCGTAGGACATGTCCTCATGGGGCTCAGAAGAAAGGAAGCACTTCCGCTTTTAAGAAAAAGGAAGGAAGCAGTTCAACTAAAATGAAGGGCTTGCAAACCTCTAGAGGTAGGACATACTGCTGCAGCTATTGCTTCGAAAAGGGACATAATATTAGAACATGTCCCAATAGATGACACAAAATTGAGCAATATTGGAATTGCATATAGAACTTCTTTATTGTTGGTAAAAACAGTATGTTGCATTCAACCATTGTGTATATTTGCTTATTTTAATCAGAAATAGCATTGTTTGCAGTTTCTGCACTCGTTTTGGAATATCATAGAGCCTGTAGTGCAGTTGGTAAGTTCTCATTGTCGGAATCTAAAGATTATAGGCTTGAGTGATATGGGTGTCAGATAGAAACTCGACCCATGTAAACTAATTTGTTGAATCGAATGAGTGTCAACCCCAAACAGAGATGATAAATAGCTTAATGATAATGTCGTCATGCATTAAAAAAAATGACTACATACATGTACAGTACTTATGGTGAGATGTAGGCAATTGTTACTATAGGACCAATTAATATGATGGCCCATGGATGGTTTCCCAAATCTTCCACATTGTTACCATTCCCAACCCTTGGACCATTTTATTTTTATGATTTTC
Source organism: Chimonanthus salicifolius (assembly GCA_013350335.1). Lineage (NCBI taxonomy): Eukaryota > Viridiplantae > Streptophyta > Magnoliopsida > Laurales > Calycanthaceae > Chimonanthus > Chimonanthus salicifolius. The sequence goes on along the minus strand of CM023537.1, from coordinate 49,540,216 downwards.
TATCTTGTATAGGCCATTGATTTTATATACTTGGGCTCAACTTCAAATTGATGAGATAAATAGTTAGATGATGTTGACCGTTCCTATTAATACCGCCTTATGCATCTTTCTAAATATATGCCAAATATAAGGAGTTAACTTGTTGGGCCCTTGAATAAATGGAGAAGTAGAAACATGGGTCAAAAAATCGGTTGTGGGCCCCATGCAGCTAGTAGCAGTTGTATTACTGTTTGTATTGTATTGGTTAGTATAGCCCAAGAAGTCATTGTATTGGGCTCAATTTTTTGTCAAAAAATCTAAAAATATACAAAAAGTTGTGAAAATGAAAAGCTCATTTTTCCATAATTTTAGTTTAAAATCTCAAATGTCTTGATGGAGTTTCGTACTGTTGAAGACAATTATTATTATATATATAACACTCCGGATTTTCTTTAGCTTATAAATTTATTGGATGGGACCATTTGGATTACAATTTAATTGAATTTGAAATTAAAAAGTTGAGATGGACATTAGATGGGTAAGGAAATTGGTCAATTACTTAATTAAAACCCAATGGGTCATGGGTGATCTTGATTTAAAGAAATAATTGGTGAATTAGATCACCATACATAAATTACATAATAAGATGGGATAATGGAATTAAAATAATAAAATAAAATGGTATATGGAAGCTTGAAAATAATTGAGTAAATTTAGTTAAGTTATTTGAATTTGGATAAGTTAGTGCATTTAATGCTTTAAAGTTCACCTCATCAAGTGAGGTGCCATGTGGGTGATGTGGCATCCATGTCATCATATGGAAGTCAACTAAGCAAGGATGTCATGTCATCAAGTGAGGTGGAAAATAAAATTGAGATGGTATACAAGTGGATATAACACATCAAGTGACATGGCCAAAGTGGGATCCAAGTGCCATGTGGTGCATGGTCGACCATGGCATGGGTTAACTTGGTCAACCACTTTTGAATTTTAAATCTTGAATTAAGGTTTTGCTTAAGTTGGGAAGATGAAGGGATAAGATGGAAGGCTATGATTCCATTTAAGGAAAGATCAAGGGTGAAGATTAAAAGTTGGGGTATCTTGTCTAGGTGCATTGTACCTAAATACTTGGGAACCTAAGGGTCTTCACCTCAACAGCCATGAAGCCACCCTTGGGAAACCAAGGGCCTCCTTGGTTAGACCAAATCATTATGAGAGGGAGAGAAGAGATTAAGGCTTTAATATAAAAATTCAAACCAAAGAGCAGTCCAAACCCCTTGGCCGACCCCTCCTCTCTTGAGGAAGGATTTTCTCTCCACTCCTCTCCTCTCTCTCTCACCTTTACCTCCATACACTTGAAGACTTTGAAGAACAAATGAAGGAGAAGAAGAATTAAGGAAGAAGAGAAAGACCAAAAGAAAAGAAGGAAATTGAAGAGCCAAAGAGGAGGAGCAACTCATTGAAGGAAGGTATGTTTAGACTTAATAAAATGTGGAATAATCTAAGGAAACCATAGGTTCGGCCATGGTGTGGCCGAACCCATGGGCTCCATGTTGGTTGGAATGAATTGCCAAAAAAATGTTATAAGGCCATAGAGTTGGAAATCCATCCAAAGGATGGTTATGGGTTGAAACACGACAACTATAAGATTAATCCGGATCATCATGGATTCGGCCATGATATGGTCAAATCCATGGGTCTAACATTTTAAGGGTTTTGATGAATCCTTGCTAAAAACTTGTAAAAGGGAGGAATAATCAAACATAAGGAAACATTGGTTCGACCATAATGAATGGTCGAACCCATGCTATGATGATACTATGATTATGATTTGATGAATTATGAAAAACCAACCATGATGGTTCAGCCATGTTGTATGGTTGAACCCTAAACTTGGCTAGTGGATAAGATAAATTTATTAAGTATTGAAGATGGAATCCATATTTAAATATGATTAAGGATGGATTTCAAGGAGAAAAAATCAAAGAGCAAGGTTCGGCCTCTTGCATGGCCGAACCTTATTTTTGTATGGGGATCATTTGACGACCAAAAGAGATACTAGATGAGGTTCAGCCATGTTGTATGGCCTAACCCCATCAAATGTCCTAAAACATGATTGATGTATATTTTTTTAAGAAAAACCCATCCTTAAGATGATGGAGGATGGAAGGGATATGACAAGGAAGAACAATAGGTTCAACCATGTTGTATGACCAAACTCCATGGATGATTTTTTATGGATCACATTGTTTAAAATAACATGAGGATTAAAAAAAAAAAAGGGGTTCAAAACCAAAGAATTGAGGTTCGGCCATGTTGTATGGCCGAACCCCATTGATGGTTTTTTTGTGGAACATGAACACATTTAAAGGAAAAAATGGGACAATAATGTAAAGCCCCTCCCTCTAACCACCGTCTTCAGAGTAAAAATATATGGATATTTAGTGGAGAGAGAGGCGAGCGTCACGATGCGAGGCAAGTCCGAATCCAAACACCCGACCCTTGACTGGCCCAACTAGTGTGTATGCATAATATTTTGCACACTCTCTCATAATTCTGCGGAAATTTAAACATTTATTTCATATCATGAATAGTCAACATATCTCATATCGATAAGGAATCCCACATACTTGAGTCAAATACAATACTAGAGTATGAAATTTCAAAGTCATAATATAATTACATTCTCCAAAAGAATATCTTTAATACATTACATTGTTCTAGAATTTTCAAAATACATAAATAGACTAAGCTCTCCGAGCGCCTTATTGCATCCATCTCGCTCGCATTTGGCCATCGCTTGGTCAAATTTCATCTACGTACTTCAAACCTGCAAACACAATCTAGGGGGGAATTTATGGACTTAGCCAACGCGTTCAGTAGGAATTCCAATCATAGGATATGCACTTGAGTGTTATAGAAAAATCGTACTTCTGTATACATTTTCAAAATTTAAACTCACATTTCAAATTACATAAATCCATACTTCAAAGCATATCATATCATTATAAATATCACATACTTATACTCTTATGATGAAAACATTACATATTATACTCATTGTGTTTCTCAAAATCTTGGGATATTTCTCAAAGTCAACGTATATCAAGATATTCGTTTTCATACTCAAACATATTTCTTTTCATGATGAAAGCTTCAAAATCAAGTTGTACTATATACTTTTATCAAATCTTTATCATATCATATCATATCATAATATATTTTATCAAAGCCCTCATTCACAATCTAATCATCATAGATCCTTTCAAGCTCTCATTCACAACCTATTCATATCGTATCTTTCAAGCTCTCATTCACAACCTAATCGTATCAGATCTTTCAAGCTCTCATTCACAACCTAATCATATCATATACTTCAAGCTCTCATGCCTCGAGGAATTTACTCTAGTCATATATCATTAACAATCTAGGCATCTCAAATCTTTCAAGCTTTCATGGAATCCCATCGGCAATCTACAGAGTCAGCTGGTCAGTCTAACTCGGCAGTCACCCATAGACTCCCAATCGAGCTTATATCCATCCAGTAAATCATAATCCAATACTCTTCAAACTAACACTTTTCCACTTGTGTACAAATCACTATGTGAATAACACCTTTTATTCAAAACTTCTATGTTGTAGAGCATCTCTCAACTATGTCTTGATACCAAATGTCATGTCGCATTAGTCGTAGTACAACTAATACCTTTTATTTATAACCTTAGAAATAAAATTACAAACAGTATACATTTCAAACATATACATTACAAATTTCAATACAAAGCATACACTTGTTGTTCCAAACGTTCACATTGTTTCTCTGGCTAAACTATTAGTTCCACTCATGATCATTAAACACCTTGAGTGGTTCAATCTCACTTGGTCAAGACTAGTTCCAAGTCTAAAAAGTTTAGGAGCATTTCATTCCCTTAGTTCAAAGTGTTTTATCTCCGTACTTAGTATTGTTCATGGTCCACTCATTGATGACATATCAATCTTGAATTCAATTTGAATAATTTCTTCCTCTAGGTGACTCCATGAGTCATTACTTTTACTGCAAATATCATTTCAGTCTTTGACCTAGATTTAACATAAGACAAAGTTTCACAATCACATGTATTAATCTTATACATCAATACGTTAATACTTGGCATACCTCGTACCGTCGAATGTTTAATCGTTCTCAGGTGTTGGGGCAATAGGATCCAATTGTCCATACATCACTAGAGCACGAGATTGTCCCATCTGAGTCTGCGATCGGGACATCTGTGACTGTCTGTGTCTACCCTGTGAGCGATGTGAAGTCCTAGCCTGAAGTGTTTGACTGAGTCGAGGACAATTTCTTTTGACATGGCCTCTCTGTCCACACCGATGACACGTGGAAGCATTTTCGGAGCTCTGCACTGGATGTACCTTGTGAAGATTTGGGCAACTTCTCTTAGTATGGCCCATTTGTCCACAGTGACGACACGTGGCGTTTGTAAAATTGTATTGCTTGCATTTGGCAAAGTTGCGGACAACTTCCCTTGATATGCCGAGTCCGTCCACATTGATAACATGCAGGTGTGTTCGCAGAAGATTGCACTGTAAGCGCAGCTACTATTGGATGTTGAGAGTTTGATCGGAGCCTCTTGTGGAGTAGTGAAGAACTTCCATTGTTCCGCTCCCTCTTGTTCTCAATGTACTCACCTTCTTCCGTAATGTCTCTCTCAACAATGCTTACACTTCTTACTACCTCAGTAAATATGGTGAAGAGTTATTACTCTTGATCTGATGTCAAGTCGAAGATCTCTTTCAAACTTTCAAGCCTTCTTGTATTCCGTGTCAACCATGTACAGTGCATGGTGGGAAAGTATGAGGAATTCCCGTTGATATTCCACAACAGTCATGTCTCCTTAAGTTAACTTGATAAATTATTGTGCTTTTGCCTCTTTCTCAGTCTCAAGAAAATAGTTCTCAAGAAATAGGCCCTTGAAATCTTCCCATGTCACCACGTGGCTCTCTTCAACTGATTCCCACCATTGATCCGCATCATCTACGAGTTGTGATGTGGCCAATAGAATCTTGTCTTGATCTTCAGTTATCCTTAGCAGTTTAAGGATCTTAGTAATGTTTCTAATCCAATTTTCAGCTTCCATGGGTCCCTCTATGCCTTTGAAGTAAAGAGGACGCTGATGTTGAAATCTTCTCACGAGAGTTTGATCTCGAGATTCAATCGTGATAGTCATGCCTTTTCCTGTCTGATTAGACTGCATCGTCATATTCGTCACTGCTTGCAGGAAACCTTGGAATTCAGGTGCAACAAGTGGAATGTCGTTACTGGTCCCACCAGCATTCCTCGGGTTCGTACAAATCCTTCGGGTGAGTTCTCTTGGCGGCATTTTCCTATGCCATGAAACAATCTAATTAGTATTCCACGTACTTGGTAACCTCATACAACTGTTCATCTCAATACTAGCACTACATCATCAATGAAAACACTTCCATATGGTTGTCTAACATTTGATTGGGAAAGTCCTAGTGTGCCTTTGTCATCCCCTTCAAGGAATATTTTTATGTCATAATTCGACACACACTGGGGATTGTCTTGACTTCCGAACTACATCTCACTTGGGAAAAATTCTAATTCATACTCAACATAGTTTTGTACTTTAACTCGAGGAATTTTCAAGTTCCATTTTGAATTAACTCAGGGAATTCTCCTTATTTGCTATTCATGCTCTGATACCAACTGTAACGCCCCTCCCTCTAACCACCGTCATCAGAGTAGAAATATATGGATATTTAGCAGAGAGGGAGGCGAGGGTCACGACGCGAGCTAAGTACGAATCCAAAGACCCGACCCTTAACTCGCCCAACTAGTGTGTGCGCATAACATTTTGCACACACTCTCATAATTCTGTAGAAATTTAAACATTTATTTCATATCATGAATAGTCAACATATCTCATATCGATAAAGAATCCTACATACTTGAGTCAAATACAATACTAGAGTATGAAAGTTCAAAGTCATAATATAATTACATTCCCCAAAAGAATATCCTTAATACATCACATTGTTCTAGAATTTTCAAAATACATAAATAGACTAAGCTCTCCGAGCTCCTTATTGCATCCATCTCGCTCGCATTCGGCCATTGCTTGGTTAAATTTCATCTACGTAATGCAAACTTGCAAGCACAATCTAGGGGGGAATTTATGGGCTTAGTCAACGCACCCAGTAGGAATTCCAATCATAGGATATGCACTTGAGTGTTACAGAAAAATCGTACTTCTATATACATTTACAAGATTTAAACTCACATTTCAAATTACATAAATTCATACTTCAAAACATATCATATCATTATAAATATCACATACTTATACTCTTATGGTGAAAACATTACATATTATACTCATTGTGTTTTTCAAAATCTTGAGATATTTCTCAAAGTCAACGTATATCAAGATATCTGTTTTCATATTCAAACATATTTCTTTTCATGATGAAAGCTTTAAAATCAAGTTGTACTGTATACTTTTATCAAATCTTTATCATATCATATCATAATTATCTTTTATCCAAGCCCCTTTTTTATATCATGTTATAAAGCCCACAGTCACTTCAAAATCACTTCCTTATCAAGAATCCCATGATCATTTTTATTTGAAACTATTATACTTCATAAAATCAACTCTTAAAGCCTTTCATGAAATACATGCTCATTTCACAATTCATTCTTAAAGTAATATCAACTCAAAACTTATAATGCAATCAAAATTATTTCACCATTCAAAATCCCACACAAGTTATACCAATGCTCATCAATATATAATATGTCATGCCATGGGTACCATGATCAATGTATGCCCTCATTATGCCCATGCATTTGTATTTCGACGACTCATTTGGAACCACGGGACATGTTATCCTCTCGTATACTCATTTCAATTCACAATTCAGGGTATGATACTCCAGATTGTTATAAAGTCAACCTGTCCCACCGGTGAGACATTTCTTTCTTAACAATACACGTACGACATCAAAGCCTGCTCGAGACCATTCAACACTTTGATTCGTTAATTCACTTTTCATAAATATGACCCCAAAGCCTGTCCTGACATTCAATACTTTGGTTCGTTGACTGTAATCCCCATAAAATAATCATGACGCTGAGATCTATTTGGACTAACTAACCCTTTGTTTCACTCCATGCCTTTCCCACCCCATGTCACATGTATGAGTATGAATGCATATGAATGCTAATGCTCTTGCATCTCATGATTTTAATTATTTCAAAAACATAGATCTCATTCTATTCTCTTTATAAAATACATTCCACAAATTTACACACTTGACATCATATATTCAAAATATATCAAAATACATTAACTCGGGATAACATCATTTTCCTCGTATCACAAATCTTGCCAAAATACTCATTTGATATCATATAGCAATAATATACATTTGATATGTATTTCCAAAGCATAGCTATGATATTCTATATTTTCAAAACTATCTCATTCTATCCCATAATTCTAAATGATAAACTATCTCAACAATATATCAATTTGATATGAAAGTAATTTCATAATTATAGCAATCATTTAGATTTGCACCCGTAGTGCTTCAACGAAGTAGGAAAACCTACTTGATCTAGTTCGATTGGAGGAGGAAATACAATCCACGAACTAGCTTGATCAACACCGGGTTTATCCTCGACCTTTCTTTCATTATCCATGCACATCAAGACATTACATACATGTCATTAGAACTTATTCCCATGAATTGCCCTCACTTTCTAATCTTACATAGTATTTTCAATCTCTAAGGTTTTAATTAAGGCCTAAGGGCTAATTAGAGAAGGCCATTAGGGTCCAAGGCTAAGGATAGAGGTTGAGTCCAAACACTACATAGCCGAACCCTGTCTAATCCATCTTGATGCTAAGGAGACATGGAGAACCTTGCCCGCGAATTAAGTATTACAACCAGTTAACTAATTGAAAACACAAGTATGAGTTTTACTAAGATAAAAGGAAGACAAAATCACATAAGCCCTTTACATCGGCTTAGTTTAGAAAAACGGGATGCAAATTGGAAGTTGGAAAGCCAAATAAAAGAGCCCATTTTCCAAAGGACATCCAAACATATAAGGCTGCAAAATAAATTCATTTCAAGACTTAGATGAAGAAGATAGCAAGCACTTGTATTTCATGTTTTCTTAAACCCATACATAAAACAGTGACATTCTTTTCAAGCTTTTCTCCAATATCAAAACAAAACATAGGACAACTGTATGGACTTTCCCAAAAATTGACATTCATAGGACAGCAAGGTTGTTAATCAAAATCAAAGCATTACATCCCTCAAGCTAGGACAGAGTAGTCCTTTCTCAGATTTCCTTAAAGCCACACACATAGGAGAGCAAGTATGTCTCCACTCAATTTTCAAAAATTACATTTATAGCCTTCATTCTCAAAAACCTTTTAAAAAATGGCTAAAGTACTATGTATGATAACAATATGTAGAAACACAAACTAAATTCAAAGCTAATTTACATCCGTGAGAACGGACCAAAACCACTTTGTAATTAAAATAAATAAGGAGAGAATTCTTTTAAAAAAAAATAAGTAATCTAATACTTTAAATTCATTAGATACACTAACGAAAATCATAGGTAATGAAAGCCGTAGAAAATAAAGACCCTTGAAAACCATAGGTGATGTAAACTATACAAGTGATGAAAATAATAAGGTAATGGAATGAAGTCTTTTAAAACCATAACTAGATGGGACTGTATCCACAAGTGGTGGTATCGTCCATGTAGGTCTAGCAGTTTTCTAATCTGGAATCAGTCATAGCATTAGAAAGTCATGGCTGATCTGGGGTTAGAAATCAGTCCCCAACACTAACGGTATGGGTTGTATTGAATGGAATCTGAGTGAGGTAGAAACTACAATAGAGTACTGCTGTTTGATTTGGGTTTCTTGCAGAGAGAGAGAGATATTACTAAAGGTAGAGAGAGAGAGAGCTAACATGTAGAAGCTCAAGAAAGACGGCAAAGGAACAGATCGTCTTCCCTTGGCTGGTTCTTGTTGCTAGGCGGAGAGGAGATCTACAACGGTGTTGCTCGAGAGAGGAATCGGCTATGGCAAGATAAACAGGGTAGGCTGCCGTTTTGGGGAAAGAGAGGAAGGAAAGGGGATCGTGTGGAGGGATGAGGAATAGAAGGAGAGAGCTTGTTTTACTGGATTCATGATGCGTCGGTCTTTAAGGGGCCACACGGGTTTGGGTTTTAAAGGAGTTGAAACCTCCTTTATTTAATTCTTATTTCATTATCTATTTGCATAAGTCAATTTTCATTTTTTTTTAAATAATTCACATTGAAATTTTAACTCTAAAAATTTAATTTGACAACTAAATTTCCCTTCACTTAAAATAAAAAAAAAAACAAATTAGCATAACCAATACTAATTTTTTAACTAATTCTACCTATTTCTACTGATCCGCTACTCCGAGCCGAGTCACTACAAACATGGCTGAACCCCATTGAGGGTCTTAATGGGTCTAAGGACTATGATATGTAAGTGCGTTGAGAAATGAACATAGAACTTAGATGGAAATAGGGATGATGAAATTAAAATGGAAAATCAAATTAATATGTATATTTGAATTTGATGAGGTAAAGAGGCTCGCAAAGGGATTGGGATTCGTCTCACGCGACCATTAGCGTCATCCTTGCGAGACAAGAAAGAATAGTGTATCTGACATTGGTAGGATTCCTACCTCATTAAGAACACTATGTAATATAATATGATGCTTGTTTTATTCAAAATATGATGAATGCATAGGCTAAATAAATTGTATATGATTATGAGTTGATTTTCAATGATATGATGTATTTTAAATGAAATGGCATTCTTGCATACATTACCTCATGCATGGCATGGAAGGGAACGCATATGACCAACAAGCCAAGTTCTGAGCGGTCCGGACATAACTTGGGCTTGAGATTAGTTTATATGAAGATATGTGAACCATTGAGATTTGGCCACGTTCGGTTGATAGAAAAGTACGGTGTAATTGGGTCAAATAGCTCCTGGGTAGTTAGTTCCAAAACCCAGCGCAGAGGTAGGAGACCACACTCCACCGGCAAGTCCCGATTAATTTGTGGGTGGGTATACAGTGCTTGGTGGTTACCACCCCAAACATTATGGACATAATTGGCCAAGGAAACCATTGATTGATTTATGATGTGATTGGGTATGGACATTGGGTGAGATTTCATTTGGCATTGACACCTATGACATGACACTTAGCATGATTATGATATGGACATCATGCATTGTTTTATTACTTACAAAATATTTTTACAAATATACCATTAATGATGTATAAATCCTTGATTTATGATATTCTAATATTACTCTTATGTGTACCCTAACCTTAATTGGAATACCTACTGGGCATGTTGACTAATGCCCAACTTCTACCCTATAGATGATGGAACAGGAAATACTAAGGAAAAGGACGTGGGGCCGGAAGGGAGTCAAGCGTAGGAGCTTGAGAAGATTTAAGTTTAAATTACTTAGTTTTGATTTCAATGATGTATTCGGAGGACTTACATTTTGGATTGTAATAATTTAGACTATTTGGGATACCTTAGAACTTATTTGCTAAGTTTTATTGAAATTTTATGTGATTGGCTTTCCTTACCTAATGATGTTAAGAAAATAAATAGCATATTGTTCATATAAATTATTCCGCAAGCAATAAGATAAGCGTGTGTAAATGTTTTAGTGGACTTAGTCCACGCACACGTAATAGTGGCCAGTCAAGGGTCGGGTTTTGGAAACTCGGACTTGACTCGCATCGTAACAGTCCGTTCTCTCACTTATAAAAAAAAAAAATATACTCTGATTTATGCAAGTGAAAAAGGGTGGGGAGTTACAATATAAGTAAGCATGCTAAAAATGTTAAAAAAATATAAAAAAAAAAAATGAAAAATCTGCGTTAGCAAACATATGAGATGAAACTGACCTTTTCTACTATCTCATAACCACTTTTGTGAATCATTAAAATATAATTTTAATGATTAGTTCTCCTATGAATTCACATTTTTGCTGCCAATGATTGAGAGTGCAGGACATTTTGTAATGTGCATTGTCCACCAATTTGATAGAGTTGGAAAAAAATGATATTTTAGATGGATAAAAGATTAACTTCAAATTATACTAATTTCTTTACACTAATTAATTAAAAGAGATACATGTGATTCAAAATCGATTATTCTTTAGCAAGAAATGTTTCAAGGTTTAGCATCTCATCTGATTGGGGTGCATTGCACTAGATATATAGGAAGAAGATTAAGATGATTGTGCAGTTGAATAATCAATTTGACGATAGATACTATAAGGATCAATCAATCGTTATGTAGTACTATCAGAATAGAACAAATTTTATATTTATTTTCACCAACATGATCACGCGGTATTGCATGTTAATCATGTACTAGATTCTTATTCCTTTCTTCTTTGGAGCTTGAGTGTTGGAACAAGCTAGCATATACAGGTGGATAATTGTGACCATCATATGGGATGAGTATAATTGTCATTATCATCACGAAATATGAGTTTGCAGTGCCCCTGTTGTGGTTGATTAAATAGAATAATTGCCCTATTTTGTTGTTTTCATTTTTTTGGTGTGTTGACATTGACGATGTCAAGAACATTCATCCATATGAACATTCTCCTACTAGCATTTACAAATAGATGGTTGAGGTCCACTGACAAATTCTCTTCTTGGGTTTCCTCTTGCATCCTTGTTTATGCTCTTTTCCACACTTCTACGGAGGAGCTCAATTCCAAACCATGCAGAACTAGTTGCCTGCGCTCCTGTACCACTTTGATAAAGGATCATCATTGACAAACAAATGATTCAAGTAGATTGCTGCAAAGAAATTTGCATGACTCGCAATGCTAGGGTTCCTCATAGGGTTTCTTATTTGTAATCCTTAGCTGTAGTAAAGGTAAACCATATCATTGAGCTTTTCTAATGCTAACATTTTCCCTAAGCTTGGAGCAGATGTAGTTAAATGTTGACCAATTCCTCTTACAATTAAATGCACTTGTTTGGCTCAAGTAACAAATAGTGTAATTTTTTAATGTATTTGCATACCACTCAAAGAGGTTGGCCTGATGGTCAAGAATCTGCTTAAAAAAGCGAGAGTATTGTATTAGTTTCACACTCACCCATAAAGGGTCACTCTCCATTGAATTTATCCTGTGTATGTGAATTGAGAGGTTTGCACGTGCTTCAAGAATTAGTCGGGAAGACGTGAGCCAGATAAAATAGGACATATCAATTATAAAGAGACATGTAAATGAGTATGGAGTGACACTATTAAAGATTGAACTGTATATGTCAAAGCATGGATAAGAAAAAAGTTGAAAAAACAATTTAAGTAATATCTCATGTAGAAAAGTAGTTCATTAGAATTTGACACTGTCATCTGTAGAGTCTTGACCAAACTGTCTAGGAGGTCGAAGCTGTGGTGTTAAGGTGTCAACTCCTCGATGTGTTGACACCATGGATTGATGTACAAAGCTGCATCCTGCACATTGATGAAAATACATATGAGAA